>KV751333.1:10527087-10539058 GCA_001698575.1 Mola mola
GACACAGCCTCTGTATGAAGAATTACTTGAATCTCACCACGGTTGCTATAATTAGAACCGAACCTTCTCCACAAAGCGAGCTTGTCGCATGCATGAGTTTCCATTCAGGACAGAAAAGCACACGTGCACTTACCAAACCTGCAGACCACCAACAACAACCATATCACGTACTTCAACGCAAAACCACGCGACTGACCTTTTCTTCGCAGAACGCCACTTACAACCTTTCTTTATCGATCTTGCCCTAATTGAGAAGTGCAGCACATAGGCTACTTGTAAAACAGAAGCGACAGTAGTAATTGGACCACAGTTGAGTGACAAGAACCCCATTTATAGAAAATAAATGCTGGTTTTAAAGAAAGAGGGCAACTAAAAGCGTACATTCAAACCACAACCTTAGTGCTGGAAATGAATTACAGTACACGTACACTTTGAGAAAAGATACACAAATAAATAGTTGGATGTTTAATATTTTAGCTGCAGCTCTTTAGATTGTGTGATCTGCATCTTTCATGACTATTTCGTAAAAATCATAGAATTTTGAAGTAAAAGTGACATTGCGTATGTTGCATTACGAGCTTGATGCATTCAAGAGTCTTCAAAAAAAAATGTTACAGGGTAGGAAGATGCCTCACTTGATGCTCAAGAGAAAGTTTAAGAGGAGCAGACAGCCACACTTAACCTTATACCACCACAGGACATATGCTTCAGTATGCCAGCACACAGTTGTTTTTCATACAGACAACTAGTTGACAGTTTGAAGTAAAAATGTTTAAAATACAGTTTTAATACTAACTTAAGGAAAATACTGCTGTTATCCAGTTTGACGTGGCTTACCCCTTAGCTTTCAGAAGTGAAGGAAATAAGCTAAAAAGTGAAAACATAAATATTTTCCTTGAAGTTGCACTAGTAATTCCTCTTTGAAAGAGTAGCAGATGGCTGTATTGGGTGGGAGGAGGAGGAAAAAAAAAAAGATAGAGAGCGACAACCACTTAGTGGCAGCTTTTCCCACCAGAAGATACAAGAACAGGCTGCAGGATCTGCAACCAGACCAAGGCTTCCTCCTCTGTCCTCACAAAGCTTTCCCGCAACTCAGAGGTGGAGCAAAAAGCCAGTCCTGATGTAGAGGATGAGGAGGGCAGAAACAAGGCCTAATAAGTCCTCTACTAGGAGGAAACAGTCACCGGATTCAGAGAACCGTTTCGGCTGTAGAACTTTGAGAAGGCCTCTTCAAGAACAGATGCCAGCCGTGGTTGATCGCCCTGAAATGGAGAGACGGCGCAGTTGAATAAAATATCATAGAGGCCGTTTGAATCTACCGAGCGTTATGAGACAACTTCATTCACCTCACTGATGAATCCCAGCTGAACGAGCTCCACAGCCAGCTCCTGCACGCTCTCATCTGGACACCAACACAAAAAAACTGCATCACATCACTATTACCAACCTTTTGCATGTTTTGATGTATTTATCTCGTTGGTACAGCATCTGCCTAAAACTATCCTTAAATGTTGAGGAAAGCGCACGCAAAATGGTTCAACAAGTGAGAAACTTACTTGGTAACAAGTCACAGCTTAAGTGCCTGTTCAATTTATCCTCGAGTTTCAACAGTAGAGTCAGCTGAAAGAAAACACAGCACATCATTTCAAAAGTCCAGCAACAAAAATCTCTCACCTACGACATGGCTAAACAAAGGGGAGAGTGAGACAGTAACAGTCATTTTAAATGTATTTATTTATTTTAAAAGTATTATCAGGAAGATGACGGGAAAATTCTTTTCAAAATACAATGCTGTGAAATTATTTGTCATTTAATCTGTATCAAAGTGAGTTAAAAATACATTTGGTACAACCCTGAAAGTAGACATGCAACTTACATGATGTTTGGTGCCCTCATCAACGGGCTCAATATTGCACTGCATCTGAAGGACCTGTGAGAAACCACAGAAAAGCTCAACATATAATACTGACATGTTATGAAAAGGAGGTAAAAAGTTATTGTTAATACGCTTAAATATACTCTAAACTGCTTTGTGGAACTTCTCAGCTGCTCCCTACTGCTCTTGAACAATTACAGAAGGAGTTACCAGGTTTGACAGTGGTTTAACTTCTTACCTTCCTGGTCTCGAGCTCTGCAGGCTCAGGAGTCGGGGTCTTCACTGAGGGGGGCACTATGGGGGACTTCACAGCCTCCTGCTGAGGTTGCTGTGGACACGGTATCCCAAACGCAGTCAGAGGATAGATCCCATTCCTGAAACATCACAGGAAAAGAGGCACAACAAGGAATGATTTCTGCTGTGGGACTGTACTTTTGGAGGATATTTTTTTTAAAACCAGGATTTTGCTAAACATGTAGATGAAGATGCCCAAATTCACATTTTACATACTTATCATACATAACATTCCCCATCTTCGGTCTCAGTGGTTTTCCAGGCTTTTAAGCCTTATCCATAAAAACAACAGGCAAGCCACATGCAAATTCTTCACTACGAGCAATAATGATTTATTTTTTTTAACGTTACCTCACATCTTCCAAGAACTTGTCCAGCTCAAGTGCAGGAAACTGAGAGAGCCTGAAGCAAAAGAAAAGCTGAGATCAGATAACAGGGACAATCTTGTTAAGTGTTTGGTGAGATGAAATGTGAAGACAAGACCTCAAGAATACGCCCACAGATTTTATTCTATTGCTTTGGTTTGTTTTTATTATTAGATTTGTGATGCTCAGACTTACTTCATCTGAACTCCGTCTTTGGCCTCAACAATCACCAAGTTGGGGTCCATGTTCTTGGTCATTTCCTCTAAAGCATTTTCTGGAATCATATCTACAGGCAAAATAGATGACGGTAATCAGATGAGAACATTCAACTCTAATGCAATTTTTTTCCATTAGTTGGATTTTAACTGCCAGTATTGCTGACAAAACATTGTGTGTGTGTGTGTGTTTTCACTCACGTTGGTGGCTGACAATGCAGTGTGCAGCCAGCAGCTTGAGTAAGGGCACCTCAAACAAGGCCTGGTGAAACAACAGCTCCCTCGCCGTGGGTCGCTTACAGGGGTCCACCTCCAGACACTTCTGGATAAATTCCTGACAAAGCACAATAGAGGGAAAAACATACATTTTAGGTTATTGATTTTTCTTTCCAACAGCCGTAAACACATAGCCGCTGACTAACTCACCCGTTGCAGCGGGTCCTCGAGGGATTGAATGGCACTGTTTATGGCTTCTTGGGACACATAAGACGAATCCCCATTACTCTGGATTTCCAACACAGCCATCTGAGGATGTGAGTAGACCAAAAAAAGTGTCTCAAAACACTAAAGTCAACAGCAGTCACTCTCCTGTTTCACTTTGAAGACACTTGTGAGCACTACTAAACACCTCATAGTGGGTTTTTTTTTAGTGAGAAAATATTAAAAACTTTTGCTTCCTGTTTTCTTAAAAGACAGAGATAACAGACATCCGGAATGCAATTTTTAGAACCTATATAAATAAAAATTAAAAAAAAAAAGTAAAACAGCTCTTAAAATCTTGGATGACATTTTGGTCGCTGCACTGACAGATGAACCATCAGCCCTGATTCCACTGGCTATGTTTTGTGCCATCCTACACACAGCTTCTTAGCTCACTGGGTGTGTTTCAGAGGTGGCCATGGTTTAGTAAAATACAGAGTTACGTGATTTTAGAGGTGACTTTTCTGAAAATGGACCAGGTTTTCCATGCTGTGTCCAACTTCCTGCCTGACTCATTCTGCTCTGCACATCTTGACAAGGCTTTTCTCAAGGATAGGTGCATACTCTCTATGGACCACAGTGGACAGCCTTATCTGGGACTTTTCTGAAGCACACCGCAGCAGCCTGCTGGGGTTAGAACTGTTGTGTAGAATGGCTGCAATGCAGCCAGAACATGGCAGAGATTCGCTGGGTAGAATCTGGAGGTTAGTGCATGACCAGTCAAGCAAAGGAATGGCTCCTCTCACCTCTAAGGCGCACATTCCGAAGGAATAGATATCCACGGCTGTAGTAACATTGGCGACGGCTGAAAGCAGAATCGAGCTGATCAATATGAGATAAAACATGACGGAACGACGTAATGGTATCAAATGAGAGAATCTTACCTGCGTATTCTGGAGCAAAGAAGTGAAGGCTCTTCTGCTCTTCCCGACAGGTTTTCACGTGGTTGTTGATGGTGTCTGGAGCCACTGAAACAGAGACAAACACGCCTCAATAATACTACCAAGACAAGATTTGACATTTTGAGGGGGGCTGCAGTGAATAAGGGAAATTTAGAGTCATTAAGGCTAAAGAGTGATATAACATCGGCTGGCTTTATGCTGTGCAAATCTAATTTTCTAAAACTCCACTCGCTTGGAATGATCTATACCTGAGCCAATCTTGATGAGGCCGTTGTGCTGGATGAAGATGGTGTCACAGGTGAGGTTACCATGGATGATGGGAGGTTCACACGAGTGCAGGTAGCTGGGCAAAAGTAAACAACAGCAGAGTCAACAAAATAGTGTGACTGTAGTTAATATTCAAGTCTGCCAACAGGACTTTATGTAGTGACATTTCTGAGAGAGTAGAATATTTTGAAGGTATTAAATGCAATTCTTGGAAAAATGCAACTTAGCACTATATTGACAACTGTAATTAAAGGATTAAAGGACTGAAAGGGAGATGGCTGTGGAAAAGTACAGCACATTGAAACAATGACTTAATTTTGATAGTGTCAGCCAAAATTAATGCAATAAAATGTCATCACTTCATAATTTTCTCTGTTCAGATATTTGTGTGAGATGTTGTCACTATTAGCAACTTAATTCTGGAGTTGTGCTCAAAAATCATGCTTTGTGAGGTTACATGGACCTAAAACCTGACCTTTAAAAACAAAAACTACAATCAAAATATCTTCATGTTTCGTCCAAGAGGCCAAAAACCTAACAGATCTAAGATTCTTCCAGCTATCACCCACGTGGAAGCATAAAAACAGAGACAAAGTGAATTTCTTTTAAAACCGAAAAGCTGATTCCCTTAAGCTGCAGTACAACCATCTCACAATTTTGATGGCTTTTACAAATGAAAACTCAGTATACTCACCTGAGAGCAGACAGTATTTGTGTGCACCAGCGTTTCCAGGCCTGTAGGAAACAGAACAGGTTACCACAACAACAAGTTATTGGAAAACATTTCTATCTGTCAGTATCCTTTTCAAGGTGACAATTGAAAATCTATTTATGAGCTCCAGCAAAAGCTTTCACACCTTTTCATTCATGGTCTTGTGGTTCTTCTTTGTCTTTTTCAAGAATTGTTTGAGACTTCCTGACGACATGTACTCAGTGATGAAAATGACCTGCAGACAAAAAAGAAGTGTGAACAGATCGGCTAAAAAAAGCTTTAGCACTCAGCACTTTTTTTATATGGCTTGGTAAAAGGGGGGGATTTTTCTAAATAGAGTCCTACCCTCGCTCTGTTCTCTTTGACATCTGCCCAGTACTTGTGGAACTTAACAATGTTCAAATGCTCCAGCTGGATCAAATTGTCAAAAACTGCTTTGACTTTTTCCTGGGGGGAAAAAAACATAAGAGATTGATCGTTAATAATACATGTTATTGACAGTAGCATGCAAATATTCACAGCATTACTGCTAAAAAAATGTCACAACTTTGGTCATAATGTTGAATTTAGTTTGGATTTAGGTCAGGTGGATTAAGTAGTAAAGCCTCCCGAGTCATCTTATTATTAATTAATCTATTAATCTGATGATCTCCTTCGTGATTAATCGTTTACTCTGTAAATTGTCAACAAGTAGTTAAAAAATGCCCATCAGACTTTTCAGAGCCTAAAATGTTAACTTATAATAGCTTCTTTACTCAAAACAGCAGTTAAAAACCTCTTCAATTACTCTCAACAAAGACAATGAAAAGCAGAGAATCGCATCATTTAAGAAGCTGGAACCAACAAATGTTTGTTAAAGTTTACTCAAAACAAGAATGAGACAATTAAGTGATCAACAAAATAGCTGTCAATTAATTTCCTTTCAATCAACTAACTAAATAATCATTGCAGCTAAACTTATCATATCCCAACAAAATCATTTAACTTATTGTCTCGATTTCTTTTTCCTTTCAGCCATAAGCATATTAAAACTGAAAAGCTGCCTGTTTTATGTCCTATTGGGATAAAATATCTCCTCCACGATGTTCCTGCAAAAGATGGCAGCAGAAAACAAACAAAATAAAAAAACAAAAAAAGGATTTCATGTAAAAATATAAAATAGCATCAAAAAATGTATCAGAAAAATGCACTAGACAAAAAAAAAAAAAAAAAAAAAAAAAAAAAAAACACAAAAAAAAGTTTCAAAAAAAAGCACAAAAAAAAAAAAAAAAAAAAAAAAAACATACAGCAATCATTATGCCAGAATAATATGAATTATTAAAGAATGACATTATTCTGTAAAAACCGATTCAAACATATTTTTAAGCTTGTAAAAGAGAGCATATACACTCTGGATTGAGAATCCATTATTCCACATTCCCATGAAGGAAAGGGGCAAATTTACCAGACTCTGTGTATGGCTGGAACCATCAGAGGAATTCTCTCTGAGGACCTCACGTTGGAGATATTTGGAGAATCAAAGACTGTTCTGAACAATCTCACACTAACTTGTCCACAAGCAGCTGTGACACACAAGCCTTGCTAAAGGGCACTCAGGACCTATCAAACACATTACCACTAACTCCACGAACAGACTTTACTGTGCAAAACATAAAGCTAAATACCAAAGAGTTCACATTTTTTGTTCGCTAGTTCCCTTATCTGCAAATGTCTGAAAGTTGTTTCTGTAACTCCTCAGGTGCAGCAAGTTCAACCACCTGCCTAAGGAGCTTCGACGGGAACGAGGAAGCCTTACTACACTGTTGGTAAGATCACAGTAAATAAAGCAGTTACTACAAAAAACCTTCACCTCATCAGGGCCTATTCTATGGAACTATAAAGGCTTTGTTATTGTTGACATAATCGTTATAATGACCATTAAAATACATGTTTTATTCATATCATAGTGCATATAACTGCTTCAAACACAAAGCACTTGCATTGTTCTGGTTTTGCACCCACCTCCTGGAGTTTAAAATTCTTCCTTTCTGAGAACATGACCTCATTCCACACCACCTCAACTCCTTCCTCGGTGTCCATGGCCAAGTAGGCATTATCGATGCCAGGGACATTGCGTTGATTCACCTTCAGGCACAAGAACAAACCACATTCACACCTCAGCAGAGATAAACTTGACTCTTCGCAGATGTAGATCTACCTCTTCTCTGCGTTTCTGCCAACGTCCACACGGGCTTTCCTCCAAAATCTCTGACTCATCTTCGCTCTCCTCTTCCTCATCCTCTGTGGCAGCGGTGGCTGGAGGCTGGGTCACCATGGATACAGGGGGAGACACAGATGACACCCCTTGACCTGTGGACGCTGCCGCCACGGCGTCCGGTTTCCCGTCCTGGGCAGTGTCAGGGACCTGTTTGCTCTCTCCCTCAGACATGCTCTTGGTTGTCAGGCCCAACAGCCTGCTGTGAAATACATACAGACACCCTAAAACAACATCAGCATCAGAGTCCATGACACTAGCTCATCAGCTCTTCACTTGAAATACAAAACTATGCGATTACAATAAAATTAAAAATTCATTTGATTTCAACAGGAAGTTATGCACTTAGTAGATGTCGTTGGCTAAGAGAGAAATAAGCCCTCATACTTTGGAAAAGAAGTCAGCGGATTTGGCAAACAACAGGAGGCCATAATAAACCTACACAAACGTAAGTACCATATATTGCACATACGTGTTAAAGACAGGAAATGTGACGATGCCAGCTCCAGCTTAACAGTTTCCCACCGTCGAAGACCAGTCCGTGTTTATTTAGTTAGCCCTGTTATCTATAAATGTCCTGGCTAAGTTGCAGCTAGCTTTGCGACGCTGCTAGTTCCTTGGCTCCGGTACGTTATCCACAAGAGACGGGAGGAGACTGCCGGCGAAGATGCAGCAACACAGACTCCACAGCCGCGGGTTTATTCACGTTCACCTTAAATACCTCCAGATGTTTAACTTGCCAGCCAGCTGACTGGTTAGCTAGTTCGCTGCTAGCTAGCGACCGCTTTAGCCGCCTGCCGCCCCTTGCTGCTGTTTCTCAAGACTCCAGCTCTGCTAATGTGTGCTATAACAATTAGCCAAGGCTAATGTGAATAAATCACACAAAGCTGCAGCGGTTCCAGATGGATTTACTGGTAAATAACATCACCACAGCTAATAGGAAGTCAACAGAAGAAGCAAGGAGAGGTCAATGTTAAAATTAAACTTTATATCCTCGAACACAGCGGCTGACTGACTTAAGAGCTAGGTTAACATTTAGCCAGATATGATGGCGACAACTTCCAGATGCACACTGCACTACAAGCTCCGTCACAGCCGAGGAGGGTTGCCAGGTACCGCCCCTTCCGATCCTCCTTTCGCGGCGTTCGAATCGCCCATCACCAATGACCAAGTCAGCATCTTATGATAATTATGTTGTGATATAACTCGGTATCTTGAACATAACGTCAATATTGTCATACAACATTAGCAAAGCAAGCTATCTAGTATTTTTAGATCGGGGCAAAGTATGCAATTGCTCAGGGTCTCAGGATTCCCAAGTCCCCCAAAATCATAATCAATTGGTGGGGTTTTTTTGTGAATTATCAACCAATTTGGGGGAAATGTGCAAATAAGGCAGATCCAGATAAACTCTAATTGACCTTTTTATTTTATTGAAATAATCTTACCACCAAATTATTATATTGAGGAGCTTTAAAATGCAGCATAATTTTAAAACTGTGTTGCCAGCCTGTGTTTCTAATCTAATCTTAATAATGGTAGTTTATTTAGTGTGCAAAGGGGACATCATGTTTTACAGGCAGGGACCTGAAATCATGATATACCAAGAGTCATCAGTCATCAGTGCCTGCCATGACTTTAAACACTTCTCTGCAACAAATCATTTGAGATTTAAGAAGACTTTCCTTTATATCGTCACAAATGCAATGCATTAAAAGTTATTTCTTCATCATAAATCCGTGTATAATTATTGTTTGTGGAAAACATACAAAGGCACACAAAAAAAATTGTACGTGACAAACAGGAGGAGAGAAGAAGATGACAAAGAAAGAAGTGATAGACAGAGAGGGACAAATTATGTTAAAAAAAAATACCTAATAGCTCATTATTTTGACTTGCCATTATTATAAAAATATAGTAAACAACTTTGTCCATCAGTCTCTTCATCCTGCTTCATATTCTGACAAATTTGGAAACTGCACTTCACAGCCTCCCTTTTTCCTTTTTGAAATCGTCATAGAGTTACAGACAATTAAGTCATTAAAGTCTGAATTGTGGTGAAGGTTGGATTCAGTAATCCACAACCAGACCTGCCGAAAGCAAAACAAACGCGCAAGTGATTACTTCAGCCAATGACATAGTGGCATGTGTGGTGCATTGAAATGAATAAATTCCATATAATAAGGGATGTATAAGGGATTGCCTTACAACACAGCCTATATTTGACATTCCATCCAAAACCTTTATGCATATCTTCAGTTAGATGTAGACCATAACTTCTAAAACACACTCTGACCAGATAATCTTGTGACCTGGACAGGGTCTCTCCCCCTCTCTCTCTCTCTCTCTCTCTCTCTCTCTCTCTCTCTCTCTGTCTCTCTTCAAGATTCCCCCTCCCCTTGTTTAAAAAGGCCTATATTTAGGTCAACCAGGGACACAACGGTGACTGTGAGGGGCTGTTAGCTGATGACTGTCCACAAGCAGTGACTCTGTTGCTGGCGCATAAAGGAACTAAAAGTGATAGTTTTCGGAGTCAGTTTGTGTTGCAAGTTCAAGTTCTGTTTCTGCAAATAGGAAGGCGCTCCTTAGCTTCTTATTTTTCATTTCACACGCTGGCTGAAGCCTGGGGGTCACTGCTAAAGATGGGGGACGAGCAATACACAGTGCCTGAGCCTGAAGATACAGAGGTGAAGCTGCTCCATGAAAGCGAGGCCTCGCCTGGGCCCGACGACAGAAGCGATTACCCTTTCACTGGGGCGAACTCCATCTACTCGGCCATTCTGAGCAGAAATGAGGCCGTTAAAGATGCCAAGCGGCTTAAGACCTTTTTGGAACTGCGCGACAAGTATGTGAAGAAGCAGGTGCTCTTCGAAGACCCCCTCTTTCCTGCAAACGACTCGTCGCTCTTCTACAGTCGCAGGCCTTCAATCAGGATTGAGTGGAAACGTCCCTCGGTGAGTAAGTCACACATGACGCATGCCTCCTCTCTGACATCTCTGTGTGCTTCATCACTACCCGCAACACATGGGTGGGGGTGTTAAGTTGCTATGGCCACATGTTTGTGGACGCATAGCTCTGGGTTGTCGCCTTCTACAACCATGGACAGCTGACTCTCTGCGTTTGTGCTGGGAAACATGGTGCCGGATCAGTGTGGTTTCATTTTGCTCACCTGTGAGATACAACAGCAGCGGTTCGTTAATATTCTAACACTGCTCTGCACGCCAAATGCTTACAACCTCTTGCAGGACTTTTGGCGGAATGAAGTGCCAAGACTATGACACGGTTAGAATTAATAGATATATGCAGACACCACAAATGACACAAAGCCTTCCAAACAGGGGACAACACTTAGTGAAATGTAAGTGCGATTAAAAAATGTAGAAACGTTTTGAAACATAACTTGCAGGTACTTGCCGCTCGGTTCACACAAAGACTGGAAATGGAGGCAATTCAATATTTGCAAATGTGTTTTTATCGGTTTCTGTTAATGATTTAAAATCTCTTATGTATTTATATTTATTAGGTATACTACAGCAATTCTGGAGGTGCTCTACTGTCTTCATTGTTTTCTTTTTCCATAACAATAACAATAAAGGACTTTGACCCTTTGAAATAACAAACCTCTGAATCAATTCAACAAAGACGACAAACTTTTGAGGTGCACAGAGCCATGCTAGCTGTGCCTAAAGCTATTGCTCCTCTTTGTGCTAAACTAGGATAAGAACATGTTTGGCACGAGAATTTTACCGGTCTTGCCATCTGATTAATTTCTATAATATAAAATACAAATAAAGACGTGAAATACTGCAAATAATGCCTAAGTGCAATCCATTTGATTACTATCTTTACTTAATAGACAGCACAGTATGGGACAGTGAATCACACTCATGAAGATTAGTTATTAAATGTTTATTTACAAAAGGGCTTTGTAAAATTTCAGCTTCATGAAAAATGAAATCCAGTCTAACACGGAACTGAAACTAGATAGTTGATGGTGCTTAATGGCTAATAACAAATGCAGGCTTAGCTGTGCAGCTGGAGTGATACATGAATCCCATCCAGCAGGGAGGGGTTATGCAGTGAACGCGCTCTAAATCCGGAACATGAGACTGCATTTGTAAAGGCTTGGTCATGCTCAGCTTGATTTCTGATCTTTATTCTGACCTCTTTTTTATCGTTACAAAAATGCTGTCATGTTTATTTGGCTAATTGATTTTCCAGATGCTCATGTAATCATTCCGGGTGAAAACTCTTTCACAGCAACAAGATGTCGAATCAAAATGAATAATGAACCATAAAATCCCCCTAACAAACCAGAGAATATATATATATAGACAGATGATAGGCTGATCATTTCCAGTAGGACCACAAACACAGTCAGCCATCCTGCCATGGCGGAGATACATAGTTATGAGGTGGGGGCCTCTCTGCATTCAGCACATTATCACTTGCTCTAAATGACTAAAAGGGTCGTGACCGGCAGACCTCCAGCAGCTGCTTCTTGGTAAATATGTAGCGAGCGTGGAGCGGCTTTCGTGATCCCAGCAGGTCTGACTCAGCCAGAATCATTTGTCCAACTCGCTCTCAGTTTCAGGGTCAAGTCCCC
>KV751333.1:10547978-10575041 GCA_001698575.1 Mola mola
TGGCTGTGTGGGTTTTTCCATAACTGGTCCTCTCTCAGACTGATGGGACTGGAAAGCTGAACCTGCAGGAGTTCAAACACTTGTGGAGAAAGATCAAGGCGTGGCAGGTAGGATCATTTTTAACAAGTCTGAAACTTGTGCTCGTGTTTTACAAGCTTTCCGTGTGACATCTGTCTCATCATGTGCTTTCAGCTGATCTTCAAGCGTTATGCCAAAGGCAAAGCCTACGCCATCAGCAGTTTTGACATGAGGACCGCTGTCAATGATGCAGGTGAGCGGCATGATAGAAACACAATGACACTCACGGAGTTCCCTTCTGTAGATACTTTCTTATAAATAAAATTAAGAAAAAAAAAAAAGTTTAATGGTTTAATTCAGAGGCCCCCAGTCACATCAGATTCTTGTGATACAGACCTGTTTTGTCCTTTTCTCATGAAGGATTTCACCTCAACAATCAGTTATACGACATCATAGCTATGCGCTACGCAGACGAACACCTTAACATCAACTTTGACAGCTACACCTGCTGTTTTGTGAGGCTGGAGGGCATGTTTAGTAAGTACTTGAGCTGTGTGGTGATGCTTTCGTACAGAATCCCTACTGATAAAAAATATACTCAATATTTCTACCAGTTTAATGAATTTCTGAATGGCCAAATTTAAGTCTACATACAGATGAAGGAAGACTGGTCTGCTGTGTCTTTTGCAGGGGCCTTTAAGGCATTTGATAAAGATGGAGATGGAATAATCAAGCTCAATGTCCTGGAGGTAAGCCATTTCCATGTGCTGCATCTCATGTTGTTGTTGCTTTTCCTTGTTGTAAGTTGAAAAGAAGTTAAAAAGGAGGTGAAATATGGAGGTAGCAGTTTGGCAAACTTGCAATCTTTTTTACTCATTTGTCATGAATAGCTTATCAGTTCTTGGTGACGGATAAAAATGTGTTTTGTGGGGTCAGAGTGAGCTCCGACCATAAAATTGTATGAGTTCATTTTAGAGTCCAAACAGAGGCAACATTTAAAGAGATTTGTATTGTTTGTGTTGACATAACAGAGGTTTAAAATAGTGAGAAAATTTATCCTGGCAAAGTTTTATTTTTCCCCTGTATTTCCATATGAACATAAATTACATCTCTGACACAAACTCTAAAAAAAAAAAAATATCTCTGACAGAGGTAGATGTGGGTTTGTATTACAGTGTAAAAATTAAAAACAAATTGCTCATATTAGTGTTTCTTCCACTCTGTTTCCAGTGGCTTCAGCTGACCATGTATTCTTAAGTCATCTTCTCCCTCACCGACGTAGCCACAGACATTCAAAGCTCCAGTTGGACAGCCTCACAACTTTAATTTGAAGAAAAAAAATCTAATTCCTGGAGTCAAAACCATGGGTTTGATATTAAGTAAAGGCCATCTTTACTTTACCTCAGTTATAAGGCTGAAACATCAATTCCTCCAGATGCTACAATGTTGATGATGGCAGCAGAATGTGTTGAATGCAGATTGTTACACCAGGCATGAAGTGAAACAAGGAAGCGTGTCAACAGATTTTATTCTTTATATAGATTTAACCTTTGCTGCCAGAGTCCCCAAGTTGTAAACAATATGTGGTTAGTAATGTTTGGGTTGTTTTAATAAAAGTTTGAATATGAGAAACTAAATAAAAATTTGGTTAAACCTGAAACAAATACTGAATGTTCTGTATATGGTTTTCAAAACACAACAAAGGTGAACACTTGAACTTGTCTTTTTACACATCGGTATTTAACACTATAGAAATATTCACTGTACAGTATAACATACAAACATCATGGGGGCATTCTCATATTTTACTTTGTCAAAACAGAGAGATTTTGAAATAAGTTGTATGAAGTGAAACTTATAACGTCACATCCAAAATGATGCGGAAAAATGTTAAACGCAAAACACATGAATAATCAAATCTCTTCCTTCCCCCATAATGAGAGTGATGTCAGTGTATGATGAAAAACGGTGAAATGACATTAAAAACTTAATGTCATAACCTGAAAGTCAACAATCCTTTCAAAGATTAGCTTTTGAGTGGCCCCTCACTGAAAAACTGGTAGGATAACGGAACTTCCAGTGGAGAATTAATGGAAAATCTAAGTGTAACTGCTGAAAAGAACCTTGAAACCAAAATAAAATAGCTGATGTTTCTTATTGGATGAAACTCAATCCTCATCTGGCGCATCTCTTCTCTGCTGTCAAATCTGCATTTCACTCTCCATGTGGCTCTTAATGTGCTCAGGAAGCTCCTGCAGGAAAAATACAAACAATCAGTCCTGATGAAATGAGAGCCTCGCTTTCGATAACTAGAAATGCAGGAGAGTACAAACCCGCACCAACGCAGCTAAATGTCCTTCAACACGTTTCCCAGCAATTAATGTCTACCTTTCAAGCTCTGTCTTCTTCCTGTGAGCTCATATTTCAGCTTTCTGTGGTATCCGTGTTTGTTTTGGCCATTCTTAAGTGTGATTTTTATATCACAGTCATTTGGTGCGAAAAAAGAGCACACAGTGACACCACCTGATGGGTGACACAAGAATCAATCAATAAAATTTTATTTGTGTGGCGAAATGTCACAAATTACAATTTGTTTACAGCCTAAAGAGATGTGACACCCTCTGCCTTTGACCTTTAAACGGGCTGAGGAAAAACGTTTGGATGAAGATGTACTTAAAATTGTCAAATGAGCTTTATGTGTAATCCTGCAAACAGTAAAACGAGCGCCACTGTCTCGTTGGGCAGACGCAACAACTATTCACTTTGGGGAAAGTAATAAGACGGTGTCGTTTACCTGCTTCACCGACTCCTGTGTGGCGAAAAAGCTACTGCAGCCTCTCCAGCGACAATTGACCGCCTGCAGATTGGGGTTGGTGTGATCATTGGTGAGGTGGTGCACGAGATGCTCCGTCATGCCAAAGATCATCGAACAATTTTGCCACTGAGCAGAGTTCACAAAGACATGCATTAACTCTTCTTATCACTAAATATTGTGAGCAAGATCAATGTCGGATATTTGTCTTGAAGTTTGTAAACTTCATGAATTAAACAGGTAAAAATATAATCATCACTGATGATTGACTCGTTACCCAGCAGCGGAAGTTCTTCATCAAGTTGAGCTTTACAGCTTGAATGCTGCCATCGTAACAGCCAGTGTAGATCTGAGTGGGACAGATCACAGCAGTACATATAAATTCCAGCTTTTTCTGAATTAACAACTGTTTTGATTTGAAAAAATTATAAAAAGTCAGGGCCAGTTTTATCCCACGTACCACACTCTTATGAACAGCCATGCACATCACCATGTCACTGTGACCCCCATACACCTGCAGGCGGTCATGTGACTGAAAGAGACAAATGCAAAGTTCAAATGAATAAAGCACAATGACACAGGGCAAGGTTCAAAAGAGGGATATCTGTACGTTTGGAGGGGAGCAACTTCAGATCATCGCACTGTATTGTAAACTGGATGATGAAGTCATATGAATTGAATTAAAGAGACTTACACACAGACATTGACTTCATCTGATTTGAGGTCTCAATTTGACAAATTCAATTCAAAGCATCCTCTGAATTTTTAGGAACCATAGAAACTCCCTCAGAAATCAGTATTTAGTAAACACACATCTCCTTTAAAAAAATAAACAAATAAATGCCGTCATACCTGCAGCTCATAAACTCGGACCAGTTTATCCAGACAGGCTGTTACCATCACGTTCCCCAGGATGACTATTGATGTGACCGCATGACTGTGACCCTTGTAGACGCGAACCAACTCACCCGTCTACAGAACAACGATGGAAGACACGACAACAATGACCTCAGACAATTTGCCATATAATCTCCGCTTTTGTGTCTTATTATCTATGTTGCGCGGAATTTATGAACACATCGGCACGTAATGTTAAAAGGCATCAAAACAAAGTTCCTGGCCATCAATTCTTTGATATAATGTTACGTACGTGGATGTTGTGAGCATGAACAGATGAGTCGCTGGAGCCGCTGAATACCAGGTCATTGACTACCTGAAAACAACAGGAAGAACAGCCTCCATTTGTTTTTTATGCTACTGCGCTGACATGAAGGATCTGCAGCTGTGGTGATATATGGGCCAATGATTCCATAATATCCCACATTTTTTTGGATATAATAACCTTTTCCAACATAAGTAAAATCTTTACATTTTGCTTTACGTGGAGAAAAATCATCAAAGAGTCACGGCTCAGTGTTCTGATGGCCTCACCTTCATACAGAGTACAGTTTTGGTGTGACCCTCCAGCGTGCGCAGAAGCAGCCCATTCTTGGCGTCTCGCACGCTGATGGTGCTGTCGTAAGAGCCGACCAGCAGCACTCGGCGGGCGCCCTCCTGGGCTGTACCCAGGCAGCTCACGCCTCGCGGGCCATGGCACTCAAACACATCTAGCAGCTTCAGAGTCTGACGAGAGAGAGGGAAGTCTTTGACGCAGCTGTCAGAAAATGACTTGGTCATAAACATGGTCATTGAGGTTGGCTAACTCAAGCTGCTATTTTTGTTTTTCATGTTCCATCAAAGGCTGACCGCTGATAGTAGTGAAATTAGGGCTGGAAAATATAAATAGCATAAATTATCGGGATTTTAGAATATATACACAGCGCCTGAGATTTTGAATATTGGCATAAGTATTGTTAAAGTATTGTTATTGTATTATTCAATGCCACATTACAGTAAAATGATGTAATATTTCGAACGTATCAGAGTGTTCTGCTTCTTCTAATATTTGCCTTCACTCAAGTCAGTCATTTAAACCTACATTACTGATGATTATTTATCCAAAATCTCATGGTGTTTATTACCTTTGCCATAGCGTGGAAGTTATGTTTGTGCCTGTTTGTTTGTGAAAAGAATAACTCAAAAAGTTACAAATGGAATTTGATGCAATTTTTTTTTTTTTTTTTAGGAGGGATGGAAAATGGTCAAGGAGCAAATGATCAGATTTGGGTGGTGATGCGGATCATTGTCTGGGTCCAGGATTTTGTTTGTTTTTCATTTATATCATATTTTTCATTTCCCCCCTGCTGTGCTGCTGTGACCTCTCTTTTTTGATTTCGTTAATGTCGTTTATGTTACATGAAGTTATTCAAGATACAAGTTTTTTCATTAACTAACAGCGGTTTTCTTCTGGATCTAACCCAGTAACTTACAGGACATACGTGAAATCTGTTGCCTCTCAAAAAGTGTCTGTTTCATATCAGTGTTATATCAAAGTTGGTTGCAAACCTGTAGCCTCATCAGTTATCTCACTGCAGCAACTTAAAATTACCCCAATCCCCTAATAATAATAATAAACTGAGGATAAGTTGTCCTCAGTGGAGGTCTGTGCTCCCTGAGGGCTTTCTAGTTTCTCAAAGTATGAACAGTCTTTCTAGACTACAGTTGCAATATCATTATCAACTTATAGAGTCAAAATACTGCGATACTTGACTCTGTTGCCAAGTCCAAGCATTCACGAAGAGGAGAGTTAAAGTGATATATGCTGTGTATATAAATGATGATATTATTTCGAGGCCAGGGTGCCTGAAAAGCTCAATGTGAAACTGTCAGTACTAAAATCATTTAACTTACCTTTAAGTCATAGCTGGCCACCGATCCATTGGCCAGTCCAGAAAACAGAATGTTCCAGGCAATGTGCAAACACAGCACTCTGTCTGACATAGAGATCTCCTCCCGACACTTCTGAGACTGGACATGAAAGAAGAAAAACAAGTAACTAACATGGTGTAAAACCTCACTAAAAACGAGGAAATTATAACTACAGGGAATCACACTGCAACCCTCCATGAATAAAATCAAAACTGCCACTAGAATGATTCCAAGTTAAATAAGACTTGAAAAGTCACACAAGGTAAAAGGATGTTTGAAAATGTATTTCTTGGCTGGCCAGATGCTCTCCCACCTTTATGCTGTAACAGCGGACAGTTTGGTCGCTGGAGCCGGTGAAGAGACGTATCGGCATGTTCGGGACGGACGACACCAGCAGACAGTTGACTTTGTTGGTGTGACCTTTAAACACTCCCTGGCACTCCCTGCTCTGGATCCAAGGGAACAAAACACTGTCTATATCTTAGAATCTCCCATTTTGTATATCTTATGCACATCAATTCTCCATTAGTGAGTATTTGTATTAATGGATCTGCTGTCTTTGCTCCTATCTTGTGATTTCAATAAAACATACATTACAAAAACTCTTTCATGTACAAACTTTGGTAATTGTTCATTGATTGTTGAAGAGGAAGCAGCAAACTGGCAGCATGCTTCAACGTACCGTCAGGCAGTAGGCCCGCGCTGTGTTGTCCCCTGAACATGTGTACAACCAGCCCTCGTGAACCTGAAGGTCATGGATGGGACCTTGGTGGTTCTCAAAAGCTCCCAGGGACGGCTCCTCGTCCTCCAGCGCGTCAGCATGCTCTGATGGAAACAGCAGTTCAATGGAAAGGAGATGATTTCTGAACTCTACTTTATTTTTGCATCTAAACATGTCCTGTGAGACTCACCTGCAGGAACAGCAGCGTCTTCCACTGACTGATGTTCAGCCTCAGTTTTTCTGAATAGTCAGGAGAGGAAAAAACGCAGTGACATTTCATGAGTCAAGGATCCTACTAAGGTTCAATAGCAAATATAACCTTATGTGGATCCCTCACCTCTGTGCAATGCCTTGCTGAAAGGTCTGTGTACTTGTTGAGGTGGACTCCACACTGACAGACTTCTGAGGAGGCTCTTGGTGAGAGGGAACGTCTGAGAGAGTCTCCTCGATGTCAATGACCTCCTGGCTGCAGGGTGCCATCATTTGGACAGAGCCGTGGCTCTTGTTCCCTCCACTGTCGTCCGTCGCTGCAGCACATACATCCTGATCTCTTTTGGTGACGACAGTGGAGACGTATTTCTCTGCTGGGCGCCTGATATTTCCTCCCTCAGAATCCCCATCAGCTTCCTGTCTCTCAGTCCTCACAGAGTCCTTTATCCCCTCCGCCGTCACCTGTTTCAGTTGCAGGGCAGGCAGCTCAGCCGAGGAGTTCAGTGACGCAAAGCTCTCAGTTTGGACTTGTTTAAGAGAGTCCACAGAAGGTGCGGCAGTGGTCGGTGCGGCTAAGTCTGGAGATGGAAACAGCAGCGTCGGCAGCAGTTCAAGGGGAAACAGGGACGCAGGTGGGTTCACAGGTACTTGAGGTGCACCAGGGTTACAGGAGGGTGAGAGTGCTGGGCTGATTGCTTGCTTCACTGGCATGGTTGGCAGGGCGAGCGGGATTGGATGAGTTTGGCTGATGGAAGGTGGTGGATGTGTGTGAGGGAGCTGCTGGCTGGATGAGGTAGGAAAGGCACTGGAGGAAGGAAGGGGCACGAGTCGTGGTTGCACAACAGCAGCAGCAGCATCCGTCCCTGCTAATGAGGTGGCGTTCCCCTCCGATACGTTAGATTCTCTCACGTACTCTCCTGGAAGAAATGAAAGGGTGAACTCTTTGTATACTGCAGAGCTATTTAAAGCCAAAGGTTGGTCTGCTGTACCTTGCATCCCCTGCAGGATCTCAATGCGCTTGGCTCTCAGACTGTTGACCTCAGCAGTACACTACGAACAATTTTATGTAAACTGGTGAGGAGACACCTGAGTAGATGGCAAAAAGATTTCTGTAATCCTTTCCCTTTGGTGCCGTTACCTGCTGTCTCAATAGCAGAAGTCTTTGGACTTCTGTGTAGGCAGCTTGCAGGGCGTTGCGGGCCTGAATAAGTGAATCATCCAAATCCTCTAAGGTGTGGCTCAGCTCTTCCTCCCTCAGTGACACAGCCAACAGCTCGTTCATGCGCTCCTGGCCTGTAGAGAAAGAAAATGTCTTTAAAACAAAAGAATAGGGTAGCTCCACAAATTCAAAACAGGGTGCCTACATTACCCACGAAGAAATTTGCCTGTACACAGCTCAGTCTGAGAATTAGGTGTGTGTTCTGCCAGTAATGGCTAATGTAGCATTGAGCTGCTAACCTCAAGCAGAGACGATGGGCTTCAGGTCTGGTGAGGTTACTTCTCTTTATCTCCAAGTATGCATCAAACACAACACTGTGATCCCCATCATCATCGGTTAAAAAATGAAATAAAAAAACCCCAAAAACTTCCATCTGAATTAATCTTCTTTCTCTCTATTAATGTTGGTTTTATAACAGCCTTCGTACAACGTGCATATAATAAAGTTTTGCTATAAAATTATAATGCCTAAAAATGCCATGAATGTCACTGTTGTAATAATTACACAATGACTTTCGTATCAAAAATACAACACACAAAATACCTGAATTACCCTTGTTTGACTTTGCGTTCTTCCTTTTTCCTCCTGGCTCCTCCTCACAAAGGACATCATGCTGTTGAAAACGCACAATTATTAAATCCTAGCAATTAAACTGTGTCAGGAACCCAGATGTTTCAGCAATGCCGTATTTTACTCACCATCGGTCTTTTTAGTCTCCTCTCCCTCGCACCACCGTGAGCTCTTAAATCTCCATTCTCATGCTGCAAGTTTGCTTCTACCTTCAAAGAGACGCTCCGTCCGCAAGAAGCTTCCTGAGCTGCACCAGGCGGCTCCTGCCTCTGAGAGCCTGACTGTGTTTCTATGCATGACTCGCTGTGCGTCGGGAGCTGTGGTTGAGGAGGTAATCCAGTCCAGTGTGTGTCTGAGGGGCTGTAAGGGAGTGACTCCCAGTGGAAACCTTCTGACAGAGGCATGTCCTCTGCTGATGCTGAACACTCTTGTACAGACAGAGGGTTTGACAACGCAACTGCAAACCTGTTAACGTACACAAGTATAAAAGTACTGACTTCGGCTTGGTAAACCAAGAGAATAATAGCTTACCTGGGTACGGCTTTCGCCATGTCCAGATTCTTCCCCTTCACATCTTTGCGCGTCTCCCTCCAGCTCAACTTACTCTTGGTCGCATTCTTCTCCAAAACTTTGCTTGGTTTGTGGGCAATTCGAACCCTGCGGGTGGGCTCGGAGGATGCAGCGCCGCCTGAAAATTGGCTGAGTGAAGCATGGCTAATGAAAGTCCCTTGCGCTTCTCTCTCCCCGCTGTTTGATGGTCCATTTGTGTCATTGAGCTCTGCTACTGAGCTCGTCTGGCTAGGCGCTCCGTGTGCCATTTCGATGGCTGTGTACGTTGGCTTAGCAGGAGCAACTTTGGAAGGATGAAAACCAGAATCAGATACAGGTGCATGCGAGTTAACTGTTGAAGAGGTAGCTGCAGCCGAGGTGGCCTGAGTAAGACCACCTGCTGGCTGCCCTTTCTTAGCTGCCTCTCTGTTCTGCTTCTGGGCCTCGCGCTCCGCTCGGCATGGCTCCCTCACACCCAGCGCTCTTCTGATCTGCCGCAGCATCTCGCCAACATCGACATCCCATACGGGAGCTGCGCTGACGGACTTGTTGGCGGGTTGAGCTGAACAGAGTGAACCTTCTTGTCCTGGCTGAGAAGCTCCTGTGCTCTCATTCAGGCTTTGTTCAAAGATAATGCCCTGATTCTCAGGGAGGTAATCACTGGTGAAGTCGGTTGCACTGCTGATCCGGTTGTTATAGTGGTCCAGCTGGCTGACAGCAGACCACGCTATGTGTTCTGGCACATATCCTTGGGCGTTGTGTGGTCTGCTATGACTTGTGTCTGTTTTGCTGCAGTGACAGTTAACAGAAAAGTTGTCCCCTGGCCACTGCTGCTGAGCTGATTGACTGACGTGGTCCTGAACATGAATGCGCTGCCAGGTTGGACCTGCAGGCCCTCTGCACCAAACTTTATTCTCTTTGTTTTGATAAACAGCATTGTTGGGTCCCTTTTTGTGGGCATCCTGCATCTGTTTCAGTTTCCTCTTGTTTAATTTTTTGCACTTTCCCACTTTCATTACTTTGAATTCAACCGTGTTTATTCTGGGGGCTTTTTGAAGCTTCTCCGCACGCCTTTGGGCAGCTAACTGCTTCTGTTTCTGATTTTTTTTTTTAACTTCTTTCTTCCTGTGAAGGCAATGATTATTGTTTCAATGAAAGGAACTGGTACATACAGTTATTTCAATTCATTAAGATATCACAAGGTTAAACTCTTACTTTCTTATCTTCAGCATCTTGTTTCTCTCCATGATTTGATTCACAAGCTTTTTGCCCAAGGTCTGCATCAGAGAGGGGGGCTTTACATTCGCAGACATCAGGCTCTTTAGCTTAGCTTCGTGTTGAGCGGTGGAGATGTGCTGGGCATATTCATATAATCCCATGGATGATTCTCTACATGCCTGACATTCATGAGATGGATTCCTGTTAATTGAAAACAATAACATTTATGTCAATTATGAGCAGATTCCAGGATCTGTGTGTTAATTTCAGCTAACTGATTTCAAAGTCAGATAAAACTATAGGGCTGGACAACACAGTTTGAAGTCATAAAGTCAATAATCCAAATTTTGTTTGTTTGAGCTGTAGGGTATAATTATTAAAATTACAATAGTAAAATGCTGGAAACATTTATTTTAGTTTAGTTTACATGTAATGCATCCTGAATATAATAAATGTCCATGTTAAATAACACTGTAAAACGGTGGCATTCTAATTTTTTTGAGACATACAAGAATATTCCCTAATTCCCTAAAAGCCTAAAAAAAAAAGTTATTTAAATGAGCAAGGAAACACTCTCAGTCTTTGTATAATTTTCCTGCAATCTGACTTTTTTTTAATGAGTCGAACAGTGCATTTTGTGTGCAGCACTTAACACCTGAAGCAAAAGCAGGTAGACCTCTGTATATTTGACGAGTATCACTCACTTGCCCAGCAGCGTCTCCAGCTCTCTGTGATGCAGCATACCATGCATATGCTCTTGTATGTCCTGTAAACAGCAGTCATGTTGTCAGCATCACAGATCATTTGTACAAGCTGTGTGATGACAAATATATTAGCCAGTATAAGTGTTTATTCAAAGGCAGGTGAAAGCCTCTTACTTGTTTCAGATATGACCTGCGGCACAAAACACAGTAAACACTTGCGTGTGGCTGGGAGGCAGGTGACTTCCATTTGCTTTTCTTGGCGGGGGCTGTACCCGCCTTCTCGTGTGTATATTGAACATTTGCCATTTCTGAAAAGGTGAAACAAGAACAAATGATGACAACACCTGTATGAGGGCTTTTGCGCTGGCATTGACCACGGACTAAATGACGCTACAGACCAGCGTCTCGGTGGCGTCAAAGACATGACAGAAACATTTACGCGACAATTGGCTTTAAGGCGAATGCTGAACATGGATAATGGTCAATATAGCACACTGGGCGTCCACTTAAGCCTCTTCCAGCAGCACAACGTGGTTTTCAGGTCAGGCTTGGTCAGTGTTGCCTGAGAGGTTTAGCAAGTTGAAAAAAAATAGCCATCATTGTGTCACAACTCACAACGGCCGTTCAGAAAATGTATTGAAGTTTAGCTAAATGCATAACACCGCACAAATGACTAGCTTCGAGTTACAAATCATAATAATTACCAGCGGAGATTCACATTGAAACAACACTAAACTGCTGCTCGACCGCCATGTTTGGCTACGTAATTTACGTGACGTACGCGTCGTCCAATTGTCGGCGGGCCGTTTGCGTAGATCTACACAAGATGGGTCGGGCTGGATTAGCAGCGATGTCCGACAGGGACGTGTCTTACAACTCTAATGAGCTGCGTGGCCCACCGCCCTGTGCGGAAGACAAGTTCCTGCTAGAAAATAATCGTTTTGTCGTCCTCTGAGTTTAGTTTTAGCTTTCGGAACAAGGTGTTCAGGTTAAAATGTGCAACGGGTGTGTTCAGAAAGAATACCCGGACCGGGTAAGTTGAGAGACCCCTCTGCTTGATGTGACGCACGAACGTTAACTTCTAGCTAACGAGCTACACCATAGCTTAGTTATCTGTGAATATCGTTAACCTACAGGCTGAACCGGCTGGTGGCAAAGTTGAATGTGAGGGTAACGTTATGACAGTAAGCGTTCCTGTGATTTTGCTGCTCAGGGGAACACTTGTCTGGAGAACGGCTCTTACCTGATGAACTATCTGGGCTGCGCCAGCTGTCATCAGAGGGACTTCGTGCTGATCAGAAATCAAGCCGCAGAGGACGATGATGGAGAGGAGATCGTCACATATGACCGTTAGTCTCTGGCCTGTTTCTACCAGCCATTTGAGTTTTCTTCTTTTTTTTTCTGGAGACCACCCTTAAGATGAAGCTGTCTAGTAGTTTATGTAATGGTCGAAATTTTTTCAGATATAGGCAGGGCCACTCTGTTCAACTCAAACGTTGGTCTTGAATAGCTTTTATGTAACAGAAGAAACCTCAGACATCAAAGAACAAAGGTCACAGCAGTGCCACAGAAGACAAAGAAAAAAAGGAGTAAATAAAATATATACACTGTATGGATTTGGAAAAAAAAAAAAAACCTCAACTAAAGTTTAGATTTATATATTGTACTTCATTACTCTGCACCACTGACAGTATCTACCACCCGGGGATGAAATGGAACAAGTGTCATCAGCAAGCATCTGTGGCCTGTCTTATAAATGCTTTTGTGGCTAAACAGGACCAGATTCCTGAAGCCAGCTTCTGGCATCCTGAGGAAAGCATTCATATGAGGGTGGAGGCTGCTACAATAACAGTTACTTTGTTTTTTGACATGATGGTTTTGTAACACCGAGAGAATAACTGGAGTTTTTAATAACTAGCAGGTTGGAGTTAGTGGCAGTAATCCCAACCCTCTGAGAGACTCATCCATCCCTTTGTCCCTTCAGATGTTTGTAAAAATTGTGACCATGTCGTCGCCAGGCATGAATACACGTTCTCCGTTGTTGATGAATATCAGGTAAGGACTTTGTGTGCTGGTGTCACTAAGATTTATGTGAGAGACATCTTTTCAGCAGCAGCATTCATGTTTAGTTCTTGACCGTGCACATAATGCGTGTTGTGTCCAGGAGTACACGATGCTCTGCATGCTGTGTGGGAAAGCAGAGGATTCCATCAGTGTGTTACCGGACGACCCCAGACAGTGTGCGCCGCTCTTTTAGAGTGCAAACCTGCAGGTCATGATTCCCTTTTTTAAGATTGAGTGTCATAAATATGGACAAGCTGCAAGGCACAAACCATTTTTAACATGCATGCAGTGTTACACACATTCACAATCAGGAGTCACCATATGGTAACGACTGTTTTTGAATTACTGTGAGCTGATGTGAGGCATAACATATTTAAAAAAGAATGTCAACTTAAAATGTACCATGAATAAAAATGTTCTGCTACTGCTTTTATTCCATCTCCATTTTTCCTGTTCAACAGAGCATATATCTGATATTACCAAACCACAAAGACAAAAAAGGGAGCCTTTAATGCAGCTACGGAAATGACAAATTACAGCTATATTCTAAAAATTATCTAAAAGAGAAAAACACACGTTTTTTTTTTTAATTTTTATTTTGCCTAATAACTTGTCCCAAAATAATTTGGCTCATTGTGAAATTTTTTTTTACAGTTAAAAACATATCTGTGAAGTGGCTTTAGATCAAGAATTATCTACAGCTGAAAAATGAAAACCTGAAGTGTGAACATTAACATGAGAGCCCGAGAGCCCTTTTCATTGAGAGTGCTTGTTGTTTTAGTGTCAATATGTCCAGTTGTTGTGGTTTCAGTTTCCTGTGTCTAAGAAAACACATATGCTATATTTCTAATATGCCAACTTCATCATTTTCAGCAACTTTTAAACCTAGTTGATTGTTGAGTTTTAAAGATTTAAAGAAGTTGTCTGAGCAGCAAATGTAGCAGGACAGCCCAAAAGATGATTAATCTTGTCTTTAATTACAGAATTTTTCATCTTTTTCCACACATGCATGAACTTCCTGTCACTCATTTCCTGCTCGGCTTGTGGGGACATCTTGTTTCACAGCTGAAGGAGCCTTAATTTTTATGCTTTTTCATCTGGGACTCCACCGCCCCCTTTGTTCAGACAATAGCTCGTCTGCAGTGTCTTTTGTGTTTACAGGGACGTTTGAAAAACAGCTGCTCCGGCAGAATATGACAGCCAACTGTTCTCTAGAGACATGTCACACGCCAAGCTGCCAATGTAGGGTTTCACCATCTGCGCATGTTTAGTCAAAGGTTTTTGGTTTTTTTCCATTTAACTTACCTTTTTTTCCCCGCAGAAAATATTTCTAATATAATCCGTTCACAGCCAACTCCTGTGGATTATTCAGAATAAGTGTGACACTGCTGCTACTAAAAGCAAAAATGGACCAACAATGAGGCATGATGAAAAAGGTTTATGTCAGTTTTCTTCACTGGTCTATACTGTATTTCAATGGAAGCAGTTTAATAAAAATACAGATGTTTTGGTGAATTATACAAATAAAAAAACAATGATACACATGCACATTATATTCTAAAATGCTGATGCTTTTTGCATGATACATACTTTCTAGCAAAGTAAAAGCCTGCTAATACATTGTGCTATTCCAAAAGCACAGTCTAATGTTACATACAATAATTCATCTAGCCAAGTTACAGGAGTGAGGTCAATAAGGGGCTTTAAGCCCTGCTTCTGTACAGGAATGCTGATGATGTCACTATTAGTGCTCTAATGACTAAATCGTTTCTATTAGTGTAAACTGTTTCCTTATTGGTACATATCTACAAATAGCATTATTTTTTACATCCCTTAAGAATGAATCATCTTTTTGGTCTCACATTAGGCCTATATAGAGTGTTAACAGAGGAGGGAAATGAGAGGTAAAGAGTTGGTAATCTCAACTGTTTTGTTTCAGCTACAAATGGCAAACCGCATTGTCAAGTTATTTTGAGAGACATATCCAACAAATGAATAAATAAATAAATACAATGTATCGTACATTTTACATTACATACAGTACATTCCTTTGAGTAAATGCCATATTTACACATGCTATCAGGGAGCAGTTGCGTCTTCCAGCTCAGTCGCTCGTGTCAAACATAGTCATCGATTCACTTTGACGGAGCCTTTACTCTCATGTAGCAGGCCCCTTCCTCTGGGACCATGGCCCCACTGACCCTGCCCTCCAGGCCTGTCCTGTGGGTGAGCCTGCCGAGCGGGAGGAGAGCCAGAGAAGCTCGACGGAGAGCGGCTGCGTCCCTGCAGCGGCCCACCTTCGCGGAGTTCCTGGCGGGAGGGAGAAGAGCTCAGCGAGCGCTGCAGCAAGGACGATGAGCTGCGGGGGCGAGGAGGGGGGCTGAAAAGCACGCCGTTGCGGTCCTGCATCAGCCGCGTCAGAGTGGCTAGGAAGTCAGCGTCGCTTGTGCTGCTCGCTCGCAACCGCCGCCGCCTGCAAATAAACAATATGATTATAATACCTTATGTACGGTGACTCCTGTCCTACAAATATAAGTCACAATCTATACATAAATGTTTTGTGAAATCAATGGCTAATTAAATTTCAAGTTTCTTTGTTGGTGTCCAACATTCCCACCATGGAATCAAAATGACTACCTAGAGAATACAGTTACCTCACTGACAAATTTACTCTCCTAATACTGAATACTAATGCAAATGATAAATTCCTAGTTCTGCTGTGGGAAGTCACAAAAAAAAAAAAAAAAAAAAACATTCAGCGGGAAAAACCCAGAGAGGGTTTCATTGTGAAGAAGCGATGTATTGATCATAGTGAATAATGTGAAAGCAAACATTTGACGAGAATTGTCATTTTCTGTACTTTCTGACACCCAAATCAACCAGAACTAACATCTTAAGAAAAATAATTTTAAATCAGAGCTGTGGGTATGGCCTTTAAATAATATCACAATATTTTTGACTATACTTTGATATCAAAGCACCAATATTGTCTCGGTACTGTACTTTTTAAACAATAAATCATAATATTAGCACAAGTAGAACACTGGTAAGTTCAGGAAATTACATTATATTGCAATATTTAAAACCAAGAAAAGACAACACTTATGCCTAAACGTGATATAACAATATCCAAAATCCCAGATGATATATATTCTCATATCACAATAATGATATAATTTGCCCGACCAACTATAAATGTTTGCCACAAGTTATGTGGATCACTTTTGAGGCAGGTCATACCTGGTGTGAACACATGGACGAAGGGGTGGTTTCCCAGGAGGTGGTCGAGGCAGAAACTTGCTCGACAATTGCTCGGGGATAAATGATGTGCTCACAGGACGTGGGATCTTACTTCTACTACCAGATGAGGAAGACAGAGAGAGAGGATCTTCGCCCCCGCAGTCGGACCTGGAGCCTCGCTCCGAGGACAGCCTGTCCCTCGGCAAAGCGCACGGCAAGTTGTCACAGGACAGAGACGGAGAGGGGGAATGGGTGGGTGAGCCAGGGACTGGACTGCTCCAGCGGTGACGTCTCTCCATGTTGAGGTCTCTGCTTGGCGAGTCCAGGGGCGTGCTAGGATCCCGGACAGGGATTTTACTCAGTCTCGGGGACGACGGAGAGTCTCTTCGCCTGTCCAGAGCTGGAGGCGGAGAGGAGGAGACAGTGACGGTGCTCTCTATTGCACCTCCTGCAGTGTCCACCTGAGGCAGCTGATTTGGCTCAGAGGAGCGGTCGGGCAGACCAGAATCACTCTCAGGGTCTCTGTCATTTGTCAGATGAGCAGTTAGGCCTTTGGCTGGGCTTGGCACTGGAGGTAAATTTAACCTCCCTCCATCGTCTTGGGCTTTGTCAGATTCACCAGATGGCGCCTCGAGTGGTATTGCGTCACTCCTGACTTGGGGGACCGGGGACTGTGGCACACAGCTGGAGGACTGTAAAATTTTTTAACAATTATTATTGTGTATGGAAGGCATAAAGGTGCTCAGGATCATGAAACGGCCGAAAATCTACATACATGTACATAGCAAGGGGGGAAAGAATGAAACAACAGTGCTTATGATGCATTTATCAAATGTTGGCAAAATGAAGAGCAGGAAAAACAAACCCTTTTGGAGAGTTTGTACATCATTCCAAGGTGGTTGGCCTGAATGTCAGCCTAAATTTGTTCCTTTTGTGTTTTACGGCTTTGTAACCATTCATTACTGAATTGATTGCGTTTGTTTTAATACTGGGTTTATTTTGATGCCCCTGGTGGTGTATTTGTAGCTACTCTTCAGTCTGTTGACATGTTGGAGGGAAATATGGTCATTTTCAGAAAATCTAAGTTACCTTCTGGTCAGTGGGAGAGAGTTGTGCACACTTTTCCCCATGATATGATGGTAACACGGTACTGTATACTGTTTTACTACAGCCTACATTCATACATACATAATTATTTACTGTATATACATGTATATACTTAAATCCTTATATAATAAAAAAGGTGTTGATACTTTAACTTATAGATTTTTGTGGTTTCAAAATAGGGAGATTGTTTTGTCAAGTGGTATAAAACTACTTTCACAGGTCAGCTTTGAGTTCATGCACAACAAAATACTTTCCCCTACCTGTTCCATCTTTGATCTTCCCATAATGATCGACGGCATTTGTCCCAACAACCCCGGCAGTCTCCTGTGCCCTAGTAGCCACGTGCCGGACATCGATATTTGTGACAAAACAGGACTGATTGGCACTGCTGTGTACTGGCCATCCTGCGCCTCAGAGGACGGGATCTCTGTCTCGGCAGGCTCACACATTCTAGGCTTGTCTTCATGCGGGGCCTCGGCTGAAGGCTTGGCGGCTCCAGAACCACTGCCTTGCTCTAGCTCGAGCATCACCCACTCCTGAGAGTCTCCCTCCTGGAGCGCAGGACTGAGGTTTACGGCCACAAAGCCACTGCTCGCTGCACCCTCCTCTGGTTCGGGGTTTGCCATGCCTGAATGGTCCTCGTTGCAGGAAGGTGTCTGCTGCCCGTGCCCTCGCTCAGGAATGGATTTCTCCCCGACTTCAGAAAGGACAGGACGCCGTTTGCCCAAGCTGAAAAAGACACATTGTATGGTGATTTTCTAACGGCAACATTTCTGCAGGGTGTCTCAGGGTGTTAACTGTACATCTTGTAACGTTCTGTGTATAGAGTACTAACTATGCCTCAAGGAATCGTTCGATGGTGGGCTTCGGTTCAGGCGCGAGCCTCTTTTCGAATGCCAAGCTTTGACTGTGTCTCATCCTCCGGAGAAGTGGCGCAGCCCGCTCCAGGAACATGGTTTCAGATCGCACCCGCCTGGGAGAACTCTGCACAGAGCCGGTGTTGGGGCTCTGGTTCCCCTGGTTCTGACTGTGTTCGTCCTCACTCACCACCTATGAGAGGAGACATAACGAGAGGGCCCAAAAAACACAAATACTTCATTTCTAACAAGTTCAGGGAGAGAAGATGACGTAATAGAAGTTGGCAGCGTCAATCATCATATCTCCATTCAAAATGAATGCAGCCCTGGGGAGAGTTTCGAGATAAGCTTCACATCTGACTGCACCGGAAGAAGAGCAGCCACATAAACCACTGAGTGTTCAAAGTAAAACACCTTGCACCAACCTTCCTGATCGTTGGTGTGGCGTGTTTATGGTTTCGACTGCGGTCCATTTCCTCCCATACATCCCTGCCAGGTGTAGTTGGCGTGGGGATGAGGGGGCAGTTATCAGCGTCACTGAGGCGCTCTCCTTGCAGGACATCCTCTGTGTTCTCCCTCTGCAGCTCACCCGGCAGCACAGAAGCATTGGCCATGCTGTGGAGGAGAGGGAATGTCACCCTGCAGCTCAGCACCATGTTTAGATTTCTAGTCTAATAAATGCAGCTGTACAGCTGAACGGCACAAGAGAAACGGAAACCGAGGAATACAGCAATTAAAAGAATAAATAGCTAAATGTCAATAGAGGTGGAGTTTTTGTTGGCTGAAAATAAATACCCCAAGTATGCTGGCGTGAGGCGAGTGAGCTGCTGAGCAGTGGTGGCTGCAGCTGCGATGGTCAGCATATCCTCGGAATCACATTTCTCCCAGTCGTACGGGTCGTTCCCCAGGACGCTGTGGCTCTTCATAGCGTTTTCAAACACTGACACCAGAAGCTGTCAGAGAGAAACCGCCGGCATCAGCATTTGGCAGCGAGACAGGGAGAAAGAGCAAATGCAACACAAAAGGAAGGCTGACCTGATAGTCAGGCTTTGTGAAGTAGTCCAGAGTCAAAATATGATCCAGGAAGGTACTGAGCTCCGAGGGAAGGTGTTTAAGCATTAGACGATGATCATATGTCTCTTTCAAGTTGCCTACTTGTTCCTGAAAGTAGACGTATACAATAAGCATTTGAACAGATGCACAAATGTGAAGGTCATTTACAAATCTATGCTTACTCATACATAGAGGTTCATACCTTGTCTTTGATTTTCCTCCATGGCAGCTGACCGACCGTGAATTCAACCAGCATGTAGAAAAGAGACCATAAGTCATCATGGCGGCCCATTTCCTACAGAATAACACACACAAGTATGAGTGGGTGCAAACGGAATACACATAAGAACAGTGATGTTATGGGTCAATAGTCACCTTATTCTTATGCGCATTGATTGAAGCATATCGCACAGTTCCTCTGAAGCCTGCCACAGGACGAGGCTGAAAGAGAATAAAACTATATTATAACAGAGATACATCAAAATGGGGTAACTGAAACACAAATTATGATAAAATGCTTGTCCTTTAAACAAGTTTATTGGCTCTGAAGACACTTTTTTTCTCTGCAGACATTTTGTTTCACCATTTAGTTGTACAAAACCAAGCCCCTAACAGCTGGAGTAATGCTTTAAATTAGGTTCTCAAAGGATAATTTACTTGTAGATAATTTTATTTTAAGCCGTAATATGCAGCATACTTCACTGAATCTCATTTCTAGGTGGTCAAGTACTGACCATATGGGCTTCCTTCCTGAACGGCCTGAACTACCAACTCAAAGCAACAATCCAGAAATAAGACTCAACGTCTTACAAATAACTCCTGTTTGGAATGCAGAAATAACGATTTAAAAGTTGACACAGAATACTTACTGGACGAACTTCCTGGCTGGAGTTAGTAAATTGACGGGCCAAACCAAAATCAAGCATATAGCAGCATCTGCAGGTGCTAGCTAGTCTTCCCATCGCAAAGTTTGACTATGATTTGAACAACGCAGATAAACACAAGCAGACACATGTTAAATGACATTGTGTGCAATATCAATTGAACTTTCACTCAGTTAACATGAACTGAGTGACAATACATTTGAAAAGGATCAAAGTCAACTTACGGGTTTAATGTCACGGTGCAGGAAGCCAACAGAGTGGATGCTTTCAATGGCCTCTAAAATCTGCTTGCCAAGTCTCAATGTTGTTGAGACGGAGAAGGTGCCTCGGGCCATGGTTCTGCGCAAATCTGCCAGATTCCTCCCCTTCAAGGTGTGAGCGGTGCATGTCACATTTACTATTAACAGAGCTTTGGCATCAGCAGCAATAAAAAAAAAAAAAAAAAACAGCAGAGTTCCTACCTGGAGTTCCATCACCACATAGTTGAAACGGTCGTTTCTTCCACAGCCAACAAAGCGACACACGTGGTCTTTGCCTATGAAACAAATGTCATACCGTATGTATCAAGTGACAGACTGGTTGATCACTGCTCATCATAATAGAAAACCTTGTTATTGTACATACACTTATAAATAGAATAATGACGAATACGGGTGGGGGGAGAAAAAAAAAAAAATCAAATTCTTTATGTATCATAATTATTTAGACTGTTTAAAATATCTATTTTTCCACCCAGATTCAATATATTTTGATGTATTTATTATGGCAGCGTGGATGGCAATGACGCAACACATATCCATTTCCAGAAAAAAACAGCAAAGGTACGCCAAGGTAGCACAAGCAGCTGAAAAATCATAATACCTGCACCCTAAAACTTTAAATCCAAAGTATGGATGCACTTTGGGTTCTATACACTTCCAGAAAAGGCAGAGCTAGCCATTAAGCAGAAAACACAGCCTGTCAGTATCACAAAGGTTGTACTCTTTTATCCTGGCCAGATCACCATGGTAACTCATGCTGTGAACATAACCTGGTCTCGACCAGGTTCGCTGCAGGAGTTTTTCAGCCTAAAATAAACTATTTACAGTGTTTTGCTTTTCATTAATTCTTTTCTTGAGGATATTTATCAGTGAAATATTGATTCTTGGTTCGGGAAATATGTTAACAGGTTTTAAACTTGCAGAGCTGTACATCAACAGTATGTAAAGTAATGCTATTAAAAGAAGGGGTGTAGGCCTAATGAGCTGCAATGGCGAAAATACGCGTATCATTGTGTTTTTTACCCCCACGGGAACATAAATGTTGGTGATACAGAAAAACATTCTCTCCAGATAAGATTAAGACTAAATTTTTCACAGCATATAACCCTCATAATAAAAGCACAATGAAGGCCCAGCAGCTATCGACCACTTTGGTTGGTTTTATGTTTCTGACCGGCAGTTGAGTCCGTTTATACAGCCAATACTGCAGTTAACATATACTAAAAATGATTCTTCTACTGGCATTTCTCACAGATAATATTCAATATAGAAAAACTTTCACTTTGAGCTGAGATTTCATGTCTCCATTTTGGGACCGTGTGGGATCTGACTGCAGTATCATATTTAAATCTGCTACAACGCGCAGTTGTCACATTAGAATTTAAATAACAGTCATAAAGGGTGAATTTAGTGGTGAAATATAAGCATTTAAAAATTTTCACGATAAGCATCCTTTTGACAGCATTCTCCCATGTATTATGTGCAAGAACTATGCTGCTTTTTTAGTGATCTTCACATGATCTTTCCATTATGACAAGTTGTTCATGATGACTGAACATTGCAGCATGCGATTGGTTAAATGGTGCATAAAAGGCCCCTTTTTATGGGAATGTGCACTGAATCGGAAGCAGAAGTCTGAGTTAACAAAGAAAGTTGACAACCACATTTGTTATACCCAAAATCTCTAACTAGAGCCTCAGGGTTTCAACCAGCAGCAACAAACCAAAGGACCCTGGATGGGAAAATGAAAAATGGCACTGTTAAGTCCTGTTAAATGCATGCCAAGTTGCCATGTATGCCAATCAGAAATTAAGACAAAACGTCATTACTGATTCAACTACACAAACAAAAATGGCATGTAAAGTACAGGCACGCAAGAAGTCCAATTAGCAATGCAAACATCAGCACAAGTTTGGCTATATCTGCCTCACAAATCGCTTCATTTATCTAAAGTGACCGCACCGCACACTGACGTCACAAAAAGGAAACCGGCGCGCAGTGTGACATAACAATAAACAATGGTTTTCCCTCTCTACAAATGAACACTGTGAACAGCGTTTCTCAAAATCTTCACCCCAGAAGTTTTCCAAAACATGCATTTTCAGTGACCTAAAACACATGTGTACAAAAGGCAAAAACACACAGAAAAAGCCAGGTTTTCAAAAATACCTACCTACGTTTGGACTAGGCCTTGGTTAAGGAAGGTTGGTTTCACACACACATCACATAGGTGCTAGGCTTTCACAAAAACCAGTGTGAATTAGAAGGTAATGCCTGCTCACTTACTTCAAGCCACAAACTTTTATTATTATTGTCCTTGAATTAAAGTTTGTGACATGGAGTACGTGTACAGGGGTATACTGACTATCATGTGATGTGTATCGTTTTTGGAAATATGACTCATGATATACTGTCTATAGAAGTGTATGATTTCAGTTTTGCTTTTCTTTAAGAAGGGAAAGAAAGACGTAATGGTCAATATTATGGAAGTGTAATACCAGTAGAATTGCAATAAATCAGAATTACAAAACAAAAAACAAATCAGGAGCCAACAATACGAATCGGGACAAAAGCACCTCATCCAGCCCTACTGACAAAATTATACCTCGGTGCACTGTGACACTGAATGTTTCTTACAACCCTTCAACAATTCACACTGATTAAATATAATATTTCTGCATTACAACTACTTCATTCACTAAATGCCAATGTTTTGAGTTATAGAGAAGACTGCTATTTAAAAAATTTCAAACGCACTCACTTAAGCAACTGAAATATTGTTATTATATATAAATATCTTTATTGTCACTCGCTGATTAAGGCTTGATTAAAAAAAAACTTGTCGGGGTTTAGTTTTGTTGGTCAAACACGAACATGCTGTAACAATAACTGCATGTAAACTGAATGTGTTTGACAAGTTTGGCCACTATATACTAATTGGACTGACAGAGCGATCTACTCACCGAGGCTGTACAAATTCTTAGAGATTCTCTGGGAGTGTACAGTGACTCTGTCACTGGAAGGGGGATAGCATCACTCACCTTGAAGCTTTTTCAACACGGCCACCTCCATCTTCAGCACTTGCTTGGGTTGTTGAGCAGACTCCACCTTTAAGGCAACAGTGGCCTGGCTCAACTGATCCAAAACCTCGTAGATCTCCCCGAAGCCCCCTCCACCGATCTTCCTTGCCTGGGATGAAGGGGGCATTCATTGCAGTTAAACCATGACTGTGGAGGAATGATTTCCCATTCACTTTTAAGAGACTCACCACTTTCCATCTGTCTCTGACCACGTCTGCAACTGACAGGATGTCTGTGTGCTCTCCAGCGCCACTCATCCTGCTTGCCTGCCTGCCTGAGTGCTCTCAGCTACAGCCTGCAGCTGGCATCAGTGACGCAAGCCCCTCGCTGCAAACAAAGCACACAATTTTAAGTTTAGCTCCATTTCACCCTTGACAATTCACAGTCCGCTGCGCCTTATGTGTTGCGTGCAAAAGATAGAAAGAGGCTTGCGTGGCACAAGAACGTGGATGAGCTTACAAAGGTTAGCACGCGTCTCCAGTGTGCGACGCCAAATCACTGCTTGTTGGATCTTACAGAAAAGATGGCAGCTAGCATCGCCTGGTTTGTTTGAGTCTGTGTCAAAACACAGCTGTGGCGATAGCAACGACTACCCCCGATCAATAATCTCCACTAACCGGACGTTCGAGAGGATTAGCTGCTATAGGGTTTCATCCAGCGATGTGACCGGGTTCAATGCGGTGGTCCTGTAAACAAGCTAACTATCGCTAGCGCGTTAGCTAAAGACGTCCGCTGGGCAGCAAACCCACCTCGGACCTCTTCCTTACCCGGCTTCACTGCGAAATTGCATTCCCGGCGAGTGTGTGCAGTCCAAACAGTCACCGCACCGCCGCAGAGCCAGGTCATTCTGCGACGTTACTTATTTCAGAAACGAGATACTGGTGATGCACCATGGCCGGCGTTGGCCACAGTTAGCCAGCTAGCATGCTAATGGACGAGGAGCGCTGCCCCGCACTCGCTCATAGCGGGCACGGTGACGTCACAGCGCCAGCGTCTCCTGCGACTTTGAGCTGAATGCAGCTGTGGCTGTCGTAACCGATGTTAAAGACGGGAAGAGAAAGCATCGTTGTCCTTGTGAACGTCTTTTTTTTTTGGTTCTTCGTTGCAAAACAACTCGTCGTCTCTGGGGTAGTAGCTGTTAAAACCCATGGAAGTGTTTCTATTCACAGTAACGGTAATGTTGCTTTTGTTTTGGTCGCTATTTACTTCCAGCAGAAGGAGAGTGAGGAAAAAAAACCCAAAATCAACCTCATGTAACCAGAATAAAACAATATCCGTATTTTGTTTTATGTGAGGTACAGATTTTCATCGGCAGTGGTGCTTATCTATGCTACAATTCTTCACTATTTGTGAATCTCTTTAATGTTATTTAAAAGACTTCACCCATCATCAAAGAAATTCAAAAGTCACAGCGCTGCAATAGAATACAAAACCCAGAAAAAAGGAGTAAGAACATAATATAAAATATAATTTTAAAAAACGATTCTATACACTTATGATACTGTGCATCTTTTTGCTTTTGCCTGTAATTAGTATAGGCAATGCAAGGCAGGTTTATTTGAATGGTACATTTCAACAATACAGCAGTTCCAACGTGTTATACAAAATTTGAAAAGCAGTTAAAACAAGAGAAAAGTGTTAGAAACAACATAGAAACACTAAAATGACATGAAACGCATTTGACGATTAAAAGATATACAAATAGAGAAAGAAGTATAGAAGAAATAGAAGAGCAAAAGTTAAGTCCTCACACTTGATTCAGAAGTGAGAGTGGCAGCTGATCTGCAGTTCTCTGGGAGTTTTCATCCAAATGTGCAGGCATAAAAACCAGTGTCTTTAGTTTATAGAAGTATACAGAGTATATAATTGCACTACAGAGGAAAAAAAGATATCACAACAGATAACAATTTAATGTAAAATAATGTGCATATGTATCTGTTTTCTCTCTATATAAATACATATACAAATACAGTAACATGTAGTACAATGAGTAATAATGTACAGTATAATGCAGTATGGAAGGTATTTACAGATAAAAGATAATTTTCTGAGCAAAATAGTGTTCATTCGGAATGGAAAAAACCACAAAACCGCAGCAGGTTACATAATTCTCTAACTAAACAGTCTGATAGGGGGATGAGGGACCCCTACGAGCACTGTAAGAATTTTTGCAGAATTAATTTTTGGTCTATTCTGCAGCTAGGGGATCTTCATAAATGACCTCTTCTATGTGATTAGATCAAAAACATTTGTTCCGTTTATTTGAAAACCAGTCAAAACACTTCCAGTGCATTGGGTGTGGTCGCAGGTTGATCCAGCTGACTTCCTCTTGCTGTTTGAGATTGTTGGCTGATTAGTTGCCACATGCTCCACCAACCATTTACCCAGTCTGAGTGTAGTGCTGCATTTCGTCCCAGGCTGTGTGAGTTCAAATCCTGTGTTTTCAGGTAACTCAGTTATTTTTCCTCTTTCGGCTTTCCCTAGCTTTTTCTAGGAGTCGCCACAGCCAATCACCCTCCTCTATCTCTGCCTGTCCTCTGTATCACTACTGTTATATGTCACTCCGTGTTCTTCCCTCTTTTGGAAGTAGCTATTCACCACAGCCATTCCCACATTCCCATCCTTTTTGTAAGATCCATCACCGATCTGCCCTTCCAGGTTCCTTGACACCAAACCTGCCCATCACCTCCTCATCACCTCTGTTCCCTTCACCAGCATGCCCACTGAAGTCTGCTCCAATCACCACTCTCTCCTCCCTGGGAATACTCTCTACCACTTCATACAACTCGCTCCAGAATTTCTCTCTTTTCTATCTCACAGCCAACCTGAGGGGCATAACCACTGAAAACATTCATCATCACATCTTACATGAGCATTGAAGACTTTTAGGACAAAAATGGAATCCCCAATAGGGGCACCTTCCAGCATTTGTCCCATTTGTCTATTCACATCAGTGGTGATGTGACTGTGGATATTAAAGTGGACTGAGCATCAAGGGATAATGACCAGGTGCTTATTTTACATAATTGTAAGAGAAAAAAAATACAAGTAAATGTGTACGTCCGATTTTGGAAAGGAGAGGTAAGATGGAAATTTGATAAGTCTCACTGTTTGATTCTGGAGCTGAAACTGCAGCTGCTGTAGAATGCCTGTTGGACAGTTTTAAACACAGCTCCAAGGCTGACGGGGCAGAGGAAAAATTTCAGAGAGCCAATTGACCCAGAGCAGTGGTTAGCAGTTGATATACTAATGTAAAAGGATACTTTGCTGTTAAATGCATCATTTTCCCATTCTCCTGTAAATAGCTCCATGTGTGCACATTTGGTTCTTTCCTATTATTGAAGACAATCAAGAGTTGCACTGTGCTGAATGAAATGGTAGCAGTCAGTTTTAAAAGCACATGTTTACACCATTCTGGTGCATGATAAGGCATTTGTATCTCTTAAAATGCAAATTACATTTGTTTTAATGCATGTCAATATTTACCCTTTTAACACGCCAAAAGGTATTTTTTATTGGTGTTAACATGTAACTGGTACTGCCTAGCGTTGTCTGCATTTTGTTTTGATGATGAAAAATTTCTTTGGAGGAAGTGAGCATTTTTTTTCCTCTTCCTGACAACCAGTGAAAATGGGCAATCCTCCACTAATCATACCCTTTGTTTTAGCTCCTACATAAATTAAATATTA
>KV751333.1:10579640-10590614 GCA_001698575.1 Mola mola
GAAATCTGCGGAAATACCAGAGCAGGCCGCTGCACGGCACACTTCTCAGGCAGCCGCCGTCTCGTGTGCGGCTCGCCCGTTGCTCCGGGGAGAAAGTTGTAGACATTGTTTTCTGAACTCGCACGGTTTCAACGGAGACAGTGTGCAACGGAGACAGTGGGCGCGCGGCGTTGCCGAGCCTCCGAGGGCTCTGGATTATGTTTTTGCGGGATCGTAAACTCGCCTGATCGCCATATTGTGCGCCGTGAAACTCGAGGGGAAAGTTGTCAAGAATTATGACATTCGCTGCTGCGCACAATTCTGTCATGGAGCTGCACGTCGACTTTGATCGGAGCCGAAGTGACCCCACGGAGGTGGACGTGGGCAGCAGCGCGCACCACTGATAAGGTATAAAAACTGTTTTACTGCTGCTCTCTGATCCCCCGTGTTGCCCAACACGGATCTGCTCGCCTGGCGCTTCCTTATTGTTCATTCTGTTAAACATAACATCAGTGGCCATGGCTCGCCGATTGCACTCCTCGTTTCCTGTATTTGTATTTCTTGTTGTGGCAAGTAGCGACGACACTGTGGGCGCCTCGTCGCTGCGTCCGACTTCCAAACTTCTTCAGCCGCTGTCTGCACGCGCCCAGGCGTACATGTCAAAATAAAGGCTTTTGCTCGGCGCAGCAGACGCGCAGGCCTGCTGTCTTACTCATTCTCACTGTACTGTCTGGGATAGTCGCTTGACTAGGCCTCGGTTTCCTCTTTGCCGCGAGACGAAAGAAAAAGTGATGTGTGTTTTTGTCCTGAGATAAAGAAAGTGTCTAATCCCCCCCATCTTTCTCTCACAAGGTCTGGCAGCGTAGCGGAGGAGGAGAAGAATGGAGAGCAAATGTTAGCTGATTCTGGGAGGAGGGTTGCATGCTCCCCACCCTGCACTTTCCTTAAGGATTTGTATTTCCTGCAAAAATACTTGACGATTTAACAAAGAGCTCCTGAGCCACAGGCAGTGACTGAGCGCCTTGCACGCTCAGGGATCACCACTGAGAGCTCTGACTCCAATATTTTCGCGCATTTAAAGCATTACTATGAGTCTTCCTCCTCAAGTTACTGATAAGAGCGGCAAACAACGGGGTGCAGCCATGAAAGAGCCTGTGCAACGTTCGGGGGAGGTTTATTACAGCATGGCAACTTCAGCTGTAGAGGCCAACCACAGTGACTCTGCTAGCAGCTCTGGTGTTTACAACCCCGAGAAAGGGCCCCAAAGTCTAGCGCACTATCAACAGGCTGCTCCAGTAAAGTGGATGCATCAGGAGTCTGTACAGGCTACGGGCTGGTCTCAGGAAGCTCCGGCATCAGCCTGGGGGCAGAACTTTGGCTCCTACATGAGCGGAGTGAATGCCAGGGGTCAGATGGCGTTCCACAAGGGGGTCCATGAGGGTGTCGCTCCGCCGATAGGGGGTGAGAATCAACTGCCAGCAAGTGTTGAGGCTTACAGAGATGCCACCCAGGCTCAAGCTCAGGGGAGGGGCCTGGAGTGGGAGCAGCATGCTGTGGCTGCAATGCACCAGGCTCAGCTGCAGGCCTATCACAAAGGTGTGGAGCTCCAAGGTCAGCCCCATGTGCCTCGTCACACTCTGCAGGGGTCCATGCTGCAGCCCTTCCAGACCACATTTAGGCCCAGCAAACAGTTTTCATCAGGTTACTACTCTGTTTTTCCAGGCAACAAGGGAGTGCCAAGCTTGGTGTATGGCGATCAGCCTAAAACTCAGCAACAGCTGATCCATCAGATGCAGCAACAGCAGCAGCAGCAGCAGCAACAAATGCATCACCATCACCACCAGCAGCAGCAGCAGCAGCAGCAACAGCAGCAGCAGCAGCAGCAGCTCCATCAGCAACATCACCTTCAGCTGCAGCAGCAACAGCAAATCCAGCAACAGCAAATGCAGCAGCAGCAGCAGATCCAGCAGCAGCAAATGCAGCAGCTGCAGCAGCAGTATCACCAGCAGCAGCTACAGGAGAGGCAGCAGCACATCCAGCAAATGCAGAAGCAAAACGTGCAACAGCAAGAAACGATGAAACTTCAGGGGCAACAAAAACCGCAACCAACCCAGAACTTTGTGACTTACCAGCCTCCTGAGCCTGGTCCACCTGTCCCTATGCCCACGAAGAAGGATGTCCAGTCGCTGGAGCCGCAGCAGGAGACAGAGGCTCAAATCTGCGATGCATCATCTGTACCAAATCCATGCCCCGAAAAGGCCCCTGCAAATCCGGAGGAGCCCTCAGATGCGTCGTTGGCGGCACCCCGGCGCTCACGACGCCTCTCCAGGGATGGACAGTCCCCGCTGGGTCCTCCTTCCACAAACCTCTGGCCGCAAGAGCCTCCGCCGTCTCAGAACGGACTAGCAGCCGTTCAGGCTGTGAGAGGAGGGGAGAGCCAGGTGACCACAGGGGGGGTCATTCAGATCACCAGCAGGAGGAGGAGGGCGTCCAAAGAGATCAACTTGGAGACTCTGGCCCAGCAGGCATCGAAAATGGAGCCCGCTAAAATGGTCAAGTTTAAAAAAACAAAATATTAATAATAATAGATCAAATCACTCAGCACTGGCACAGTTAATTTCCTGTATATGTATTGATTTACAGCCAAGTTACCATTTGAAATACTTGCTATAGGTCCAGCTAATTTTTAAAGGAAAGAGCAAAATTCTCTCATTTGACAAAGTTGGCAAGCAGCTGTACAAAGAGGAAGAGCCCTGTTTCTATACAGAACTTCCCTATGGTTTGCAAAACTCTTTTCGTAGTTTTGTTTATTAGATCCCCGCAGCTGTCCAAGTGTCAGCTACGAAACAGCTGTTTTATATGTGGACACAGGCATGCTATACAGCACGCTGTTGTGTAAAACAACTGTTCTCTAACACTCCCTGTTTTTGGATTTTAACTGTTGCCCTCATTACTGTAACAAAGGCGACTGAGCGTTTATACTGTTTACGCTCTGCGTCACACAACCACTGCAAGGGGAAAAACAGCAGACAAATCCAAAAACTTGTTAAATGTGAAAGATAATTTTACAGCTGGAACCTTAGGAGGTGTGCGAGGCCTGCAGGCTTTAGCACGGTGTGAATGCTGAATGCACAGTTGCAGCGACTGCATGTCTGCACACCTCCACATTCCTCAGGCTCTCTCCTGGTGATTGAGCCAGGGAGGGGCACAGCTGTCAACCTGCACAGTTACACTCCCACACTCCCACACTCCCCAACATGCACCAAACAGGTTTGATATTGCCTGGCACAGCCCAAAGCTGTTGTGCTGCGGCTAACAAGCAGCACTGCTCTGGTTTTAGCTGATTTAAACACTTATGTTTGCCTGCAGTATGAATCATAAAAATGGATTGCTGCTGGATTGCTTAAAATGGTCTCATCAAAAAAAAAAAAAAAAAAAAAAAAAATCCCTTTTTTTTTAAAAAAAAAAAAATCCCCTTTTTGTGTAAATGATCACACGCACTCGTAACGTTTCCCTCTTTTTCCATCTGTCTGCTAGTTCCTCAATCTTTTTGTTACTTTCCCTCTCCTCGTCCTCCCGCCTATGTGCTATCCCACCTCAACAGGAAGATGGTTCTTTGGGTAGACAGACCACGATGGTGCCTCTTGTCATCCCCGTGTCCGTGCCCGTGCACGGGATTCAGACGGACCCCCAGGGAGGCTGGGCTCAGGGGCGACTCAGCCCGGGGGAGCGGCCCGTGGGGCAGTCCGAGCGCAAACCTTCTGTCATCGTGGCTCGTCGGCGATCGCTCAGAAACTCCACAACGGAGACTTTTAGCCAGGTTAGTGTTGTTAAAGATGAGTTTTGAATTGCGTAGATTTGTGGCAGCATGATATTACTCGATGGACCCCCTAAGATAACAATGTCATCGTCAGAGGTGGCAGTATTTACATGTTTCACTGACTCAAACCCAGGGATTTCTACTACTAGGAAACAAAGATCGTCTGTATTAAATGACTTGGGAATGAGACTCGGCATGTTGCATATTGCACCTATAAGTCAAAGTTGCAACACAGTAACTGCATAATACTCACTTGCATGTACATTTTTAAAATATGGAATTCCTATCATGTAGTAGTAGAGTGTTTGAATCATATAGGCTGTCACATTACGTTATGTTACATTATTGGATTATGATTACGGATTCATTATCGTGAGTGCAGAATTTCGTGCAAAAACAAAATTTTACTTTATTTCAATATGTAGACTTTTTCAAAAAAAACTCCACTCTACACCACTCTCATCTGTCTGAAAGCTCAACATGTGGCCAATTAGCTTAGCTTAGCTTCACATAAAGAGCAATCAGTTGTTCTGGCTCTGTCTAAAGATGCATCCAATAGCTGCATAACTGCAGCCAAAACCATAAACCTTCCAAAAAGGAACATTTTAAGCCTCCTCTTTAGCAGCTATCTTAACCTGGGAGTGTAGGAATACACATGCATTTTAGGGCGGGAGGGGGGACTTTTTTTCATACATTTTGGAACCTGCTTGATCTGAGATCCTGCATCAAGCAAGAGTTTGGGAAAACATTCCTCTTCGCAGCATTTGATCTCCTCAGTTCCCGAAGCTTACGATGTCTCGTTTGAGGAAGAGGTGGTAAAAATGACCCAGCTTTATTCCAACACTTTGCCGGCTTCACATTCAGAATATGGATATCATTTTCAAACACAGCGAAGTCTCAGTGTAAGCATTTGATATGTCGCTTTTGTGCTATTTTCAGTTTACTGTGTTTTCAGCGTATTACAGGTCATCACAGTTTGTTTCTATTTCTGCTCTACGCAGCGTCCCTTTTGCACGGCTAACCACAATTTTCACATTTCTCTTTTCACGCTTTCAGGTAAAGATTGTGTGTCTGTGTGTGTAATATTTTCAGGCATAAAGGCGACATATGTCTGCTGTCACAAACTATTTAAAGTTTTCAAAAAAACAAAACAAGTCTTAATTGCAACAATGTTAGTCCCACTAAGGTGGCACAAAATTGATTTAAACACATTTTTCACGGCAATTCCACAGTATTTTATTGACACAACTGTTTGTATGTTGATTTCATACCAAGGGTGCGGCCAGATAATTTATATAACATTATTATGACTTCTTCGTCTCATCATTTCGAAACATAATAATCTCATAATTTGTTTGTTGTGCAGTGTCCATTCGGGATGTACATTTGTGTGCAGATTCCTTGTTTATTGTGTAGTCATGTTGTATGCCGAACTACTACTACTACTACTACAGAATAGCTGTCCTACAGTTTTCTTGATCTCAAACTAATGTATTCTCGGGCTCTGCAGCTCCAGAGGCTGTGCATCTGTACTTTTGATATCTGTGATGTCTTTTACATTACATAAAAGACATCAAAGAGGAAAGACTCGAGAAACGCTTTAACAGACGCAGTCCCGTTCGACCACAATGGGGGTATCAAAAGCAGAGCCATAATGTCCGTGTTGTGGCTCAGGAAGGCTGCTGAAGAAGCACTCAGTGTAAAATGGCCAAGATTTTTAGTGGTATTGAACACTGCGTGCATCCAGAGTCTACCAAAGGCACGAAAAACACATCCTTGCATCATCGGCAACACACCTGACAAGTTTGAAGTCAACAGTTTTTGCGCAACCTAGAGAACAGGGAGACAGACAGCTGGACAGAGATCATGCAGATTCTTTATTTTTGTTGAATGCTTAGCTATTTATTTCATAATTAGTCATACGCTTCATACATGGACCCTGTGTGAGGACTTAAATCTGATAGTTTTTGCTGCTCATCACAAAGACACTAACCATCTCTTCCTCTCCCTCTGGTGGTGTTTTGGAAAAACAAGAAAAAAAGAAAGCAAGCAAAGGTAAAAATTAATCGGGAGGTATTGACAAATTTCAGCTGTCACATCTTGTAATGTGTTACAAAACAATTTGCCTATTTCATGCTCAACCAGTTTTTCAGCTCCTTCAGGGATGGTTAGCATGTAAGCGAGCGTGCTGCACCTTGCACCTATAAGTGTTACAACTGTGACAAAGCGACTCTCCCCTATTGTGCTGAATGATATTTTTTGACCAAATCGCAAACATATTACATTTTTTATGTTTTTTTTTTTTTATTCAGTTCATTGGTACACTGAGTCCCCCCTCCTGTGCCTTTTACTTCGAAAACCTCTAAGGCAAAAAAAAATACAGACCCCAGGGACTTTGTCATTTGGTTGAAGAAAACAAACGAAAGGTCTGAACAAACAATAAAGTGCACCTCAAACCTTTTTCTCTCCAGGATGAGGAAAATGACCCAGGGCTGGACGAGGAAGGAAAAGCCAGGTTTAAGCGCAAGCCACGCCCTGGGCCTCTCATCATCCCTCCGCACAAACCAGCCACTTTCATCCCCCCATCCCTCTACTCCAACATCACCTCCTACCAGAGCAACCTGCGCTCCCCGGTGCGGCTGCCCGACAACCCCTCCACCCTGCCCCCGTACACGCCACCACCCATCCTGTCTCCTGTGCGCGAGGGCTCGGGACTCTACTTCTCCACCTTCCTGACAAACATCGCGAGCAACCAAAGCCTCCCGCCACCGGCCACGCCCAAATCTGCGTCGCGCAGCCTGTTGCGCTCCAGTAAGTGGTAGCCGTTGTCTGAGGTAATCTCTCCCAGTGAGGTCGGATAAATAGTTAAAACGGATATTTGTTTTGGTATTGTCAGCAAGTTCCGAGATCACGCCTCCCGTTCTGCCCTTTGCTGCCGATGCCACACCTGTCAGCCTCGAACCGTGAGTGCATCCACCTGAACAGGCTTCTCAGGTTATCAGCACGTGCGTCTCCTCACCTCCCTCGGTGTGTGTGTCCTGTTTTTACCCGTCCAGGCGTATCAACATCGGACAGAAGTACCAGGCAGAAATCCCAGAGTTGCAAAACCAACCCTCCTCCCAGTTTGACCAGCACAAGGCTGACTTGGTTTGGCTGCCCTTGGACGACTCCCACTGCAAACCCAGCGATCAGCAGAGGAGTGAGTATCTCACATTACCTGCCAGCCTCCGGCCTCGAGTTCCTCTTGTCCAAGTCGCCATCTAATTCTTTCAAACTGCGTTGTTTTCTCTTTTTGTTTTTTTTTTAAGCCTTGGATTTGATGAACATGGCTTGTTCCAGTGTACTCAGAGGGGGAGGAACCAACCAGGAGTTGGTTTTACACTGTTTACATGAATGTGGAGGTGATTTCCTTGTGAGTATAATGAGTCATCGTGACTCACTCTTCTCACATGCGACTGAGTTTGCAGGAACTCTACCGAGAAAACATGCAATCAAAATCCGAAATTCCTAAAACTTGGCAGCAGCGGAGTTTCACAGAATCATAGAATGTCTTTATTGTCTCATATCTTTCAAATCTGACTGTATTTTCACTGTAAATCAGCAACTGTTACTGTTGTGGTGCACAGTCAGAGCATTCTCATAAAAACATGATGACGTTGATTCTTTAGGAAATGCTGGAACGTTTGATGCTTCAGGACCCAGTTTTCCCCAAAGGCCATCACCTTGCAGGCTATCACTACTCAGGTGAGTAAAATAAAAAAAATAAATACGGCCTCTTTATCTTTGTCTCTCTTTTTTTTTTTTTTTTGTTTTATTATAAATTAGATTTCACTTCTTGTATTTGAATATTTCTTTATTCTCTCCGGCAAGAAGATAAGTTGTGCTGTCTGATTTACTCCCAGGTTCCGACTGCTGGACTGCAGAAGAGAAGCGATACTTCAACAAGGGGATCTCAGCCTACAGGAAGGACTTCTTTATGGTGCAGAAACTGGTACGCTCATTAATTTTACCCCGTAGTATGAATACTTATGAATCAAAATTAATTAAATTCACTCTGTATAGCACTTGGACACCAGTAAATCAAAATGCAGGTTTTTGCTTTACTTGCTTGCGTGTGCAGTCGGCAATATTAAACCAGATTCAGATGTAATGGGAAACTAAAATGCACCTAAATGAGTGTCGAGTCTGGAAGTAATTTGGAGCGACCATAAAAATGAGTGGTAAAGAGAGAGGCTGCCACTACTCGTGGCCCAGTCCCACCCTCACAGACTCACGGCGTTTGAGGCCAACTCCCGGAAAGTTCACAAGGGTTTGGGGCTGTCCCATTGTCACGTCGCCAAGCGAGTTGGGGCTCATCTCAAGCCCTTCATGGCTACTTTCGCTAAGTCTGCATATCTGCAGTCTAAGCGAATTAACCACAGTTCATATTGTTGGCACGTTAATCATGGGGTTACCAGAGGGCACGCCAAACAGCAAAGGAGAAGAGGAAAAAAAAAAGTAAACAAAGCAGCATGGAAGGAGGAGGTAAATAGCAAGACATTCAATCAAGCAGAGTTTTTCTATACAGTATATAGACAAAAGGTTTTCCTTTCATTCATGCTTAATGATTCTGTTCTGGACCAAGTAAATTTGGTTTCCATATTTGATTATATCTTTTGCACTTTGTATGGCAAGAGTCTGCAGAATGGTCATATCGATCAGTTTCTGGGCTTCCTTTGTCGTGAAAACAGTAATAAATGAACAAGAAAAGAGTCCAAAACTGGGAATGGTCAGTGCTTCCCTTGTCTTCTTTGAGGGTTTAGGCTTGAGGCCTTAAGCTGAACACTGGGACTGGGCCTTTAACACTTCCTTATGTAATATAATAATATGTAAAAGTTAAATTATACATGGGTTGTTAATTAATTTTAGGTGCAGACCAAGACTGTGGCCCAGTGCGTGGAGTTCTACTACACGTACAAGAAACAGGTGAAGATTGGTCGCAATGGGATTCTAACCTATGGCCCTCCGGATTCACCGGTGGAGAAGCACACGGAGGCTGTGGTGGACGTTAAGGTAGAGTGGCTCACACGTACTGCATTCAAATGGCTCAGCTGATGTCATGGCACGTGTGTGCTTCACAGAGTAAGGTTAGAACGATTTCTTTATATACTGCATATATATATAGATATATATATATATGCATACATCCGGCCCAGAGGTAGTATGTTTTCAGGTTTCCTCCTTGGGAAAACCTTGAGGAAGTATTTGTCACAACTGCTCACTTGGACTCTGAGCTGGTCAGATTTTGGTGGTCAAGGGCCAAAAGTCCCTAGTGGGGGACCTATTAAATACATTTACATACATTTTAAGTCAGACCGTAAGTTTTTATGTCTGTCAAAGTTGACATGAATGTCAGGTAGTGAACAGACTACAAACGATCAAGTGACTCATTTATTAGGTACCTGGACAGGGACAGAAAGTACTCACAAGGAAAGTGGTTTAAAGTGTTTCACTTGCCTCTGTAGAGCATCCGGCAGCTGTTCTACAGTTCTTTACAGTCTCACATACTGTCTTTGTAGTTTTTCTCGTTGACTGATCCCACCATTCTGTTGGTCTTATTTATTTTAAAGCAGTGGTCACGTTAATCATGAAATTGTTTCTGCATGTTTCTTTTTTGTGTGTCTATTAGTTCCACATTGTAATACTGCCATCAGACTAGTTTTACAGTTCTGTTTATATTTAATTTAACACAGAGGAAGAGTTTATTTTATTGAAGAAGACTCGAAGAAGACTCCAGTTCAAATATTTCTCTGTGTGTGTGTGTGTGCGCGTGTGTGCATGTTCTACTGTGTAATATGCACTTAGATTGTTCTTAGATTATTCTGTTTTTCTGTATTTGTTTGTGTCCTCGTGAGGGCACCTCAAAGCAATCATGCTTGTAGAAACCAAAAGTCCAGCAGCGGAACTGATTGAGGACACTGAGGCCAAAAGGTCAAAGGTGGACTTCATTATGACTATAGTATTCTGCAAAAACACCTTTTCCGCCCATTATTCAACACATTTACTACTGACAGTAGAAATTGTGCCAATTTTTTTTAATTTTTTTTTTTTGAATTAGTGTCACTAAACTTTGGTTCCCACTTATAGTATTCTGCAAAAACACCTTTTCCGCCCATTATTTTACTACTGACAGTAGAAATTGTGCCAATTTTTTTTTTTTTTTTTTTTTGAATTTGTGTTGATAACCAAAAGGCTGTAATTCTAGTTTCAGTCATGGGGAGAAAGGATACAAAGTGATTCTTTGTAAAGCCTTGAGGTTGTTGATCTTTTTGTTGTTTTTCTGCTTTGATTCATTGCAGAGTTCACAGCAGTCGAAATTGACAGAGAAGAAAATGAAGAAAGACGTTTATGACCAGAGCCATGAGAGTAGCCAGCAGGCGAGGGTTGCTCAGTCGCTACAGGCTCATGACTATGTGTGTATTTCACTCTCAGCATCTCCACCAGGCGGTTCGCTAATAGTACATCACAGATCTCAAATTCACTCACTATCAATACGCCCGGTATGGAGGTGTGTCAAGAAGTCTTACTGATGTGTGGTGTTTAAAACAAACAAAACAAAGGCAACTAACTAACACCAGCTAAATCTGCTAATTTTGGGTGCTCCAGGCAGGACCAATGGTGATGATCCAAGAGTCAAACACTGTGAATAAGGTGACTGAGCACCCAGCAGCAGCTCACAGGCCTCGGGCCGAGCCTGCAGCAAAGAAGAGCAAAGTGCCAGTGAAGCCTCCGCAGGATCCTGACGCAATATTTCCATGCAAGAAATGTGGCAGGTATGACCAGGAAATTTACTTTGCTTTTATCTGCAGCTTACACCCAATGCTGTAATGAGTGCCCAGTGTTTGTTACAGTAGCTCTTGATGTGGTTCGTCTACCGTGTTCATCTTTACATAGCTCAGAAATAAGTTTCCAATACGTTTCCAATAATGGATACAATAACACTCTGAAATAAATTAAAAAAAAAAACGCATGCAGCCTGTCACAAAAAACCTTTACAAAGGAGGCAAAGGAGATTATTGCTGTTCATGGCGTGATTACTTTCTGTTCTGCTTGAAGCCAATCTTTTTCCCTTAGAAGCGTTTTCATTGATTCCCAACACGTCTTTTTGTTCTTTGTGTTAAACTCTTTCCACTTTT
>KV751333.1:10590986-10620868 GCA_001698575.1 Mola mola
TTTTTTTTTTAAGCCTTGGATTTGATGAACATGGCTTGTTCCAGTGTACTCAGAGGGGGAGGAACCAACCAGGAGTTGGTTTTACACTGTTTACATGAATGTGGAGGTGATTTCCTTGTGAGTATAATGAGTCATCGTGACTCACTCTTCTCACATGCGACTGAGTTTGCAGGAACTCTACCGAGAAAACATGCAATCAAAATCCGAAATTCCTAAAACTTGGCAGCAGCGGAGTTTCACAGAATCATAGAATGTCTTTATTGTCTCATATCTTTCAAATCTGACTGTATTTTCACTGTAAATCAGCAACTGTTACTGTTGTGGTGCACAGTCAGAGCATTCTCATAAAAACATGATGACGTTGATTCTTTAGGAAATGCTGGAACGTTTGATGCTTCAGGACCCAGTTTTCCCCAAAGGCCATCACCTTGCAGGCTATCACTACTCAGGTGAGTAAAATAAAAAAAATAAATACGGCCTCTTTATCTTTGTCTCTCTTTTTTTTTTTTTTTTGTTTTATTATAAATTAGATTTCACTTCTTGTATTTGAATATTTCTTTATTCTCTCCGGCAAGAAGATAAGTTGTGCTGTCTGATTTACTCCCAGGTTCCGACTGCTGGACTGCAGAAGAGAAGCGATACTTCAACAAGGGGATCTCAGCCTACAGGAAGGACTTCTTTATGGTGCAGAAACTGGTACGCTCATTAATTTTACCCCGTAGTATGAATACTTATGAATCAAAATTAATTAAATTCACTCTGTATAGCACTTGGACACCAGTAAATCAAAATGCAGGTTTTTGCTTTACTTGCTTGCGTGTGCAGTCGGCAATATTAAACCAGATTCAGATGTAATGGGAAACTAAAATGCACCTAAATGAGTGTCGAGTCTGGAAGTAATTTGGAGCGACCATAAAAATGAGTGGTAAAGAGAGAGGCTGCCACTACTCGTGGCCCAGTCCCACCCTCACAGACTCACGGCGTTTGAGGCCAACTCCCGGAAAGTTCACAAGGGTTTGGGGCTGTCCCATTGTCACGTCGCCAAGCGAGTTGGGGCTCATCTCAAGCCCTTCATGGCTACTTTCGCTAAGTCTGCATATCTGCAGTCTAAGCGAATTAACCACAGTTCATATTGTTGGCACGTTAATCATGGGGTTACCAGAGGGCACGCCAAACAGCAAAGGAGAAGAGGAAAAAAAAAAGTAAACAAAGCAGCATGGAAGGAGGAGGTAAATAGCAAGACATTCAATCAAGCAGAGTTTTTCTATACAGTATATAGACAAAAGGTTTTCCTTTCATTCATGCTTAATGATTCTGTTCTGGACCAAGTAAATTTGGTTTCCATATTTGATTATATCTTTTGCACTTTGTATGGCAAGAGTCTGCAGAATGGTCATATCGATCAGTTTCTGGGCTTCCTTTGTCGTGAAAACAGTAATAAATGAACAAGAAAAGAGTCCAAAACTGGGAATGGTCAGTGCTTCCCTTGTCTTCTTTGAGGGTTTAGGCTTGAGGCCTTAAGCTGAACACTGGGACTGGGCCTTTAACACTTCCTTATGTAATATAATAATATGTAAAAGTTAAATTATACATGGGTTGTTAATTAATTTTAGGTGCAGACCAAGACTGTGGCCCAGTGCGTGGAGTTCTACTACACGTACAAGAAACAGGTGAAGATTGGTCGCAATGGGATTCTAACCTACGGCCCTCCGGATTCACCGGTGGAGAAGCACACGGAGGCTGTGGTGGACGTTAAGGTAGAGTGGCTCACACGTACTGCATTCAAATGGCTCAGCTGATGTCATGGCACGTGTGTGCTTCACAGAGTAAGGTTAGAACGATTTCTTTATATACTGCATATATATATAGATATATATATATATGCATACATCCGGCCCAGAGGTAGTATGTTTTCAGGTTTCCTCCTTGGGAAAACCTTGAGGAAGTATTTGTCACAACTGCTCACTTGGACTCTGAGCTGGTCAGATTTTGGTGGTCAAGGGCCAAAAGTCCCTAGTGGGGGACCTATTAAATACATTTACATACATTTTAAGTCAGACCGTAAGTTTTTATGTCTGTCAAAGTTGACATGAATGTCAGGTAGTGAACAGACTACAAACGATCAAGTGACTCATTTATTAGGTACCTGGACAGGGACAGAAAGTACTCACAAGGAAAGTGGTTTAAAGTGTTTCACTTGCCTCTGTAGAGCATCCGGCAGCTGTTCTACAGTTCTTTACAGTCTCACATACTGTCTTTGTAGTTTTTCTCGTTGACTGATCCCACCATTCTGTTGGTCTTATTTATTTTAAAGCAGTGGTCACGTTAATCATGAAATTGTTTCTGCATGTTTCTTTTTTGTGTGTCTATTAGTTCCACATTGTAATACTGCCATCAGACTAGTTTTACAGTTCTGTTTATATTTAATTTAACACAGAGGAAGAGTTTATTTTATTGAAGAAGACTCGAAGAAGACTCCAGTTCAAATATTTCTCTGTGTGTGTGTGTGTGCGCGTGTGTGCATGTTCTACTGTGTAATATGCACTTAGATTGTTCTTAGATTATTCTGTTTTTCTGTATTTGTTTGTGTCCTCGTGAGGGCACCTCAAAGCAATCATGCTTGTAGAAACCAAAAGTCCAGCAGCGGAACTGATTGAGGACACTGAGGCCAAAAGGTCAAAGGTGGACTTCATTATGACTATAGTATTCTGCAAAAACACCTTTTCCGCCCATTATTCAACACATTTACTACTGACAGTAGAAATTGTGCCAATTTTTTTTAATTTTTTTTTTTTGAATTAGTGTCACTAAACTTTGGTTCCCACCTTGAAACTGACCATGTGTGGTTGTTGCACCATGTGACCAAGCTCTCTGTCAGCCTCTGTGCATGAAAACTGTCATTTGACTGGTGTGTCAAGGCGTGCAACCAAAAGGCTGTAATTCTAGTTTCAGTCATGGGGAGAAAGGATACAAAGTGATTCTTTGTAAAGCCTTGAGGTTGTTGATCTTTTTGTTGTTTTTCTGCTTTGATTCATTGCAGAGTTCACAGCAGTCGAAATTGACAGAAGAAAATGACAAGAAAGACGTTTATGACCAGAGCCATGAGAGCAGCCAGCAGGCGAGGGTTGCTCAGTCGCTACAGGCTCATGACTATGTACGTATTTCACTCTCCTCCTTCAGCATCTCCACCAGGCGGTTCGCTAATAGTACATCACAGATCTCAAATTCACTCACTATCAATACGCCCGGTATGGAGGTGTGTCAAGAAGTCTTACTGATGTGTGGTGTTTAAAACAAACAAAACAAAGGCAACTAACTAACACCAGCTAAATCTGCTAATTTTGGGTGCTCCAGGCAGGACCAATGGTGATGATCCAAGAGTCAAACACTGTGAATAAGGTGACTGAGCACCCAGCAGCAGCTCACAGGCCTCGGGCCGAGCCTGCAGCAAAGAAGAGCAAAGTGCCAGTGAAGCCTCCGCAGGATCCTGACGCAATATTTCCATGCAAGAAATGTGGCAGGTATGACCAGGAAATTTACTTTGCTTTTATCTGCAGCTTACACCCAATGCTGTAATGAGTGCCCAGTGTTTGTTACAGTAGCTCTTGATGTGGTTCGTCTACCGTGTTCATCTTTACATAGCTCAGAAATAAGTTTCCAATACGTTTCCAATAATGGATACAATAACACTCTGAAATAAATTAAAAAAAAAAACGCATGCAGCCTGTCACAAAAAACCTTTACAAAGGAGGCAAAGGAGATTATTGCTGTTCATGGCGTGATTACTTTCTGTTCTGCTTGAAGCCAATCTTTTTCCCTTAGAAGCGTTTTCATTGATTCCCAACACGTCTTTTTGTTCTTTGTGTTAAACTCTTTCCACTTTTTGTGTTGTTTGTGAGCTTCTCAATAAGGTTTCACAACACTATCCCTTTTTTTTTTTTTTTTTTTTTTTTTTTTTTGGAATTCAATTTTTTTTATTTTATTTTGACATGAACATAGTAAACACTTTTAGCTGCTCTTGTTTTGTTGATTGTTGTGCCTTTCTTACGGCTGTATACGGCTTAAATTTACCCCACAGGCCACGATACACAAAAGGTTGAAAATATACACATTCTTATACATATACATAGACTAGCATACAAATGAAACTACATAATCCACCAGAATTTTACGCGTTGTCCACTTCAGCTATCAGTTGTGTCATAGGGAGTAGAAGTGCAAAGCTCACTCATTCACTCTAGGAAGCCAGAATGCTACAACTCTCTCCACTTTGAAAGTGTTTTAGCATTTTCGCTCAGCATCCCTGTGTGTCCTCACACACAGCTTGTCACATGAATGTTGCATTTTTATGGCAGTAATGTCAGAAGTCATGTTTCACTTAATTCTCAAAACAGGCAAAAGTTTTGTGTTCCTTGTGTGCAAGCTGTTAGCATAACGCCTTCATGGATATCAGTCGGGCGCCGTCACACGCTGTCTGACTCGCTCTCCCACATTTCTCTGCCGTTGATTGGCTGATATGTTTGCCTGGAACTTTTTGTGCCAAAACCCAACCTGTCATTCCTACACTTGACAAATCCAGGCAACAAGGGAAACAAGTACTAGCCAATCAGAGGCACTGTAGGGCAGGTCATTCCGTCACCTTCCTAGGAAAAGAAAATTGATGCGGCATAGTCATGCTGATTTTACACTCCAGTCAAAACTCCTGTTATTCCAGCTTTTGCATTTGTGTTGTGACTTTTGAATTCGTGCTGTGGCTTTTGACTTTGTGTCCTCCATCTATCCATCCATTATCTTCTGCTTATCGGTGGGTTGTGTGGGCAGCAGGCGAAGCAGGGAATTCCAGACATCCACTCCCCAGAAATACTTTGCAGCTGATCCTGGGGCATCCCAAGGGGTTTGCTCCAGAGTCATGGCCTTTTCAGCAAGACTCCCTACATTGCAGCTGCACCAAACCACCTGTCCGTCTCGCGCTCCATTTTCCCATCACTCATGAACAGGACTCCAAGATGCTTAAACCCCTCTACTTGGGTAGGCAACTCACCCAAACCTGAAGAGATCAATCCACCCTTTACCAGCAGAGGACCATGGCCTCAGACTTGGAAGTGCTGAGTTTCAGCCCAGCCGCATGACACTCGTCTGGAAACCGCTGCAGTGCATGTTGAAGGAAACGGACTGATAAAGCCAACAGAACCACATCATCTGCAAAAAGCCGAAAAGTTATTCAGAACAGCTCTCATCACTTTGGACATGTAGGGACCAAATGGCTCGAAGCAATGACCCCAATACCCCATATTCCTGCAGTGTCGCCCACATTACTCCCTGAGGGACATGGTTGCAGGCAGACTTGTGGAGTGAACCCCCATGATACTTCCAGCAAGCCTGCAAGGGTAAAGAGCTGGTACACTGTTCCATGGCCTGAGCAGAATCCACACTGCACAACCAGGAATCAGCACATCCAGGCCCCCATTCTTTCCTGCCACTCAGCTTACACGGTGCACCCAACCCCCATCCAGCTATGGGCAAAGTGCTTCAGTCCCTTGAGGCCTGATTAATACATGGTTTTTCAATCGCTCTTGGTCTGGTCCCTCCACTTTGACCACTTTGAATTGGGAAATCCTAGCAGGAGTGATTGCCCCCAATACCACAGTTCCCAGGCAGTAACCCTCCTCCATGTTGTTAAGGTGGCGATTCATGGTGGATGTTGGAGTTGTGTCTTTTCTGTTTCTGCTGTTGCTTTTTTATTTGTGTTGTGGCTTCTGCATTCCCAAAAAAGCGGCTGTTGTGTAACTTTGCATCATTTTCTTCCTGTACTACAGGGTGTTCTATAAAGTGAAGAGTCGAAGTGCCCACATGAAGAGTCATGCAGAGCAGGAGAAGAAGGCTGCGGCGCTGCGTATTAAAGAGGAAGAGGAGCAGGCAGCAGCTGAAGCCCGAGCCAGGAAGGCGGCAGCTTATCAGGGAGGCGGCGGGAACGGCGTGACGACACAAGCGGAGAACAGCAGCCATGAAGACTCATCTGAGGCTGAGGACGAGGATGATGAAGACTGGCACTGAGAGACAAAAAAGCAGTAGAGAACTCAATGGAAAGTATGGATTGATGGGTAAACCAGTGGAGACGGAGGTTGATTCAGAGAGGGAGAGGGATGAGTGGAAAATATGTAAGTTCAGGATAAGATCATCCTGTTAATCTCCTTCCCTGGCTAGCTGTGTGTCCGTTATCCATCAGCCTGGCAGGCACACTCCCGTTTCACACTTTTGTATTTTTTCTTCATTCAGAGTAACTTTATTTTTTGTAAATGCACTTAAATGCTTCTGTTTCTCTCTTTTTTTTTTCTTTTTTTTTGCCAATATTGCCTTTTTATATCAGTTATTTAATTGAATATATATCAATATCTTATAAATTTTCATTGCGCAGACTTAGTGGTTACATGATATTTTATAAAATACGTTTAGCAATAAAACATCCCGATCAAAGCAGTCTTCACTGTAAAGTATCAGTCCTTTTTAAATAAGTAGAGTAAGAGCTTGTATTCAAAATCCTTTTCTTAAGAAAATACTGTGGCAAGTTTTGCAGATTTTCGTCAGACATCTAGGTTGGTATACACTTATTTTTACAACTAAGGGACCTTTTGAGATGTGTACAAAAAAAGTATTGCCATATATTTATGATACTGTATTTTGCATTGATTTTTGGTAATATGAAAACTAATCACATCAGCTGCAATATGACTAATGAATTGAGAAGTTTATTAAAAATCTCTACTGTTCTGAGTAGTGTGTCTTTGTATGTCGCTAAACGGTCGTGTTTGCAGGATGCTGATGCACCAGCAGGTGGAGGCAGAGGTATTTAGTATATGCAGCAGGTTATTTCTGCACAGAGATATCGATTTTGCTGTCGCCTGTATGGACTGAGATAAACTCAGCTGATTTCTTTGTGGAGCCATTTGTCGTTTTGAACCGACTGTCTCCTTAGATTCAAAATCGTTGTTCTTACAATGCTGCTGGATTTACCACAATAAACTAGAAATCTGAAATTCATAGGCGCAATTCAATATGCTGGATGGGCTCCCTGCAGCTTTTTTATTTTCAGATTTAGGACCAGAAAGCCAACTTGTCTTCAGTGTGTGGTGAAGTTGGCATTGATTGGTGGCGACATTAACGCAGCCATTTAAAGAGGTGCTCAGTAAAGGCAAGTGTAGCCCGGCGGCTGTGGCCCTCGGGAGATTAGATGCAAAGACATGTTGCCCTGAGATCAAAGGACAAACTGGCCCTGTTTCTGTCTCCCACTCCTCTCTGACAACTTGACAGCTCTCATTTGCTTTCCTCCTCCAGCAGAAATTAGCTGGAGAAGCTGGACTTGTGCTTGTTGAACCAAGAAGGTCCCTCGATTGAACGATACTCGGGGAACATAAAGGAATACCGCACAAATTAATGGAAATGGAGTAATTATCGCTCTGTCAGTTCATCATCATCAGGACTTGGTTATATATTCCCCCTCGTATATATTCACTTAATATGCTAGCGGCTGTGTGAGGCTGTGAAAGCTTTGAGCTGAATGCCAATGACATTGTGCCAACGAAATGATATTTAGCATGACTGTTTACCCTGTTCATGCTCACTTTTGTACAGCTGCGCCTTATATGTCACTATTTTTGCAGGTATTTGATCATAAATACTTCAGACCTACGGTGTGTTAAATGAAAAATAAACTCACCGTTCAGACCGTTCAGCTTTCTTGACAGACTAACATTTCATTAAAAACCACAAGATTCATCCTCATAGTGGCACAAAGGAAATATTCAATATTATTCAATCATTTCCCCTCCGTGATGATGCTTATTTTTCACAGCGTCTCCATGACATCTTCAACTGCAGCACCCTTCAAACAGAATATTGGCAAAAATTGTTACATAAGTATTTTTATTATGAAGAGAAAAAAACAGATACGGAGTGTAATGCGGATGAACTTATTTTTTCACCTTTATGTGGTATTCTGCACCAGCGGGAACTAGTGTTGAACAGTGTTTAACACTATCCACTATAAAGGAAATAGTAATTACTAGAGTAATTTAAAAAAAAAAAAAGTATTTTGTGAAATTTTAAAGCCTAAAACCTTAAAAAAAAAATAGGGCATATGCTATAAAATTCTCTTATCCTTTGACAAATATGATGGTACTGTTAGTTACTAGTATCTGGTTGTAGTTTAAACATAAAAAAACTACACAGACATCAAATTATTGTAATTCTGTGGTGGTCTGTTCCTCGTGAAAACGTAATTTTAGGCCCGTGTGTAATTGATGTCAACTGTCGTATGGCTGCTGATTGGCACGATGTCCATGTTACATATGGAGTATTTCAAACAGGATGTAACAGACTCTGTGGTGTATTTAGTGTCCTCTGTGGGTCATTTTTTTTTTTGCTTTGAGGCTTACAATGAGGCAATGGAGGTTAACGCTGAGGATCGAATGTCGTCCCTGAGCAGAGGGCCGCTAATAAAACCCCATTAGGAAACCCAGCTACATGGATACAGCAAAATAGGTTACGGAGGGAAGAGACGAGGAAGACATTACGCGGCAGACTTGGTGTGTAGCGAGACAAGGGCAAAACACTGGATCAAAGTCACTAAATGTCTGGGCGAGGAATGTAAAGATCGATGGGTCTTCGCCAGCAGGGCCGAGGTTATCTCTGATGCAGAGCAGAAAATGTACATTAAGATTATTTATGTTCAGTCAATCGGCCATAAAATTTTGATCATTTTCTGGATGTGACCTGTGAGGCTGCAGGTCAATGTCATTCTTGCAGTAAGCACACTGACAGGAACACGTGCCACATGCAACTAACTCTTGTCTCGTTCTGCAGCTAAAAATAAATGAGTCATGATTGTTTTTTTGTTTTTGTTTTTGTTTTTATTCATTTATGCCTCTATTATTGAAACAGATCTGTTAGTTCGTTCCTCTATTAGATATAATAGACAACATTAAATTGAAATTTTAAGATTATATAACCCGCTTTTACTGCCTTTTCTCACATTTGTGTCATTTTCAGTTTTTGAATGGCTTTGATGTAGGCTGTAGAATGATCCAGCCTAAACTGTCCCATCCATCTATATTTTCCTTTTGCCAACATTACAGAAGACAAGATGTGCCCAGTTTAATGCATATCATCTCTCCAGTGTTGCTCACATCCAGCTGTCCTTGAGGCAGAGCCAGAATTGCTTCATGTAATGAATATGGCAGCCCCATAACTAAAAAACCACTCAACTTCAATGTGCAGCCTTGAGGGACGTAATCTGCTGGGTTGACCTGTTGACCTATGACACCCCTCGCTTTGATTGGTTGTCTGCTTGTCTTGCTTATCCTCAGCTCCCTCGCATTTTACAGACAGGTGCAGTGAACATTTAAAGAGTTGCTACACCATCTTCACACCATGGAATTAAACCCATCCGTCAGTATTTTAGCTGGAGTAAGCAGCATTTAATCTCACACAGTTATGCAAATGGCTTACAGTCTATTTGTCTCCAATGCATGCAGCCCTGTGCCCCAGAAATATGAGATTCTGATGACTGTCACTGGCTTGTCAGTGAGATCTGTATTGTTTTATTGAAACACAAATATCTCAGCTTCAATCTGGACCTTGAAATGTTGCTTCTGCTTCGAATTGAAGAGGCTGTTCACCGTGCTGTCAGTTATTGCAAGAGCAAAATTATTACTTTGCCCAAGGCATCAAGCCCATAAATCCTCCCTGAGGGACAGTATTGAGTTCCAGCAGTTTAAGGAAATAGTAGATTCTTGCAGAGTTAGATGAGCAAATCAATACAATTCTCATGTCTGTAGAGTAAATATGAGGTAATTCCATTAGCTACTTATTTAAGATTAGCATTAAGCAAGTGAAGAAGTTGTGGATAGAAAAAATAGATTAACAATATTTCAAATTTTGATTGTAGTATGTGTTTTTGATGATGGTTGTAAGGGAGCAACAGTAGACAAGGCCAATCTAAAAACCTGCAGAAAAAGGTCCAGGTCATTGACATAATAAAGATGAACAATACATCACCACTTTCTCTCAACGTACAAAAATGCCGCGCGAATCACTGCGATAGGAGTGCTACTAGCTTGTGTTTGTGATGTCATTGTCTGCGCAGTAGCGACAGGAAGTAGAGTTGCCACATGATGTCCTGCAAGTGCATCCTCCTGCGCAAGCAGAGCTCAGCCGTCAATCATGATATTTGCCCCTTTTCATAGCATCAAATAACTACTTTAAACCAAACTGATTAGATGAATAAACATGACACATAAAACTATATAAAACAACAGAAATCACCTTTGGAAAAAATTTAGTACTTTGCCTTTTCACTAATTTAAACATGGAAATGGGACCATCAGAATTTCATATCCCTTGACTTTTGACTTTCGACCTTCTAGACCTGAGCAATGACTTTACTTATATTTGCTTGATTCTCACTGAAAAACTATTGTGCCTGGTTGTAAGGGAATTGGCCTGCTGCAGGGTGTCCTACCTAGATGTCTTTCTAGGTAGGTTCATTGAAACTGTATTGTGGTTTATTGTGGTCCCTGTGTGAGTTTTGTGAAATGTTGTCTGCAGTGGTGGTTACTTTTACCTTAATTTATGTCTTTTATGTCTTGAACTTCTTTAATTGACTTCATATCTTTAACGTCTTTTAGTGTACTTTATGTATCATGACGAGTTAACTCATCATCAAAAAAATCATAGGTAACAACAGGACTACAGAATACAAAAAAGAGGAAACCACAAACTGATCATGGAAAATATATATTACCACATAAAACTATCAGAAGAACTGTAACTGAGCTATTGTGGCACGTAGGGGTCTTTATAACAGCCGCCCCCAAGATTTCCTGAGGAAATCAGGACATCCCAGGAAAGGCCACAGAAGTCTCTAGTTAAGGAGTCTAGGTATGCGGAAAACCCATGCTACTGGCCACATGTTGGTATGGTCTACTACTTTAACCTCCTTGACTCTGGAGTCCTGACTCTGTTGTCTGGTTTGGGTACCGTCTGGACCATCTTTCAAAATGGCCACAGTGTACAGGACAGTTGTGGATCCACAACCATTACTGTATCACCAACCTGGAGAGCTGCTGTTTCTGAGGTCCAATTCTGGCACATTTGGAAACCAGGGAGGTAGAACTGGTTGTAATGTTTCCAGAAGTGGTTGTACAGTAGCTGACTATGTCTTCACCTCGGCTTCACCTTGGCTGAGTTCCTCCGATTCTGGATACACCAGACTACAGACTTTGCACCTAAGGTTGTCTCCAGTGCTTGTTTCAGGGATGCAATTTCTCATTCACGACAGTCGCAGAAATGTGGGGCATTCAGCGAGATGAAATAAAACTGGATCTGTTTTTTAGCAAGTTGGGCTTGCTAGTTTGGGCTGCAGTGCATTGAAAGCCTCCGTCGGCTCATACTCTCCGTCCCTGACATCGGTTCCCTGGTCAGATATGAGCTTGGATGCATTCCCTTTCCAAGCTGTGAACCTCCAAAACATCATGAGGAAGGAGTCTGTTCCAAGAATAGAGAGGAGTTTGAGATTTTCTGCTTAGGTGAGCAAGCCTTTAAAAATGATCCCGCGCTTCTTTTACTTTCTCCTTCCCACAGTGATCTCGTAAGGACCAAAGCAATCTACCCCTGAGGAGTTAAGGGCTGCCTTTTGGAGGCAGAGCCCAGAAGGTGAAGGATTGGCCATCTATGAAACTTCTGGCTTACCACACAATATGCGAAAGTTGCTGTACCCTTGCTAGTATCAGTGAATGGCCTCTCTTCCATGCAGAATCCAGTACTTTCTATCAGCCTCAGCAAAGACTCACTCATTTCCTGGTTGGCTTAGTTTTTCATCCAGCTCTCTGAAGATAAGCTGAGCAAGTAGCCAGTGAGGATCAAGGATGATAGAATGGGTTGTATCAGTATCATGCAGGTTACCGTGACCTAAGCGTCATCCAACATGAATCAGCTTAGTTATAGGGCACAGCTTGCTTCTTTCCTTTGGTTATATCATCTCTTGGTTTGTTGGGAGAGTCCACGTAGCACCGGGTTCTGCAATCACTTGTATAATACAAGTAAAATACAAGTCCTGTATTGGGATGCCTAATGGGTGCCCACAAAGATTCTAAATAGGTAGGAATCTGAATTAAGCCACTAAAGTGGTCAAGTCGCTCCATAGGATGACTTGAAGGACGGGCAGGGTAACCTCTGTGGTGAGAACTGAGACTAGCTGAGTGCCTGTTGGAGGAGCACTCAGTTATAGATGGGAAATGGTCTGCAGCATTTCAGGAGCCACCTCAACTTTATCAATGGGGTCCTCAGTTCTGAGGGACATATGATGAAGTTCTGGCAACTCCCTCTCCCACTCCTTCAAGGTCCAGAAAAGGTCATCAGGTAGGTTAAGACCATCCAACTCTTGATGCTTTGCCAAGAGCTTTTGCACCCCCATCACCTTCACCCTTGTGATGAAGGGCACCAGATAGCCGATGGGATCATATTGACTGGCTACTGTCTTGCAGATGATGCCTAGCATAGTTTGTGGTTAGGTCTGAGTTCTAAACTTGTAAGATATATTACCAGATTGGCAGTGCCACTGAAGTCCAGCTGATCATCCATCCTGTGCCTCTGCACTATTCATAGTTTAGCACTGTCGGAACTGGTCACTGAGGGGAGGTTGATGATGACCTTGGCATGGTGGCTTGACCACTTGCACAACTCAAAGCTTCCTTCCGATGAGCTGGCAGCCAGTCCAATACGGCCCTTGCATCCATTTCCAATGACACGCTTTGCTGACAGTTGTCTACTTAAAATCACTTGAAAGCTGCTTGTTGCTCATCCTTCTGTGGTTGGCTGTGATTCAGGATGTGCTTCTGAAGAGCACATATCACACACCAGGGCCAGCAAGTTGTGGCAAAGGACAGCTGTGCACATTAATAGACCTGTGGTGGTTCTTCTTGCTTCAGGTCTCGCCAGAGAAACCTGAAGACTTGGCTTCCAGGACCAGATGTATCTGATGGAACATTCCACAAATGTTATTGGTGAAGGCAACTGAGTGCTCCTGAAAGTGCAGCAGCACTGCAAGGAGGGAGGGCCCCAGGGTTGGTAACAGTTAACAGGTAACAGTTAGGTTAGGTTTAGGCCTTAAAACAGCAAAGTGAAAGATGGGCCTTACATGTACATCCCAAACCCAAAAAGGGCAGGCTGTTGGTGAAGCAAAAGTGAATAATGAGAATAAAGGAAGCAGCAATTTAATTCAGCTCAGGAGCAAAACTGCTCTTCATCGGGCTGTTTCAACTGGAAAGAGTAGTTAAATACATTTTTTCCCCCGTTTTGCAGCACCATATGATGAGGTTTATACCAGCTGGTAGATGTGGTCTCAGCTCCGGGCTCCAGTTTGACCACATTGCCTACCGTCTCCAGTCTCATCATCTCGGCGATCTAGGCCACTGCCTGGTGTGGTGATTTGGTTAGCCTATTCTCTCTGTTCTGTAGCTGGGGGAACACTGACTCCTTCAGAGCTGAGGCATGGTGAGAGCACACGACACTGGTATTAACTTAAGACTTGCTCCAGACTTGAATATTTTGGATTTACTCACAGATGTGGAGGACGGAAATGAGAATCTAATCTAGCTTGAATTGTCAAGTCTACAGCAACATTATCAGGGGCGTTGTGCCCATTTGGCTGTCTTTGTTACATGATACTCTCGCCTTGTCAAAATGAGTAGCTTGGGAGGCCACCCTGCTAAAATGTGAAGTGATCTGTGAGTGAAATCCTGCCAAATACACTCGCTGATTCTAAGTGCTCCCAGTTCATTTCTCATTTCCTGATTTCTGCCAATCTGCCCACGAGATTAAGTACATTTAGCCCATCGTCACTCCTCACTGAGTCACTTTAAGAAACACTGTTGGAGGACATTATTTATTGCCTGCTCTGCAGTAAAACAGAAAAGTATTGTAAGCACAACTTATTCACCCATCCACACATACATGCACACGCTAATGTTTGATTATGATATCAGATGCTTGTTTGCATAATCTAGCATTTGAAAAAGCATTTTGATCTGAACTGAAGCCATTGTCTTCTCTTGTAAAAATTAAAATCAATGTATTTTGCTTCGTATGCTATGTCGTAAAACTTACATGTGCTCATTAAATACTTCTACAATTTCCCCCCAAAATGAATGCAGTTTAATATTTTTCGACGTAGTCTGTTTGTCTTTCATGGTCCCCAGAGGATGAATCCAGCAACATTGGAGATCTTCTAACCTTTAGGCACTTTAACCACCATCAGGTCAAATTTGGACCCGCAGACTTACTAAGTTCAGCGTCAGCATTACTTTGTATTGATTGCTAATTAACCAATGTTAGCGTGATAACGCACATAAAAATGTAAATAAAAATATTAGCATTTTGGTGTTAGCATTTACCTATGAGTATGACCTCACAGAGCTGATAGAACAGCTGGGGAAACTGTAATTTCATATTTACGGCCTTACATAAATAACTCAAATCTGCTGTTAAGGAAGAGCTTTGGTATTTTACAACCTAAGCCCTCTTTTCCCCTGTGTTATTTTAGGCTCGAAAATTTCATGTATTTTCAAAAATGACTTCATTATGCAGTTTGGTTGCTAGCACAGTTCAGCTCCACAAGGCTATAGAATGCAGCAGCACTGGGCAAGTCGAAATGTTGGAAATTAATCACTTTTTCACCACTATGTTCAAAATTCTATTGTGAGTTTCTGATATTCTTATGAATAAAGCCTAATTCGTGTAACTATATTACATGCTGTGGTAATTTGTTAAATAATCAGATATTACTTTGGAGTAAATCTGCATGAAATTATTTGTCTTTCATAAACCCTCAAAAAGTTCAGAAAACAGCACCCTTTCAGCAATCGACTGGTCATGTCTCAGGTGCACTGTCAGCAGCTAGACATAGAGAAAGGTAGGAAAATCCCAGTCTGTAAAAAAAACGCATGTTTTTCAAAGACACATGTAATAACATTTTGAACATTGTTGCACAAAATTTGGTATTATTCCTGTATTTTGACTTTGGGGATATGTGATGGGACATTTTAAATTACTCCCAAACAAGCAAGAGCACTGCTGATCTAACAGCTACATTAACCACATCAGCATGTTTCTTTTTTGCATGAGGACGTGTCCCTCAAGTCCCTGAGTCAACAGTTTTTCCGCTTGGCCAATGTCCTGCTCCATCTCACTGTAATCCATCATCGTAAATCTGATGCATCCTGAATCACTCACGTATCATAAAGTCATCACCATGCCGCCCGCACCTCGCAGAGCACAGGTGATGTAGTGACTGGAGAGCGTTGATTTAGATTCACTGTTTTCCCTGCTGCCTGCCCTGCGTCACCTGCACTCTACCACCACAAGATTAAGCAGGCCTTGAGTGTCTTCATGTGATGGAGAGTGAGCCAGGGCGTAAACCAGAGGAGGGATCCTGTCCTGTTCAAATCAGGAATTCTTCAGAAATATTGTCTCGCGATCGATCCAGGCACGCAGCCAGAGCTCCATTAGTGAACAAGCCGCACCGAGAGCGAGGGACAAGTGCTGTTTCTCAGGGGGGCTTCCTTAGTTTGACCTTTACCACTGTTCATGAAAGTATGACAAAGACTTGAGCATTAGGTTATACATTAATTAGATGGTATGTACATACATTCAAGGGCCCGTTTCCTTGTTTTATTGCTCATTACAGATAATGCGTTTCATCTCATTTCTCATTAAACTCTGTCATTTTGTATTTGTGGGGTGAGGTGACTTTGAGCTCATAACTCAAACATTACTGCAACTTCAAGGTAATGAACTGTGGGACTCCATTACAAGCCAAATTTCACATCCATGCTGCTGCAGAGCAACAGAAACGAAACCCAGGAGAACGCTCCAGCTCCTAACCTTCCTAAGTTTTCAGAAAAACAAGTTTGTCTAGATTTATTCCAAAGCATTTTTTTTTTTTTTTTTAACATTTAATTATTTAGCAGATTACCATAGCATGGAACAAAATACTTTTAAATAAATCAGCAAAAATGTATTTGTTTATCCCAATCATTGGAAAACCTCAGTAAACAGTGCCACTTGACTGGTTGAGTCTGTAGGGGAACTGTAAGAGAAACACAGTGTGTGTAAAATTAGTTTTGTACAGAATCTACACTTATTGAGTTAAAAACGTGCAGGTGTTTAACTGTAGGTTTCAACTCCAGGTTGCCAAAAAACGCTTTGTCGTACAGCCTTGTTGAGCGTAACACCTAACTTAATACTAATGTAATTTTGAGAATAGATGTATTTTGTGAAAGTTTAGATCCTAAAAGACCAGGAATTAGGGCCTACTGGCATTTCCTTTAAAGTGTGGAACAAAGGCCAGACATCCATTTCACAGCGGTGCCTGTTTGTTTGCTTAGTTGCAAAGTCTTCGGACAGTGTGCTGGCGGTGAGGCTAAAATATGCCAGCCTCTCTCTGTTTGCACTGATTCTCGCATGTCTGTTCCATTAAATGCTGTGAAGCATATGCTAGGAGGCATAGTGTAAAATTACTCTTCCGAATGATGTGCAGTGTAAGAATAAAGTCATGCTGATACTACATTGATCACTTATTTGTCTTCCTGTCTAATATTGCCTGTTTAATGAGGAACAGTTGTAAGAACGTTACCGGACAACAATAATGCAATTAAGACAAGAATACAATGTTGAGTTATTGTTACGCAGTTATACTTTACAAACTTTGTTTTTAATCTCTAAATAAGAGACTCAAATGTGCAAAAGGCTGTATACTGTGTCATCCTTTAAATTAACTGATGGGTTTGGTTTGATGTTAGCTGGTTACTTCCCTGAATCTCTATAGGTTCGAGTCTCAGTCAGGCAGCAGACAGTAAGACATCCCTCCTGCTTCCTAAAGGTTTTATGTTTTGCAATCTAAAGCTGTTTGGTCTTAGCAATTCTGCTTCTATTGGCCTCAAATCAATTCAACACAGAATAAACGTCGCAGCCTTCCTCTTTAACAGCACATAGACGTAACAGGAAGGATTTAGTGACAAATATTCTGCCCAGAAAGGGAGTCCAGGCTCATACCTTTGTTTTTGACCTATTTGTACTCAGAAATGATAAAAAGAACAAATAAATCTTCCTTTCACTGCATCATTCTCGCGAAGGCGATGGATAGTAAAGTATCTTCTCTGGGTGCCTAAATCAGACCTAATAACTGCACAAAACAGCTGATGCATCTGCTCGGCTGCTACTTTTCCCACCCCCTGTGCTAATAGACAAGAGAATTGCTCTGTTCAGCAGCACTTCCTCTGTTTACATATCAAGGTGAACACACTGTCACCCTCCATTACACACAATGACTTCTGCTCAGCTTATTTAGATTGATCTAACAACTCCAATTGCAGCCACACAGGTTCCTTCATAAAAGCCTCTGCTCAGATTTTGTGCTTGTAAGGGTGAACAGATTGGAAACATGTTGTAATGCAGTGGTAGAGTCATGAGGATGCAGACATTGCTGATTAAATCTATGATAATATTCAATGAGCAACAGTAGGCTGCACTGAAGTAAATAACGATTTGTTTCTTCCCTCTTGCAGATAGTCTGAGTCATTTCTATCTTTGCATTTCATCAACTTTTCTGAAAGTGGCTACAAATTTATGGAAGATAAATGGTCCAAATTAATCAAGAGATCAATTGCGTGCTGCCAACAGTAAAGATGTTGGTTTCAGATTCAGGCTTGTATGCGAGATGCCCCTAATGAACTGATTAATCACTTTGGAAAGCTCCCCAAAAACAATTCTATGCCTCATCAGATGGGAACAGAAGTCCAGGATGGTTGTACTCTATTTTAAATGACATTGCTACTTTCATCCAACCTAGAATTAAGGATAAAATTGATTGAATGTAGGGAGAATTCACAATGCACACATTTCACCTTTATAAGGTCTGTGGAGGTATTAATCAAAGAAGTAAGGCATGAAACTCAAAAATCAATTATCTACAAGGTCTAGGGGCTAATCAAAGCAATCACTGGGGTACAATAAGGCTCAGCCATGCGGTAGCCTATTGCTCAGTGACTAATGCCTTCTGAGTTTTGTTAAGTGCTTTTGATCTCACAGCACACCAAGGCCATTTCCATTTTAATGTTACATCGACAAGTCCAACTACTGGTGCAACTGATTCTGACGCTCGAAAAAAAACCTGCTACGGACAAATTGATCTTGGGAGCGCGTTGTCTCATTTCAGTCCGCAAAGGTGACATCAACGGGCCAACCTAAAGCATGAACATGAAGCTTCTCTGAGGTGTTCAGTGGTTAGTGTGTCTCTATAAATATCATACATCATCAGTGTATACTAGTGCATCTTAAAAAAAACCCCTACACAATCGCTGAACAGTTATTTTTTGCATTATTTAATGAAAAAAGTCAGAATTTCATATACTCTGTATCTATTATAAGCAAAATATTTCAAGCCTTTTTTGGTTTTAAATTTGATGATTATGGCTTTAATATTCTAATATTTTGAGATTTTCTTTGAGCTGTAGGCCATAATTATCAAAATAGGGCAATGATTTGGATATTTATGTATAACGAGTTTTAGAAATATCACTGCGAATGTGCACTTTCTTAAATAATGATGTAGGATAGATAGATATCTTCCCAAAAAAAAGGAAAAAGAAAAAACCCCTGTGTTGTGAATGTACATTACCCAGTGATTTATCACACCGTATGGAAATATGATGTTGACAAGCACATATAAATACAGCTTTTATTTGGTCTTTTTACAACAAAAAAAACCTCCTTATTTCAAATTCGTAAGTTGCTTAACATATTTGACATCAATGCATTTGAGATAGGTATTTTTGCATTTCATTTTCTTAACAAATCACTTCCTGCTTCTTTTCGAGCTTCTGCATAATAACTTTTACAGAATGAACCTTGGGTAGTTGTCAAGACACAGAGGTCCAGTCTTTTGGAGAAGAGTCTGCTTCAGCTTGCAGTCTCACCCCTCATTTGTGGCTTTCAAAAAGGAGCTTCAGCATTTTTTCCTAAAAGAGTACCGCATGTAAATACACTGCAGTGATTGTAATTTTTCTTCTGTTTTATCACTGCCACCTTCCCCTTGATCTGTTTGTTTCTACAAAGCTTTCTTGGAAACCTCATTCTATTTTTTTTAAATCTATGAATGTTCTATTCAATTAGTTTTATGTTCTTGCTTGTTCGCCTATTTGTTTCTTTGTTGTTTATTTTTAAATATTTTGAGTCAGTATATCTGTCTATGGATTTGTGGCTGTGTGGGATTGTTGGTTTTTTTTTAAAACCAATCTTTGCACTTTGTGTGTAATTGTATATGTTTATATTTGTTTTATCATATGCAGGAGTAAAGAATTTAGAACTGTGAGTGTATAAGCTATAATGATAACAATTAACAATAAGGGCACATTAATTAAAATTAGTTCATACAGTAATAAGTATTTATTAATGGTCTTCATGTTAACTACGATACTAATTCATACATTATTCACAAGTTTAAAACCATATCATTAGGTGTCATTTAAGGGGTACAGGTAATCAACTTCACAATAAGGGTCACAAAGAGCATTAACAAATGGTTCATTCAGGTTAATAGATTAAAGTTAAGGCTATGTAGCTGTCAAAATGTGTTGTTTAACTGTTAGCTAGTAGCCATTACTGTGTTAACTAATTGTTAGAATTTGTTGAATACCTTAGTTAACATGAGGACTGTTAGAAAGTGAATAAATAACACATTGATTAATTGTTAGTAAATAGTTATTACTGCATTAACTAATGTTAATTAAGGTGCCCTTTTTATAGGTACTGCCATAATCATCAAAAGTAGATAGATAGATAAATAGATAGATAGATGTAAGCCACAGCTACAGCGGAGCTCAGTAAAGCTGCTGATTCCTATCGATTTGTAATTAAAGACACTTACTGATGCGCTGAAACGCTGAGTAGACACAAAATGCGTAGCCCATGCATCACCTGGTGACAGAGGCAGTTAACATCAGATGGCCGTAAAATCTGCAAATGAGGGTTAAAAAAAAAGACTCAGTGCAATAATTTCAGCCGTGTTGGGTTTTTATGGAAGCGTGGATGCGTTTTATCATTACAGGTGAAAGGTAATAAAGTTGCACTTTTTCATATCCAGAGCAGCGCTGATGGATTGGATGGATTTGCTTACATGGATTTCTGCTGTAGAGAATTTAAGATCACTATCACAGCTGTTACCTGTAAATACTCAAATTCTTGTGAGGAAAATTTATTGAATCAGAGGTATTTGAGCTTACAGTGTTTTGGCCCTTGTGTTCCACTCTCTCTCTCTCTCTCTCTCCTGTCATCCTCCTCTCTTAATCTGATTCATTAGCTGGACTCGCAGCCCTCCTGCCATCTTTAACTGCTTCCATTAAATCCTTGCGCTCTCCATTGCAACGCTCCACAAATCGAGTGCGCCAGTTCATCATCCAAGCTGATAGCCGCAGACATGTACTCTACATCTTTCACTTTGTCCTCACTTTGTCTTTACTTAGGTCCAGCCCAGCCTCACTCGGGTCTCTGTCACTCCAAAACCCATTAACGTAATGTGAATTCAGTTTAGGTGCTTGTGAAATGGTTACGCGCAGTTGGAGAAATATTGTATGGCTTGTCCTTGTACTCACATAGACAAAGATAGTTATTTAAATTGCGATTTTATTTGCAAATACGCACTGTTTGACCTAAGCAAATAAAGTGGAACAAATGTGTCGCATAAACACCAGCTGCGGAGGAGTAAACGTGAATTATTATTAGCTTTATTTGATGTGTCTGGAGTGACAAAATACGGCCAGATCCTTGTGCACAGAGGCAGATTAAGGAACAAAATTTAAATGCAGCAGCAAAAACATTGCTCAAACACTTCACTTTAAAGTGAAAGATACCAAAACACGTCAGGCTCAATTCTGAGAAACAAATAGTCAATAGAAGAGAGTAACCATTAAACTACTCAAAGGAAAACAACAGAGTCAATCTGTATGTGGAGGACGGGGATTTTAGGCTATGCTCACATACAGGGATGCTTTAAACTTTGCAACAACCATGTGATGTTTTCGGCTGTAACATCATGTAACTTGTCCAAGCACACAGGAACTGAATCCCACTGCGAAAGCAGATCCCCAGAGGGATCGGTCCTGCTGCGAACGGTAAACTGGAGTCACATCGAGAGCAGACCACAGAGGTTATGTGGAGGCCTGAACCCATCCCACTTGGGACATTGGATTATTTGCTCGTCCCTGCCTTCATAATTGCTGAACGTTCCCTGAGCCCGTAATAGCGGACAGCAGGCATGGCCAAAGAGGCTAATCGAAACGCTGCAGTCTTCTCTTCTTCTTAATGGGATAAGTCACATCACAGCATCCAAGGTGAGGTGAAGGTGAGTTTAATACTTGCTGATAACACTGAATCCACGCAATGTAATGCAGCACTGTCACACAGACGTTTTCGCTCTATTTTTAATCTGATACATCTAATCTTAGTTTTTGGTTGTTTGTAACAGTAAGATCTCTTCAGCACTTACAAGTAGCATTCCTTTTGGTGCCTTTTTCCTCACTTAATCCGATACATCTAATCTTAGTTTTTGGTTGTTTGTAACAGATCTCTCCAGCACTTACAAGTAGCATTCCTTTTGGTGCCTTTTTCCTCAGATGTAACTATCAACAATGTGGAAGCAAACTGAAATGATTTCAGACTTAAAAGCTGCTGTCAACCTTCAATTTGCAGAGAGAAACTTGTGTTGTGTGGCAACCAAACTGCACAGTGAGCGCAAAATTTAGAGAGAAGGAGTCCCAAAACTGATGGTGTCATTACATTCTGCAATCATCTTTTACTTTCAATTTAGAGATAAAAAAGTTTGACAGTTTTACATTAAAGTACGTTGACAGAAGTTGAATTTGAAGTTTAATAGAGGATGACATTAAAAAGGTGCATATAACTGCATATATGCATACGTATAGCGAGAAAAAAGAAAAAGAAGCCACAAAAATCTTAACAAAGGCATTATAAATATTTATTATTTATTACTCTTTTAAAATCCCATCCAAAATCTGAAAAACCTACATGCAAGTGACAAATCCATTCCAGCTCAAGGTCTGCTTACTATATTTTTTCACGAGCTTTCGACCTATAATTTCTGTGGAATATGTGAAATATTTAAAACTATAATCTCTGTGGAATCAAATCAAATCAAATCAAATTTTATTTGTATAGCCCGAAATCACAATTTACACATTATCTCACTGGGCTTTGACAAACTGTACAGATGTGACATCCTCTGCCCTTAGACCCTCGAACCAGGTGAGGAAAAACTTAAAAAATCCTAAACAGGGAAAATAAGAAACCTCAGGAAGAGCCACAGAGGAGGGATCCTTCTTCCTAGGACGGACAGACGTGCAATAAATGTCACTTGTACAGAATGTGTGAAGCGCTGATGTTTATGCCTGCCTGGCGCTGCAGCTTCAGCTTTAAACATGGTGGCATGTCTCACTGATCCCTCTAAAGATGAACACGAGTGAAGTCAAAGACTCATTTCCTCTGGTCTGTGGTCTGACACGAGGGGCTGTTACTGTGACTGGTGCTCATTGTATAAACATACAAAAAACTTGTAGTGCTCAGCTGACTTAGTGCAGATTTACTGTACGTGTTACCCGCCAACAACTCAGCCTGTGTCAAAGTAATAAATGTTTATGAACATTAACAATAACATTGCCCATTTAGCTTCGCTCTAAAAAAATGCATGCGGTTTCAAATATAAACAAAGTGGTTTTTGGTTATTTCTGACTCTGAGCTGAAACCACACAGCTGCTGATCACGGCGGCGTAAAAGTGTCCTGACTACTCCGACGTAGTTAGCAGCACCATGTGACGACGCTGGTCAAAACATTTTGTATTCGCTTGAATTCAGAAGCTAATTGAAATGTTAAACGTGCTGCCAGCTGGGTTCTCCACACAGAAACGCCTCCACCTGTCCTCTCTGTCGTCTGCAGACATCCACAATCCCGTTCCAGCTGAGGGTCATTCCAATTTTGCTGAAAGAAAGAGAAAGTTCATTGTCTTTATAAACAGTTTAACAAGGTCTTAATTGCCATTTCTTTATAAATTTACTTTATTTTATGTATATGTGCTGACGTGATAATGTGTCTCAAAGTAATCTTGAGAGATATCAACTATCGCCCTTTTTAATATTGGAGCCTTACAACTTCAATTTGAAAAAGGTCGCTCTCTAAATTAACATTTCATCTGTTTGCTATGTAACAATTACACCGGGAAATTATGTGTTAATTCACATCGACAAGTGACCTGTATGTAAGAACAACCCGGATTTAAGCCAGAAACGGCCCAACAGACATGCATCCAGGTTGTCCATCCTTTGTCTTTCAAAACACTGAATTTCTTCAAATTAGGCAAAAATGTCCAATTGGACTCTGAGGTGATTAGAGTTTAGTGGTTAAATGTAAATGGTCAGTGTGACCTCACAAATACAAAACCACTGACATAAATAAAGATAGATGATGTGTCTCCACTTCGTCCCAAGGGGATTAAAAAAAAAAAAAGCTTAAGCCCATATCCTCAATACGACGATATGACCACCTCCACATTGGCCTGGTGATCTCTTGTAAAAAAAAAAAAGGGGCTCAGCTTTCAACGATGACCTGTCCCCCTGTTTTTACAGCATCAAACAATTAATAAAACCAAACACTTGAGAACACAGCAGAGTGATAAGACCCACAGTGCCTACAATTACAGACAACATTTAGAGAAAATAAATATACTCTAAGCTTTAATTTGACTCATTTCCTACCTGATTAAGCGAGAAGAGTTTATAATCTATACTGCAACCAGCCACTAGGGGCCAATCAAGATGTTTTGGCTTCACTTTTGGTGAGCTCTCACACTGTCATCTTTACCAACGTCCATATCTCAAGAACACATACGCTAATTGTGACAACATGTCACAAAAAGCCTTAAATGATAAAATTATGAAGCGATGACATTTTATTTCATTGGCTCAACTTCACGGTGACATCAAAATATTCTGCAGGAGCGGACGGGGAGACTGTGGGCGTATTTCACATTTTGTGACATTAATCTTGGCTGTTGACCTTCAGGCTGCGCTGAAAGATAGATTAGTGAGATATACATTTAAATCTTCGGTTAAAATGTACTTTCAAATTAAATGTGAAGGACTTTAACTTCACTATTTTGTTTAAATTTACTCACTAACAGACCTACAGGCACAGGTTTGCAGTGGCTGAGCTTCTTCTCTGTGCGCCATGTGATGAAGCTCTCTGTAAAATGCAGCTCTAAATAATGACAGATGTTTTTCACTGGAAACAGTTCACTGGAATAATGAATGGTATTATTCTGATGGCTTCTTATTAGATGTGAGCAGCACTTCGAAGAGCTGGTGAACTGGCTCCAGCAGAATTTTGTACAACATAAACCCCCCCCTCTTTGCCTCCTGCACATTCATCACCGCAGTGACCTTTTCGTTTAGTGGGGGGCTGAGGGACAAGCACATCTGTGGACCCTGAGGCTTCATGTAATATACAAGTTCATACAGGTACCTGAAAACAAATGTCAGATTTAGAAAGAAACATTTATGTTTTCTCTTCAAAAACTTTCACACGTCTGCACTATCTTTCTTCTCTGTGTCATTCTGTGTGGTGACTTTCCTTTAATGGTGATGTTCAGACTCTGCTTCCCCTGTGTTCCCTGGCCAGGCTGCAATCTGACAAACAAACCCTGTCTCTATTCTGCAAACAGACTACTCACTTCCAATCAGCATCACATCTCTCATCAGCAATTACAATTCTCAAAGAGGAGAGAAAAAAAAGCCCCCTAAATAAGTTCTATTGATTCTTGTTTTCCCTCCCGACTCATGAAACTGGCCACAGTGTTTCTGGCAGGAATTCAATTGTTCAGTGACACCTTTTATCCTGCTGGTTTAATGCTTCGCTGCCTCCAGTCGGCCTGGGTGAAGACTTTGTTCGACCCAGCAGAAGAATCAGGCTGAGCATGTTCACTTCAAAGGTCTTTCCCATTTAAAGAGAAGCAAAGCCTAAAGGAGAAGTTGGAAACACACCTCTCCTAATTGTTTCCACAACAGTGACACACTCACTGGCACGGAGACCTTTACAGGTAATTGACTCCCACCCCCCCTCTTTTCTTTACATTAACAACACCTGACAAATGTCTTTCATGACCACAACGTGATGCAGTATACGAAACCTGAATCCAGTTCTGTATTTACTTATTGATCCTGGTCCAGTTTTGAAGTAATTACAAAAGAAACCCCCACATTCCTCATTCCAGAAAAAAATATAACCAAAAAATGTCCCCTTCAGCCCCCACGCACCAAAGCAGCAGTGAAGAAATTATGTATGACTGATACAACTGAAAACAGTGGAAACAATAAAAACAAATTGAGCTTTGCATTATCTCTGGAAGATCGCAGAAGTCAAGCACAGCTCACACACTAAGCTAAAACAGTTGATGGCACAACTAATTCCCTTCAATGCATTCGATTGGCAAATCTCTCGCTGCGCTTTGACCTGCCTGCTTCCCCTGCAAGTCACATTGCAGCCCACCTCCACCCCTGCTCCTCTTGTTACCGCTGTGTCTCACCTAATGTAATTCCTTTTGTAACTGATGTTTGCTCTGTGCTGTTCCCCGCAGGGCTGTATTTGCTGCTTAGCTCCCTGCTTTAGCCTATCCATGAATGCACATGGAAGGGCAGGGAGCTCCCTGCTCCCAAATTCAACTTAATGCAAAGAAAATAAAGTAGACTATCATGATTCTGAGTGACCTTCATTCGCCTTCCATAACCTCTGCCAACAAGGCTGGTGGAGGTTATGTTTTCAGTAGAGTTTGTCTGTTTATCTGTTGGCAGGATTACACAAAAAGTACCACATCGATTTTGATGAACTTTTCATCAACGGTCAAAGGTTAATGTCAGTTAAAGGTTGAAAAGCATGTTTTTTGGCCATAAATCCAGAAAGAATTTATATAGAGAGGTCCAACAGGTGTCATTTTGTAGCTGACAGCACCGGCTACAGATGATAAACTTTTGGACACTCTAAGTCAGTGTCACTGAAAGGTTAAACAAATTTTTGGACATGTCTCCAGAAGGAATTGACATGGAGAGGTCTAACTGGTATCATTTTGTAAATTAGCCCAATGTCCATCACACTGAGAGAGCCCACTGGCTCTCTCTCTTGGTTAATGTGTCACCCATGAGGTGGCGCCAACATGCGCTCTTTGACCTTGACCTAAAAATCACACGTATATTTACCCAAAACGAACACTAGTACCACAGTCTAATAGACAGCTGAAATATGAGTTCACAGGGGGAAAAAAATGATTGTGAAAGGTGATTATTTATGGCTGGAAAGTTTAGTTGCAATGACAGAGATTTGCACTCTCTGAATGCTCTTTTTAGTTCATTTGGTGCTCTTATACTCTCACTGCCTCTGCTACGTCAGGAAGTTCACACAGGATGCAGCATACATTGTCTACAATCTTCTTCGTCTTCCTACCACTCTAAAGGCTCAGTCAGCATTCAAGACGTAAAGCAAACTTTCATGACAACAGTACTTCATTTCATCATAAGTGCCACACGAGCTTTCTTGTTCAACTTTAAGTACAGTTGACAGATCTTATTGGCAGGATTACTCTTTGCTTTGTTGTATCCGATCATTACCTTCGCCTGCTCCACCCCGGAGCTGGAGAGGGTATTGTAATCACGTCTGTCTCTCTGTCCGTCCGGACCTGTACCTCAGAAAGTATGGCACCTTTCGACAGGAATATTTTACACTATGTATCGCTTCACAATATCTAGGACCTCCTGGAAGATAATTTGGATTCTGAATGTGGATTCCTGGAATTTTTTAAAAGATTCTTCACCATTGGGAAATACGGCACATTTTTGACTTCTTACTTTCCAACGGTCAAAGCAGTCAAAGCACAAATGTATAAAAATATATATATTGGGCCAAACCATCAACCACAACTGTCTGCATCGAATGTAGTGTGTTCTGGATCTCAGTATACATCTGGTTGTATCTGAACTAAACATTAGATAAACAATAGATGTTTTACTTTAATACACCATAAAAATTGATTCAATTATATTCTGATCACAATTTTCCTGATAAATGGACAATTCTTTTACACAGTGTCACTGTGTGGGGGTGAAGGTCTGCAGTCTCTGTCTTGTTTCATAATTGTAAAATCATATGTAGGAATATGGATGCGTAGGTTCAAGATCAACTTAAGGTCTTAAATGATCATTTTGGCTCTTGTACAAGGGGCTTTAAAGTGAGGAGAAAATGAAGATCCTTCAGGGTCCTCTGTTTCAGTTAAACAACCAATCAGCAACTATGTCTTAAGTAACAATTATTATACAGACAGATAAGTTAAGTCCTGTAGCTGCACACACAACTCTAAAAGCTGCAATTAGCCTTTTGAAATCAGCCAGATGAGAGACACCATCTGCTTTATGGGTAATATAAAGATGCCCGTCCTGACACAAGCTCAATAATTGAATTTATTTTTCGCTGACAGAATATTGACATCCACTTTCCCTGCCACAGCTCATGCCCAGCGCCGTGGTGCGGGGAGTAATGGTGAGGAACAGCATTATCTGTGGCCCACTGTGCTAACCTGTCATCTGCCACTCGGATGGATTGCTGAACTAAAAGACTGAGACCACCGATCACACAAATATTGAACAAAGATTACAGATGAAAACTTTTTCCATCGAGGTAGATATCAACTGATGATACATTTTTCCACCTTCTCTGCAACTTACCTCATGTACCGCTCTCGTCACGTGTTAGCATTCAGCTCACCGCAGTTTTAAATGGCTTTAGTACGGGGCATTTAGTTCAGTGGAGCGGCTGTAAAGTTCACTATAAGCATCCGTTTTTATTACACAGTTCTTTTACACCTTTGTTTACACAGCAGTCCCAAAAATTCCGATGTATGCCTTCAATTACCTCCACCTAATTTATGACTGTCGTGGTTCATAACCATGAGCCCAAACAACCACTTCATCATCACAGTTTATGGCCTCGGTGTTGACACCAGTTATGAGCTGTTTCATATTACTTAATGTTCAGGTCCAGAAGTGATGAAAATATGCGACATTCTCACAAAAAAGCAAAAATAAATCAGTCAAGGAAATATTTATATTTTTGAGCAATATAAAAGCAACATTTTATCCCTTCATTCATCTGGTGTCCTCTCAGGTGATTCTTTTTGACAAATTTTATACAAAATGTAATCTGCACAGTATGGAGGGAATGATCCTCGGATCCAATATTCCGCTTTTTATAGCAAAAATGATTCACGTAAGAACAATGTTTTTATTAAAAGTGATAGTTTGTATAATTTGTGTTAATAATAAAAATTTGCAAAGTAGCAAACCAAAGATAGCAAAAGGTGTGATACACTTCAGAACTGTACTTCCATATAGCAGTTGTGTTTAGTTACTGTTCATTCCGTCCGCTGCGACCTAGGATGTGGTGTAAATTATGCTCTGCCCCTGTATCATCAAGTGCATTTTTTACTCAAAATCAATACATGTCTGCGCCGATACTCCGTCCTGTGAGCTAAATAAAAAACAAACAGGAAGTGATGAAGCAATATGCTAATATGCTGCTGTGCACATGTGATACGAAGCCCTGTAATTTATTCGTATCATTAGCAAATAATCAGACAGTGACAGACTCATCCGTTTAGGTTAGGCTACAGTTTGTCGTTGCTTAAACCTGCTTGTTAACTACTCCTGTTAATCATTTTAATGGGTTTCATTTGCTGATATGCAATAAAATTAAGAAATTAGTTAAAAAAAAGTGCATTTTTAAGCCTGAACTGAAAATAAAATGTTCACATTATGGAGCATTAAACTCTCTGACAGCAAATGTTTCTGTATAACTTGGTCTGGTCAACACTTTTTGAGACCCATGCAGCAAAAACAACTTTTACATCTCTTGCCCTGTAGCAGGACAACAGCTCATCCAGCCAGAGATTATAACAGGGGACAGGAAATCAATCATTTCAGGAGCAGCGGAGAGAAAACAGGTTAAGGAAGTTTCAGTGCACTTGTCGATGACAACGAGATGCATTTTCAACGATTTCTATTTGCACTTTACAGTCATTTTGGCCAGGAAATGTTACATGTTGGATCAAATTGACTGAATTGTGGTCTGATTAAGTAATTACAATATTGTGTCACGTCACAGATGACAGGCATGCTTCTTCTGAATCGCTGAGTTTTATTTCCACATGAGTTCGCCCTCCACAGGAATCGCCCAGCATGCCAAAACAAGTGTTCAAAACGAAAATAAAAATAATCTGGCATACAGTGCTCCGTGCAGTGATCCCAAAATCGGCAATATTGCACGAATCTACACAAACAACTCTCCTTGAATAACGCACCCCCCGTTGTTCATGCAGACTGTGTAACATCAGCCGGCTTAGGGATCCGTAACACCATTTCCAAACATCAAACAGTGTTGTTGTCATTCAAGACTTTTTTGCTTCTGTCGGGTTCTCAGTCTGAACTTTCAGCGAGCAGACAAATCAATACAGGGCATTACTTTGAAAAAAAGAAACAATAACATTATGGCCTCCTACATGCATCATCGCAGTCTTCTCAAGCGGAAAATGGGCTTTCAAACCTCCCAGCAAGGTTCAGACTATTCCCTTTAGATTTTCTGGTTTTTAGCGATGCTGTACATTTCAAAAGCTATTTCCCTGGAGAAAAAAAAAAAAGGGTCACGGCTACAATACTTCTCTGTCAAA
>KV751333.1:10630411-10662797 GCA_001698575.1 Mola mola
TTTTTTTTAAATTAAAGCATTTGTTCTACCAAGACAAATTGAATAAACCTGCAGATGTTGAATTCATACAGCATAATGTTTCATTCTATCATGTCTTGAACTAATAAAAGTGAAATAACTATTACCACAAGCATGTCCTGATCATGCTGCGCTACACTGAATTGTACTTTGAATCCCATTGCCACCAGCTCAGACAACTTTACTGACTCCAAGTCCACATCTACTCGGCATCAGATGAATTGAAGCAGCTTCACACACACACTTGATGGGCTGTTAGTAGGTCTCTACCCAGTATCACTCTGTCCAGGAATTGGATGACACCACGGGTTTTCAGTTAGATGGATTTGTTTTGCTCGCCATCACAAATCTGTCAAAACTGCGTGACAATGCACAGAATGGCACACAAGATAGAAAACAATTAGCGATGTCCGATATTAGAAAATTTGCAATGAAGGCTAAGTGTTGGTATGCGAGGAGGAAACGCGTCTTCCTTTAATACATCCAATTTGATCACCCACCTCAAGAATAATCATGCAGAGTTACATGCTACATTTGTGCAGCAAATTTATAAGCAACAGTCGCCACTGAATAAAAACACAGTTGTAGCTTAGAGTCAACAGAGAAAAAAATACAAGGACCAGGCAGGCAGAAAGCCGGTAATCTGAAAATCATGGAGTTCATCGCACTGGATAACCATCTTATTTCTATCGTTCAAAATGCCGGGTTCACCAAACGTGTTCATCGAGCCACGTTATGCCACGCCCTGTCGCTAGTAGTTCTCAGACAAGTGCTTACATGAACTGTAGAGTATTGTTTATGGCCACGTCGAGAAGCGAATTTCTGGTGCTGTAGCCATTAGCTTCACTACAGATATCTGGCCTTCAAGCGTTAGCCAGGTAAGCATGTTGGGTTTGAGTTTACCAAGTTATGGCCAGTTACAGCCAGTCAGTTTTTCAGGCTCCTTCATTGAACTTGGACTAAAAGAGGGCAACGTTTATTGTTTACAACTTGGGACTGAAGATATGTGTCTTCCTTGTTTTGACGTTTACTATTTGTGAAGAAGTCAAACTTACCCTAGTTGTAGTCTTGTTTGTGGCAAAATGTTGAAAATAATGCACTTTTGAAAAAATAAATATATGGCAGTGCCATATTGCCACTTTTTTCCATAACTTAAGTTGAAATTGTTCTCTTATTTTGCACAGACAATGTTTACATTTGGAAAGCCATGTTATATATGCATCCAGTGGAGCATCACAATAAAATTAGGCATAATGTGTTAATTCCACAACAGGAGATATAATCCTGAATTCGCATACCTCGCTGGCTGCACACCGAGAGGGAATGAATCCACTTATGCAGAATGCGAGAATAAAATCTTCCAAAAAACTGAAGTGTTTTCCTTGTTCTTGGCTCTTACAACATTAACCAAACTTTGAATCCATAACACTATAACTTCTTGCACTTGATTTTCTTAAAAGACAACTCCTAACTTTCCGTCAGTTCTCACCCTGTGCCACATTTAAAGGCTTCCGTGCACAATTACACTGTACAATTCTGCAGTTTTCACCAAAATTAAACACAGGAAATAATTCAAACACTAAATGTAAAAATATATGACATAGTTATGGCAGTTAAACTCCCACCAAATCAGTTATGGTGATTTCATTTCACAACCTTTCACTTCAAAAAGTTCAATTTCAATTAATGCACATAATCATGAAAAGAACCATTATTCTGCTCGAAGTAGAAAAGTTTTTTGTACAGGCTTATCAAGATAAACTGGTTTAGTAGTGTGTCTACTCTGAATGTCTAATGTGGAGTCACTCATCAACAACCTCACCTTCCTGACTCTTCCATCTGTGCTGCGATACTTGATACTGTATGTGGGTGAAGATTGGCTCTTGTCAGACGTCCTCCCTTTGCCTTGTCCTTGGGTTTCACTTCTTTGTATTGTGTTAGGCTTTTGATTACAGTGCTGAATGCTTGTGTTTGGACAAGTTTAATTACGAAAAGCTCTGCTTCCTTTCTTTTCTCAATGGTTGTGGCTTCGCATATTTTAGGCTTGAGACCCTTGATGTGCTTAGCATGGCACTTGAGACAAGCTATGGCTTTGATTCTGTTCACCACAAACACATGAAATTGTATGGTATCATTGTTAATAAGTCAAGTACGACCTTGGAGTCTGTCCAGAAGTATTCTTGAAGCCTGTCTATGTCAAGCTCATTTCTGAGCTTAGTGCTTATTCTGGCTGCTACCACAGGTGCAGATAATTCAAGGCGTGGCACTGTTGTTACCTTGGTGGGGGCGACACGTACTTTCCCTATGACGAGTGAGCCATGGACATCCCCATCGGCGTTGATATCTCTGAGGTATGTACATGCCCCATATCCTTGGACGCTAGTGTCTGAGAAGTGATGAAGCTCATACTGCTTGACATCTGTGAAGCTCTCTAGAATAAACCACCTTCTGATCTCTACTTTACACATGTTCTGAAGATTATGTGTCCACAATTCCCACTGTGTTCTGAGCTCTTCTACCAGTGGCTCATCCCAACCAACCTTGCCTCTTCACATATTGTGTAAGATCTTCTTGCCTTGGAGGATGAAAGGTGCTACGAACCCCATCTTCTGGGGAAGACCTGGTCTAATGAGGAGAGACGGCATCCATCCTACTTGGGATGGAGCTGCTCTCATTTCTAGAAATATGGCCAGATTTATTAGTCAGCCAAATTGACAATTCAGAGTTGAGGCCAGGAAGCAGAGTTGCAGTCTTACACGCTTCTCTGCGCTTCCTTTAGAGTCATCCACTTACAACCCCATAGAGACTGTGTCTGTCCCCCGTCCACATAAATTCACTAAATTCACTAAATCAAATAAGAGTTCACATAGGAACTTAATAAAAATCAACACCACTAATGAGGCAGTTTACAAAGTAAAGAGACTTAAATGTGGACTCTTGAATATCAGATCCCTATCATCTAAAGGTGTATTAATAAATGAGCTTATATCAGATAACAATATTGATTTATTCTGCCTTACTGAAACTTGGCTGTGCCAAGACGAATATGTAAGTCTTAATGAATGCACTCCTCCCAGTCACATTAACACACACATTCCCAGAGACACTGGCAGAGGTGGTGGAGTTGCAGCCATTTTCAATTCTGCCCTATTAATAAACCCTAAGCCCAAACAAAAATTTAGTTCATTTGAAAATCTCATTCTTAGCATTTCCAATCCAACCATGAAAACTCCAATTATGTTTGTTATAGTGTATCGAGCACCTGGACCCTACACTGAATTTTTATCTGAATTTTCAGAGTTTCTCTCAGCTTTGGTCCTCAAAACAGATAAAGTCATTATTGTAGGTGACTTTAATATCCATGTAGACATTGAAAACGACAGCCTTGGTACGGCATTTCTCTCACTATTAGATTCATTCGGCTTCTGTCAGTGTGTACAAGAATCAACACACACTTTTAATCACACCCTTGATCTTGTTCTGACATATGGCATTGAAATTGAGCATTTAAATGTCTCTGCGCAAAATCTGCTTTTATCAGATCATTATCTTCTAACATTTGAATTTCTGCTCATCAACTATAAACCAAGAGTCACTAGTTATTATAGCAGATGCATATCTGAGGACACTGTTGAAAATTTTAAAGAAATTATTCCCTCTGCATTAATTTCAGTGCCATATCCCAAAATAACAGAGGAGTCATATCTTAAATTTAGCCCCTCCCAGCTTGATCACCTTGCCGATTTCACTGCCGGCTCTCTACGTGCTTCACTCGATTCCATTGCCCCAGTTAAAAAGAAAACAAAACCAGTAAAGAGACTAGCTCCGTGGTATAATCTTAACACTCGCAAGTTAAAACAGAAAACTCATAAACTTGAAAAGAAATGGCGTTCCACTAAACTGGAAGAGCCACACATGGCCTGGCAGGATAGCCTTAAAGTATACAGGAAGGCCCTTCGCCGAGCAAGAAAAGACTACTATTCAGCGTTGATAGAAGAAAACAAGAATAAGCCCAGGATCCTTTTCAGCACTGTAGCCAGGCTGACTGAGAGCCATCATTCTATTGAACCATGCATTCCTAGAGCCCTCACCTGTAATGATTTTATGAACTTCTTCAATAATAAAATTAGACTTATCAGAGAAAATATCCTACACTCCACAGATTCCAGTTCAGCAACAGGAATTATAGAGGCTGTTATTAGTCCTGATGTGTGTTTGGAAAGCTTCCATCCAATTGACCTTAAGGAACTAACGACAACATTATCTTCATCTAAATCATCAACCTGTATACTAGACCCCATACCTACTAGGTTGCTCAAAGAGGTTTTACCCCTAATTAGAAATCCACTACTAAACATTATCAATCTATCCCTTGTAACAGGTTATGTGCCCCAGTCATTTAAAGTAGCTGTAATTAAACCGCTCCTAAAAAAACCTACCCTAGACCCAGAAGTTTTAGCCAACTATAGACCAATATCCAACCTCCCCTTTCTTTCAAAGATTCTAGAGAAAGCAGTAGCGAAACAACTATGTGGCTTTCTTCAGTATAATAGTCTATTTGAAGAGTTTCAGTCAGGTTTTAGAAAGCATCACAGCACAGAAACGGCATTGGTAAAAGTTACAAATGACCTCCTCACTGCATCTGATGCAGGACTTATCTCTATACTAGTCTTATTAGATCTTAGTGCAGCTTTTGACACTATCGATCATCACATCTTACTACAGAGGATGGAACACCAAATTGGCATTAAAGGATCTGCTCTAAGATGGTTTAAGTCCTACCTATCTGATAGATATAATTTTGTTCATGTTAATGATGAATCATCAAGATATGACAAGGTTAGTCATGGAGTCCCACAAGGTTCTGTGCTTGGACCATTACTATTTACTCTATATATGCTTCCTGTAGGTAAAATTATTAGAAAGCACTCCATACATTTTCACTGTTATGCAGATGACACACAACTATACTTATCAATGAAGCCAGATGAAACCCATCAGTTAGCTAATCTACAGTCATGTCTTAAGGACATTAAAAACTGGATGTTTCATAACTTTTTAATGTTAAACTCTGACAAAACTGAAGTCATTGTGCTGGGCCCCAAACACATTAGAGACTCATTATCCAGCAACATAGTTAATCTGGATGGCATTGCCTTGGCCTCCAGCACCACTGTCAGAAACCTGGGTGTTATCTTTGACCAGGAGCTGTCTTTTAAATCACATGTTAAACAGATTTCAAGGACCGCCTTCTTTCACCTCCGTAACATTGCTAAAATCCGGCACATCCTGTCTCAACAAGATGCAGAAAAACTAGTTCATGCGTTTGTTACTTCCAGGCTGGACTACTGTAATTCTTTATTTTCAGGTTGCCCTAACAAAATTTTAAAAACTCTTCAGTTAATCCAAAATGCAGCAGCGCGTGTACTGACTAGAACTAATATCAGAGACCATATTTCCCCCATACTGGCTTCTCTGCACTGGCTCCCAGTTAAATTCAGAATAGAATTTAAAATCCTTGTTCTCACCTACAAAGCTATTCATGGTCAGTCACCATCTTATCTTGAACAGCTCATAGTACCCTATCGCCCATCCAGAACCTTACGCTCCCAGGATGCAGGGTTATTGGTGATCCCAAGAATTTCCAAAAGTAGAATGGGAGGCAGAGCTTTCAGCTATCAAGCTCCTCTCCTGTGGAACTATCTTCCAGTCTTGGTACGGGAGGCAGACACACTCTCTGATTTTAAGAGTAGGCTTAAAACCTTCCTTTTTGATAAAGCTTATAGTTAAGGCTGGCCTATCTAGCCCTTAGTTATGCTGCTATAGGCTTAGGTTGCTGGGGGAACACTCCATGATTCACTGAGCTTTCTTCTCTCCCCCCTCTGACTCCGACTCCTTCTCTGCTCCTGTAAATGTCCATATCCTTACACTAACTTTACTTCTTCCCCGGAGTCGTTGTGCTTTACCATCCTGCAGGTTTTTCTAGGTCGCGGTGGGAGGTGCTGCTGTGGTCCTGCCTGATGCCCCCTGGCCACATTAGGAAAGGAGATCCTGTGACTTGGATCCTGTGACTTGGATCCTAGGCTGGATTTCCAAGTGCAAATCGGGACCCACAGATCACAATGGCTTCTGGACCAATAGACTACACCTGCTTCTGGACCACTACACTTCACATATATCTGGATTTACAGATTCTACATACTCTTGGACTCAGCAACACCCAGATCTTCCTACATGGAGTACAATGACTCCTGGACCAACAGAGTCCACCTGCGTCTGGATCACTAGACTTTCCATACATCCGGACACATAGAATCCACAGACTCTGGGACTCATGGATGTTTTATGCATTCTAAATGAACTGTCGTTATCATGTTTTTGTGTTCTGTACAAGTGACATTTATTGCACGTCTGTCCGTCCTAGGAAGAAGGATCCCTCCTCTGTGGCTCTTCCTGAGGTTTCTTATTTTCCCTGTTTAGGGTTTTTTTAAGTTTTTCCCTCACCCGGTTCGAGGGTCTAAGGGCAGAGGATGTCACATCTGTACAGTTTGTCAAAGCCCAGTGAGATAATGTGTAAATTGTGATTTTGGGCTATACAAATAAAATTTGATTTGATTTGATTTGATCTTCCATCTACCCCTGTAGATGGAAGCTACCATGGATACCACACTTCTTTGGGTCAGCGGGTGATCCTGTACGGTGACTGAACTGGAAGGCGTCAGAGGACACATACCACTGGACACCTAAAGCTCTTTCAATGAGCATCTCTCGTAGGGCCATGTCCAGGTCCTTGACACTGTCTACCTACACTTCCTTTGGTAGTGACTTTAAGTCCTCTTCACTGTTTGAAATGAATTTAACCAGTTTCAGCTTGCCTGTGCTGCAGAGCTCTCTAGCATCCTTGATGAGCTGGATTGCCTCAGCATTTGACGTTACAATTACAAGTCCATCATCAACATAAAAATTAGTTTGGATGAATGAGACAGTGCTTCAGTTGAATCAATCCTGGCCTTCAGCAGCTAGATTTTTAAATACAAAATTGGCACACCCCGGTGAAGAAGCTGCCCCGAAAAGATGAACTCTCATCCGAAAAGTTGATGGCGGAAATATAAGATCACCAGTCTCCCACCATAAGAATCCCAAGTAATCCTGGTTTCAGGTCTTACATGAAACTGGTGAAACATATGTTGCACATGACAGAAACTGGGTTTTTGCAAAATCTACAAAGAACTCCCACCAAGGTGTTGGTAATTTCTGGTCCAGTAAGGAGGTGGTCATTTAATGATGTGTCTTGGAACTTTGCCAAACAATCGAAAACAACTCCTATCTTATCAGGCTTTTGAGGGTGGTATACCCTGTGATGGGGAATATAACAGGCTGGTTGATTGTTCAGTTCCTCATCTGGGACCCTCTTTGCATTGCCACGACGGATGATGTCTTCCATGAAGCCCACAGAGTCTGAGTAGTTCTTCTTTTCTCTCTTGAGTTTGTGTTCCAAGCCCTTTAGACGTTATTGCAGGGGATTTATTTTTGGGTAGATTTGGTTGGTCTTGTTTGAAGGGTCAGGGCATCTCATAATGACAATCTTCCTCATGCTTGATTCCACCTCTCAGCTTGGTTAAAAAGTGGTTAAAAAAAAAAAAAAAAAAAAAAAAAAAAAAATTTTTTTTAGAGATAGTTGCCTCCTCAATTCTTTCACTGAAATCGGATTCCAGCACTTTAACTATCTCATATGGAGAGAATATTTCTTTGATCTGAGTCTTGCAAATATAATGAACTTTACCTTTGAACTTGACTGGTAGTCAAGGTGTTCAGGTGTCACTTGCCTTACAATGATGTCTTCATATGGGGTGACTGCGTGGATAGGGTTTACACCTTCACCTTCCTGGGCACTGTGATCTCTGCTAACCTTTCCTGGTCTGCAAACACCTCAGCTGTCAACAAGAAGGCACAGCAGCGTTTGCACTTCCTGGGAGTGCTCTGGAAAAATAACATCTGTGAGAAGCTGCTGGTGACCTTCTACCGCTCTACCATTGAGAGCATCCTGACCTACTGCATCACGGTGTGGTTCTCCCACTGCACCATGACAGATAGGGAGAAACAGAGTGGTCAAGACAGCTCAGAAGATCATGGGCTGCCCCCTCCCATCCCTTAACGACTTATACTCATCCCACTGACTCACCAGAGCTGAAGCAATCACAAGAGAAAGCACCCATCCTGCACACCTCCTGTTTGACCCGTTACCCTCTGGCAGGCGCTACAGGTCCATTAGAACCAGGACAAACAGACTCAAAAATAGCTTCTTCCCACAAACCATCACTGCACTAAACACAAGCAGGCACTGAAATTGCCCCCCCGGCCCAGCACTCACCTTATTAGGTGCTCGTGCAACTGTAGGAAATTCATTGTTCTGTGGTTTGAGTGTTTTGTCTAGATAGACCTCATTACCATCATAGACTTGAAGCCTTGGTCTGACTGTGTTCAACTTTTTCAACTCCTCTAAACGTTCAAGTTCTCCTTTCAAGTGTTCTACAGACCTTTTCCTTGCAGCATTCTCTTCTTGCCGTTTCTTTAAAAGAGCTTCCTCTTGTCTTTCCTTTGCTATTTTTCTTTCGGTCCCTTCCTTTTCAGCTTGAGCACGTCGAGTTAATGCTGCTGCTTCTTGTTCCGCAGCTATCAACTTATCTTCATCTTCAAGTCTTCGCAGTTTCTCTTGGTAGCTCTCTTGTTCTGCCATACGGCACGTGTTGCTGCTCTGCAGCACCTTCTTGTCTTTGGACTGACGATACTTTAGAGACAATGGTCATAACCTTAGAACAATTGGAGGCTGAAGGTGAAACACTGGAAGCTGAAGATGCAAATATAGAACTGGCATCAGGCCAAATCAGCTCCTCCTCCGTTCCTTAAATCTGAGACTGAGCATTTTTTACAACAATGTTGGTGACTGATGCACACCTGTCAAGCTTGCAGCGCACGTCATGAGCTGGGCTGTCAATCATTTGGTACTCATCCTAAACACCATTTAGTTCAGATAGTTCCCTTTTAATAGTACTGATTTGATCTTGTAGGATGTCGCTGAGATCTTTTAAGAGATTTTTTTAGCCACCTTTGTGAAAGCTTTCTAGCGTTCATACATCAGTGTTCAAAATAATAGCAGTCCAATGTGACTAACCAGATTAATCCAGATTTTTAGTATATTTTTTATTGCTACATGGCAAACAATTTACCAGTAGGTGCAGTAGATTCTCAGAAAACCAACAAGACCCAGCATTCATGATATGCACGCTCTTAAGGCTGTGCAATTGGGCAATTAGTTGAAAGGGGTGTGTTCAAAAAAATAGCAGTGTCTGCCGTTGACTTTACAAACTCAAAACTATTTTGTACAAACTTTTATGTTTCTAGGATTTAGCAATCCTGTGAATCACTAAACTAATATTTAGTTGTATGACCACAGTTTTTTTATAACTGCTTCACATCTGTGTGGCACGGAGTCAACCAACTTGTGGCACCTTTCAGCTGTTATTCCACTCCAAGATTCTTTAACAACATTCCACAATTCATTTACATTTCTCGGTTTTGCTTCAGAAACAACATTTTTGATGTCACCCCACAAATTCTCGATTGGATTAAGGTCCAGGGATTGGGCTGGCCACTCCATAACATTAATTTTGTTGCTTTGGAACCAAGATTTTGCTCGTTTACTAGTGTGTTTGGGGTCATTGTCTTGTTGAAACACCCATTTCAAGGGCATGTCCTCTTCAGCATAAGGCAACATGACCTCTTCAAGTATTTTGACATATGCAAACTGATCCATGATCCCTGGTATGCGATAAATAGGCCCAACACCATAGTAGGAGAAACATGCCCATATCATGATGCTTGCACCACCATGCTTCACTGTCTTCACTGTGTACTGTGGCTTGAATTCAGAGTTTGGCTCACAAACCGTCTGCAGCCCTTGGACCCAAAAAGAACAACTTTACTCTCATCAGTCCACAAAATGTTCCTCCATTTCTCTTTAGGCCAGTTGATGTGTTCTTTGGCAAATTGTAACCTCTTCTGCACATGCCTTTTTTTTAACAGAGGGACTTTGCGGGGGATTCTTGTAAATAGATTAGCTTCACACAGACGTCTTCTAACTGTCACAGTACTCACAGGTAACTCCAGACTGTCTTTGATCATCCTGGAGCTGATCATTGGCTGAGCCTTTGCCATTCTGGTTATTCTTCGATCCATTTTGATGGTTGTCTTCCGTTTTCTGCCACGTGTCTCTGGTTTTGCTCTCCATTTTAAGGCATTGGAGATCATTTTAGCTGAACAGCCTATAAATTTTTGCACCTCTTTATAAGTTTTCCCCTCTCCAATCAACTTTTTAATCAAAGTACGGTGTTCTTCTGAACAATGTCTTGAACGACCCATTTTCCTCAGGCTTTCAAAGAGAAATGCATGTTCAACAAGTGCTGGCTTCATCCTTAAATAGGGGCCACCTGATTCACACCTGTTTTTTCACAAAATTGATGACCTCACTGATTGAATGCCACACTGCTATTTTTTTTTAACACACCCCTTTCAACTAATTGCCCAATTGCACAGCCTTAAGAGCGTGCATATCATGAATGCTGGGTCTTGTTGGTTTTCTGAGAATCTACTGCACCTACTGGTAACTTGTTTGCCATGTAGCAATAAAAAATATACTAATAACAGTGATTAATCTGGTTAGTCACATTGGACTGCTATTATTTTGAACACTACTGTATATGCTGTCATAACAAAGTAAATGCCCTTTTATTTCCCCTTTTGCAATTCCTTTTTCCGTTAATGTTCGGGATCTTTGACTTCTACGAGGCCTTTCAGAGTGTGCTGCTAGTTGTACTGAGCTAGACTCACCCTTTGGTTCTTTTAGAATTGTTTGCTCTGGCTCAGCAGTTTGTTCTGTAGCATCTGCAACACTTGTTTGTGGCATTTCTTATTTGAAATTACTTTTACACTATTAACTTCTCACCTGGGCAGTGTAGTTAACAGCACAACTTTCACAATATTCAAGTGAATATATCAAATTAAAAATGTGTGTTCCTTCAAAATAGAACCCTGAATAAAAAATAAGTACCATAAAGACATGAAATATTACAGTACGTTAGATGTCAATATACTTCAATAAACCTGAATGACGATCATTAACATATTACTTTCAAAAAGTCATTTACATAAATACACACATTTTCTTCAAAATAAATACATTTCCCCTTTTTCAGTTAAATGATAAATCAATATAATCCACATTAATCAAACACCAAATGTCCTCAAGCTTATTAAACACTAAGTTTAATAGCAGTGGCTTCACAGTCTCTTGTAGTTTTTCCATACTTGTCACCCTTCAGATGTAAACTTCAATGTTTGGCTTATGGGCACTTCTATGAAGATACTAATGAACTCATGTATCCTCAACTCTTAACATTGGCTTATCTGTAGTCTCGTCAAGCTGTCGGTTGCTTGCAGGTCCGAGAATGTTCATGCAAGTCGAGTTTGTCACTCCCTCCAGCAATTACACACCACAGGTTTTCAGTTACAGTAACTAATTTCTTGCAAATGACTTAGTCTTGACTTAACTCCTAACTTATCTTGCCGTCAGGTCTCACCTTGTGCCACATTTAAAGGCTTCCGTGCACAACACACTGCAATTTTCACCGATAAAAAAAAAAAAAAAAAAAAAAAAAAAAAAAAAAAAAGTCCAGGATAATCTGATCTTTATTGAAATGTTTGCGTCAACATACAATTCAAGTGAATGTCTCCTTATGAGGCTTTATGAAAAGCTGATTTCCAGCCAGTGTACCAGATCATCTAAGACATAAGTACACCATTGTGCTAGACAACAAATTTACAGTTTTAAAGTGCCTAGTGAAGAGATTGAGAATTTTGTAGTATACAGAATATTTGATCCACTGGGATTTGGCTTGACCGATTTAAAGTTAAACTGTGCTGTCTGGCACAAATCCCTCAAGGCTAAGCTTACATTTTACCAGCAGTATGTCCTTTGGAGCCTAAATGTGGATCTGTAACAAGTCACGTTACAAACCAACGGTGTTTTGCGAACACTAATTTCCGTTCAAGTGAGAACATGTACTCCTGGAAATTTGACCAATTGATAGTTTCACAAACGGGGCAATATTGATTTTACAAACACCATTAACATTTAATTTTAAGTGGCAAGTGTGCTTCAAGATGGGTGCTAGTTGGCCGCTGCTCAAATAGTGTACTAAAGTGATAGCCAGTCCTCTGAACATTAAGGGCTTTTGTCTATACCAAGTCACCTATTCAAGGTCATGCAGACCTCAAGGATACCAAAAGTCACTTCACTGAGACAGCAAGTTGAAATCAAGACTCAAAGCATCAACGACTAGTATAAGAAATCTTTATTCAGAGTTTGACGAATTGGACCAGAGTAGAGCTGACTTTTGTGGTGTGTGGAAACTGGACTTCTTTGCTCTGGAAAGAGGTAAAAAAATTAGTCAGCAAGATCAGATTTAATGTGACTGCCTTCAGACACTTACCCCTCTTTATTCCTGGCTGTCTCAAGTTAGTCATGCCTGTAGGGTGCAAACACTGGCCACTGCAGGCGCCATCTGCTTGGCTGGTGGTGTCACAAATCACGGCATCACAGTGGACATAAATCTGGACAGAAAATTATTTTTTAGATTCATGGGACATGCAGTGTCAGTGCACCCTGACAGATCCTTACCTCTTCTTTCAGAACCTTTTCATCTTTGGTGAAGGTGAACATCTTAACAGCGAACCGCTTGAAGTGCAATGGGAACATGACCCGAGTGTCACTCACAACAGGGTGAAAGACAGTCGTATAGCTGTCGTCACGGTTCTCACAGCTAAGAAAGAAACAGCCTTTAAGCCATAAAACCTCACAGGAGACATGAACACTATAGTGTGTCATTTAAACTAATGGAAATCTGAAGTTGCTTTCAATTGTTAGTAAGCCAGATTGTCTACCCATCAATGATGATGTCCCAGCTGGGCAAGGACGTCCTGTCTTCATTAAGAGTGGCCCAACAGTTCTCGAGTATGAGCTCCAAATGGGAATCAGTAGACTCCAGCACTACCTCGAAGTACAAAGGCTCCCTCAGATATTTCTCTACTGGATAATCGTGTTCTTGGTAGAACAACTGGTACGATGAATCTGAGGCACACATTAATTATGTCAGTACTTCACCTTCTGCGAAGATAAGGGATGCACATTAAATTCGTCACCTTTAGCTAGTGCCATATGCACAATCATCTGGCCCAAGCCAACTTGTGCAGTGGGGTCACTGCTCCGTTGTTTATAGCTGAAGGCAACAGACTGCGTCTCATTGACCACATAGTAGCAGGAAACACTTTGCCTGTAGGATAGAGATTATACATTGAGGTGTGGCCAACACTGACAGGATCAATGCATCAGGATAAGAGTTCAAAGTAGAATTCCTACTTATAATCAGGATCAACTGGTGAGGTGTAAGAGATTCCTCCATTGGCGTTACGGTTGTAGTACAGGCCAATCTCATTTTCATACATCATGTAGTGGTCAAAGAACTAAAGAAGCACATGCAGTTAAACATTCACAGAAGATTTTTTAATTTCTAGAAATTAGACTATACTTACAGTTCGGGTGGTACCACAGGAGTCGACGTTGAAAGAGAAATATGCAAGGCGGTCGTCGCTGAACACTGGCTTGCATGACTGGTCCTTCAGAGTTAGCCAACTCGGGATCAGGTTGGGCACCGATTCCACCTTTACAGCCAGAGCGGTCATTGTTCCATTGGGGTAGCACTCTGGAAGACGAGATCAATGAGACGCCAGGAACAAGCAGAAATTACATTTGACATAACTGGTTGACTTACGGGTTGTCGTCAAGGGGAAGTTGCAGGCCAGGTAGAGATCAGCCAGTGTCCAGCGGTTGATGGGATCATACAGAAGCATGTCAACCCTGGCTCTGACCGAATTTGAAGTAATAAGCTGAAAGACAAAGTAAAGTTACACAGCGCAGCTGGGTCATGTGATGGTGTAGTTTCTAGATGTACCTCGAAGGCCGTGTCCATTGCATTGTAGGGGACTACGAGGCTAAAGTGAGTGCCATTTTCCTGGAAATTGTAGCCATCTGCCAGCTCAGTTGTTAGATCTCTAGCTCCAACCATAGTCTGGAAATTGCTGCCCTGATTACCATATTTCACAGCGATGTAGAAGTTGTTCTGGTCACAAGTTCCAGTAGCAGTTGGTAGCACTTTAAAAAAAAAAAACAACATGCTTAGTCTAGGTCATTTGTGAAAGAGCTTCCATTATGAATATACTAATCATCTCACCAACATCTTGCAGAGAAGCTCTCAACTCCACTGTGTGAGTGAATGCAGCATCTTCAGGCATGATGAAAAACCCAAAGTTCAGAGGTAGAAAGTATTCTGTGACCAAGGCTTCAGGATTCTGCAAAAGTTAAAAAGCCTGGTAATGTAATGAAATACCTCAGCGGGCATGTAATGACATTTTGGATAAATCAGGTCACCTACATGTTTTAGCACAACATCAGAGTCAAAGGACACTTGTAATGAGAAGCTCTTGGTTTCATTGGGGAACCTGAGCTCCTGGACATTAAAACCTCTGGCGAGACATTCCTCAACAGTGAGAACCCCGGTGGAAAAGGTGATATTTCTCAGCTCCACATCGGGAAGGAAGGTCCCCAGCTGAACACGGAACATTCGGTCCTCTGGGATAGTATCTGAGGAACAGAGTTGCAGGTTTATATAGTTTCAAGCTTTAATTACTAAAGCCTCTACAAGATAATGATCTTACTGTCTTGGTGATGGGGAGGCCGAGGCATCAAGGGGGTGGTAATTGGAAACAAAACCTTGTACCGGGTGTCATCCTGAGCATTATCCATCCTCCACAGTACCTCAAGCATGGGTTCCACAGTGTACGTGACATGGTACTGGTAATCTGGGGCATGGCTCTGCAATTATTCATGGCATTTTAATAAAACATGCAAATGGGTGACCAGAGCCTTGCATATCAAATCAAGACACTTTCCAACCTTGTAGTAACCGTCAGGCGAGCCCACTGGGATCTCCAGGACGATGTGGAAGTCTGTGGTGGCAAGCCTGTATCCCCGGGCTGCCATCTGAGGTTTATCCAGCCTCTGCCCATTGATTCCCATGTGCATTTCTGCAATTTTGAAACTACCGTCCAGCAGAGGTGTCACACGGCGAGGTATGTGCCAAAAGATTGTCTCGTCGATGAAGAGGACACCACCTGTTTTAAAGAAATAACTGTTGAATTGACTTCAACTCCTGCATTTACTGTGACATTAACAAGCCAAAACACACCTGTGGGACAAGCAGCTGCCAAGTTCACAATGCTCAGGCCATTTGATGCCTTGTAATAGGCAGTAACCCTGAAGACTTCCATGGGAATTCCAGCCACCTAAAGAGGTAATTTAATGTTAGATTGTAGGCAGAAAAAAAAAAAAAAAGTTACTGAAAAACGGGATTGTTGCTTACATCCTCTGAATAAGTCTCTGCAGTATTGTATGGGCTTCGGACAACCAGACGGCTAGAAGTTGACGTGGCACTATAACCGGCTTGTTGAGCCTCCCTCAGCACCATTGACACTGGTTCAGGAGTGTAAAATGTCATCTTCCAGATACCGTGTGCTGCAGAGGTCTGAAGGGATAGTGAAAAAGTCTTAATGTACTCCTCCATTGAGTGCAAGGTGACATTAAATTGAATTAAGAACCTCAGGAATGATGTTGCTCTTAGAGTCCTCTTCCTGAGCTTGTCCTTTAGCCTCAACTTGTGGCTCAGGAGTAACAATGTAGTTTGACACCTACAGAAAGAGTATTAATTCTCAGAACAGACCAATTAATCAAATCAGGTGAAGTTACATACCTCCATGTAGTTCCTGTCACAGAGAACCTCTCTGGAAGCCCACTGGGTATAGCTGCAGGTCTTGGCCACATCATGAATGACAACATCTGAGGGACTCTGGCTGTACATTTTCAACCTCAGGCCAATATTAAAGGTTGTATCATCCTACAAATGAAGAGGAAGCTGTCATTGAGTCAACTATGGTTGTGAAATAAAAAACACATTTTGAAATCAGTGGCTGCATTAGTGGTCATTTTAACAATTTGAACCACTCTTGAATGTATCCAGAATATGTGGACCATAACAAGAGCGCTACTACGAGAAGTATAATTAAAGCCATCACATGACTAGTTAGCATACTTTGTTGTCCACATAGCAGGCCATCAGGGATGTGTAGATTCTGGTGTTTCCCCATGGGTCAGACTCCATGCTGTATCCACACTGAGCAGCCAGGCTGGGTGTTAACACAGTGTGCTGGGTGCCATCTGGGTGGGGAATGAAAGACTAAACATGACGGGGGGCATTTCTGCCAGTAACAAGCCATCTGCTCATAGTTAAATCTTATACTCACTGATAGCTTCCACTTCAAGTTGGTTCCCCACTGCTAGAGCCTTGTCCAGCGACAGCCTCATTAGATTACCCACACAGTCTGACTTTAAACGGCTGCCTGTTATAGCAAAGAGCTTGTGAGAAACATTCACAAGGAAATAAACTAATCTTTAAAGATCATGAATGAACTTACTTGACTGTGAATTGAACTCCTTGTTTGGCCTTGCATGACCCAAGATGATTACTCCAGCCATCAAGTTCCATAACAAACTAAAACAAATAAGCACATCAGTTAGAAACAGTAAAGAAGGCAGAGTGGAAGAGTTCAAATTAAACAAAAATCAACTTACATGGTCCAAGGCAACCACATGATGCAGTCTCAACACAGCCAAACAAATAGGAATCAAAGCCAACGAACAGTCGACACTGAAACCCCAGCAATCCCCCACCAACAAAAAAAAAACTCTGAAGAAGAGGGGCTGACTGCTGTACCAGAGCACCACCAGCTATTTTATGTGCTGCTTAATTACAATGAACAGGTGAAGCAAATGAGTGATTCCCCGCCCACCTCACAGCTTCCTTCAGGGCCGACAGGAAATCTGTGTGTGTGAATAATCAGATCAATCACTTGTGTCATGAAAACTAATTTATTGCTCCCTGATTACATATGTACATTTGTTTGAAAATGGAAATGTGTTTTTTTTAAATCATTCAAGTAAGCCATTTTGTTAAAACACTTAAAGATCACTCATCTTTAAAATCATGTAACAACCTGATGAAACCTTAATTGTTAATTGTCTTATCCTGATTGTAGGTTAATCAGCCCCCTTGCAGACTTCTGGAGCGATATACTCTCCTTTATATTATTTTTATTATCTTTTTAATGTCACATCTCATCCACTGGCATGTGTATTTGTTTTTTTGCTATTCACATTATACTTTCATTCATTGTCATGCTGACGTCTTATAAAAATGAAATCCATTCATCTTCAAATTTGATAACACCACCTTAAGATCAGCTGCACAGACACTTTTAGGACACAGAGAACAATTGACATAATTTACATATTTTATTCAGCCACCAGACTCCAGAGTAAGTAAACTGTGTGGTTCAACAGTTCATGAGCTTGTCAGTATCCTCTCTGTAACTTGTGCTGCTGGTCCACAATTGCCTGTTGAAGGCTCACTTTTGCATCTTCAAAATCTGGATTGAGCTTTAATGCTTGCTGGAAGTCACTCTTGGCATCGTCGAAAAAACCTGTAGTATAATAAAAGAAAAGAGGTGTGAGTTTAAGACTTGGATAAGCGGTAGAAAATGAATGAATGAGAATGAATGTGGTGCTAAACTGGGTTATTAGGAGTAAGCGGTTCCATTCTCTGGGCAACATGAGCACAAACACACAGCTCCATCTAGTGTCTTATTAAAGAACACACCCAACTGACTCTACCGGCAAGCAGACTCATTCAAGCTAATCAATAATTGATTTTAAACTGGAGTATAACCCCTGATCTGTATTACGAGAGAGCTGGTCAACTGTGTGGGAAGCAGACAACAAAAAGCATACTAATACAAAGCAAGTATTGTGCATCAAGATTGATTTTATGCTGATAACACTCATGTATATACTGTATTCATCATTAGCCAAGCTAATGTCTTTTGTCCACTGGTAGTGTTACTCACCTGAGTATTTGAAGACTGTGTTGTGGTTGATAGAAGGTTGTTATCCTGCCTTTCACAAATACACCAGAACTCTAGTTCTTACTTCAAATAAAGTACAGGCTTTACTTCTCTCATTTCCACTGAAATCATATTACTAATGAGGAATATTACAAAATTAGGAACCTAAAAGTGTTTGTATGGGATTTTTTTTTTTTTAAGGCTGCTGTGTTTTTGTATTGAAAAAGTTTGAATTTCAAAACACTTTTAAACAGACTCACAGGCGGGTGTATAGATTACTGATTTTATCATTCAATAAATTATTGCATGACAACTCTCCTTAACATCTAGTAGCACTGTTAGATATCTGGGAGTTGTCTTTGATCAGGATCTGCTATCTGGTGGAGATGTGACCTTGTGTCTGTGACTTCAGCTATCCTACCCAGCAAAAGACAGAGTGGCCTGGAATCCTGACCTAGATCACCGTCTGGTTCCTGGACTCTGCTCTTTAATAGACTCTAATGACTGTCATATTGTTGTGCTCAGTACTGTGATATCTATTGCACATCTACCTGTCCCAGGGAGACGGATCCCTCCTCTGTGGCTCTCCCTGAGGCCTCTTTTTTTTTTTCCCTGTTTAGGGTTTTGGAGTCTTTCCTCACCCAGTTCGAGGGTCTAATGGCAGAGGGTGTTGCTATGTACAGATTGTAAAGCCCTCAGAGGCAAATGGTTATTTGTGATTTTGGGCTATACCAATTAAACTTGATTGATAACTGGAGGGTTGAACACCACTGGTGTGGTGATGGTAGCAGAGAGCTGTTTACCACAATGGATCCCAAAAACAAAATTATTCCAGTTTAAGCTGGGGATCCCTCTGGAAACTACTGCTCTGGTCCAAAATTCACACAGAGTTCGGTTGAGATTTGTTGACTGAAAGGGCCAATAAAGAAATATTTTCATGATGTTCAAACCTACGTCCGTCGCTGTGTCTTTCCAGGCATTCTCCTTTCATTGTTTCACCTGTCTGCTGAGGGAAAACTGCCATTTTATTCCCTGTAAATTCTTCCTTGAACGCTTAACCAATTTCACCTTGTGTTTGAACTGATAATGAAACAAAAAAAAGGATAAGAGTATTGGCACGCACCATATACATTTGGTTTTATTTTGAAGGAGATCATTTTATTGTCACACAGGAAGTTGACACACAGCTATCAACCAATGACTGCCCAGGGTGTCCCGGTGCTGAAACCACGGTCCAAATGCGCCCTTACCGAGTCTATAGCGGATGAGTCCTCTGTTGTAGAGAGGGATTTCAAAGCGGCTGTCAGTCTGAATGGCGGACGTGTAGTCCTCCATGGCTTCATCAAAATCCACCCGCAGGTACTTTATCTGTCCGCGGTTGTTGTACGCACTGGCCAAGTTACCAGCTTCACAATCCCTGCGGGAAACGAGACACATGAAACCTTCTTCACAACAACTTCTACAGAAAACGTCAGCCCACACTGAAACCCGAGTCGGGTCTGTAAAAGCAGGCGAACTGTACCTGCGCTGTAGGCAGGAATTGATAAACTGTGTGTATAGCTCCTCTGCTTGCTTGTAGTTCTGCTTTTTAAACTCGGAGTCCGCACGCTCAAGTATTTGGGACTTCTCTTCCTCCATGGGTCTAACTCTCCTGAAGTCTGTTGTGTCTCGTCAGGGCGGATGTGATGTCACGCGAGCGAGCGTCCTATTGCGTTGTTCTGCGTCTCGAGTGGGCGTGGCTTACAGTCAGTGCCGTTAAATTTACAACAACAGTGTATTTAAATACGTTTAAATAAACATCAAGATATGTTAGATTTACCTCATACATTAGTATGCACTCTGAATACAGGGCAGTATCTTTGCTCGCAATTTTTAACATTTGTAAAAAAAAAAAGAAAAAAAAAAAAGCATTTTCTCAACATTTTTGTTCTCCAAACTGCTTTACATGTAATAGCACAGGTTAGGCTTTTTTTAATGGTATATGCATAAATAAAATATTATTTGTGTATATATATTTTACAATCCATTGTCAACATTAAGAACTAGAGTATATTTACACGTATATGAGGTTTCCTCTTGGATGAAAATGTTGGTTTACACTCTTCAAGTAAAAAATTGGTAAGTTATTATACTGCAACAATGTTATTTACCGTGGACATATGGTGGTTTAAATTCAGACCATGTGTGTTTCTGTAACAGCAGGTGGCAGTCCTGAGTCAGATCTCAGTAGGCCTAAGTGCAAATTCAAATTATGTGTAACAGTAAATGTTAACAAAAAAAATTCAGCCAGCAGCTTACTATGTACAGTTAAATTATCCTAATAATTTGCAACTGGGACTCAAACATTTGTCACGCCAGTCTTAAAGCAGTGTTGGCACACTCTGCAATAAACACACAACAAAGAGGCAACCCAGAGCAAGCCAATGAAGATGCTCAGATGATCTCCCTGGTGAAGAAAACAGCTGTCCTGATGGAAAATGACACTGTGAGGAAGCAGAGGTCACTCACTAAGCATGCACTTCCCCTTGTGCAGACCATTGACCTCCAGACTGCGCGGACGAGTTGAAACAGATCAAACGTAGACAGGTTTGAGCCAGTGGAAGAACATGTAGGCCAACTCGCATTGACACTGCTGAGTGTAAATGAGTGCTGAGTTACTGTACATCACAAGATTTATCACACAGCATCCAAAAGGTCACAAACTATGTGCAAAATCCTGTGCTTTGTGTGTCAAAACGACCTGGTTCCTCTGTATCACTCGTTAGTCTTTTCCGAGGACACTTAAAGACAACCCGTGCACCTTTATTATTGTCTTCAGCCCCCCCAGACACTCCTCCGTGTGTCCTAAATGTTGCTGTTTGCTGAGAAAATTTACACAAGGAATCAAAGTCCACTTTGTCCTGGCAGAACTGGGGCAATCATCCATCATCATGATTTAGCTCCCCTCTCACTGCCGTCAACATGTCTCCAGTCATTTTTCACGTCAACCACAAACTCACCCAACATCCATTTCTCTTCCCTCCATCTATAGAGACAAGTATCATTATCACTATTGTTATTGTTTTTATTGTTGTTGTTGTTTTACGCCAGTGAGGTTTTCTGCTTTACTAAACAGCTGGGCATCACTTTTTTGAGGCGTTCCTTTTCTCTTATTGAAAACACACAATTTCCACTGTTCAGACTATTGGTTCATGATACGTGAAGTGTTTAGTCATTAGCATCAGTACTCTCGTTTTAGGCTTTCTATTAATGTTATTATTGGCCATTATTTTTATGCATTGTTGTAATAAATCAAAAATACACGAAGCTTCTCTAATTCCTCTCATGAAGGTGTTTGTGTTGTGTGGTATCTGTCAGCGTCCGGTAGTGTTAAGTGTGTGTCTGTTAGGGTCATTAGGTGTTACCTGTTTTACTTTGAAGTTTTGTTTGTGTCTTATTCCTCATATCCTGTCAAGTCTTGTCCCTCAGGCGTGTGTGATTGCCTCTCCTCCCTAATGTGTCTCACCTGTGTCTAATTGTCTACCTCTCCCTTGTTTATTTAAACCCTGTGTTCCTTTCCCCCTGGGCTAGATTCTCTTGTCTTTCTGTGAGCAGGCCAGCGTACCGTCCTTCTGTTTTTTTTATCATTGCTTGTATTTTGACTACTGACTTTGCCTGTTCCTTAAATTGTACCTTTGCCATCTAGTTAGATGTCCTGGTGATGACCTATTTCTAGTAAAATGACTAATTCAGAACCTCCCTGTGTGCCTCTGCCTTATTGAATCCCCCAGACCCTGTACCTCATGGTACAATCTGGCCCGAAATGGATTCAGAGTCACACCCAGTTCGCTCAGCCCTGAAGGAGCATGTCTCCATAGACAGGAAGAGCAACTCGGCTTAAACCGCCAGGAAACGTTTGAAGGCGCGAAGTGCAACGAATCGGCGTGTGCGACATTATCTGCGCAATTGAAATTCATTATTGATCAGTTGCAGATCGGAGCCATTGCCTGCTTCTCCCAAACGGATGGAAGCGGCAGTTGAGTCTCATGCTTCTCCCGTGAGTTCACATTCTCTCCACCTATTTAGCCCAGGATGTTTTTCTGGAGATTCTGGGGATTGTCGTTTCTGTATATCACAGAGTGAACTACATTTTGAACTCGCTGCCTCTGCCTTTTCCTCAGACCGTGCCAAAATAGTGTTTATAATTTCTTATTTGACAGGTCAAACCAGATCACGGGTCATTGCTGAGTGGAGCCACAGATCGGCTGTGTGTTATTTGCCAGAATTTCTTGAGCCACTTACACAAATATTACAGTCAACAACTCCTGGCAGAGAAGCAGCCAAAGCATTGGTATCTTTGAGGCAAGGCAAACAGTCAGTAATCGATTACGCCGTCTAATACCATAGCGGTTGGAATCAACCTGCACTAACAGATGCATTCCTGAATGGCTTGTCAGAGACTCAAGGACTGTTTGGCTCCACTTGATCGAACAGCGAATCTTGAGGCCTTGATTAACTTGGTCTTTAGATCGATAAGAGACTTAGTGAACGTCCGAGACCTCGATCTCAGCAGGATCAGTTCCGGTTTGCTCCCATTTCCCAGCAGCGAGTTTATCCTCCAGTTCCCCAACAGCAAATTTTTTTTTTTTATCCTGCTCTGTCTAGCGAATTATTTGACAGACCTGAACAATCCAATGAGTTACCAGAACCAATGCAAATCGGCCGGACCCGCCTCACTCCACTGGAACGGGAGTGGAGGAGGGGAGATGCATTTACTGCGCACAATTGGGACACTTCATCGCCTCCTGCCCGGTTAGGTCTCCAACACCTAACGCTGCCTCTTCCTTGTTGGTGAGTCAAACCAAACTACCTGGCACGTCCAAGAGACCTAACTACAGTAATTCTCCAAACAAATTCTGATTCCCTAGTCCAAGCATTAGTAGAATCCGGTGCAAACACTAATTTGGTGGACTTCCAAGTTGCCAAGAGACTTCAGTTGACCTGGGTAAAGCTTTTTAAATCTGTTTACATCAGCCCTAGATGGTAGATTGATGTGTAAGGTTACACACCAAACCTCCCCAGTGACATTAGGATTTGACAACGGCCATCAGGAGAAGGTAAACTTTCTTCTTTCGAGTCTGTCTACATCACCCACTTGTTCAATGGCTGCTAAAGCATAACCAACACAAATTGGTCCACAGGAAGTGTTTTAGAGTTGGGGAAAGAACTGTTGAACACTGGCCAATTTCCCCCAGGAGGGTATTTCTGAGGACGCGGAGAAGTGTGAGCTCCATAAAAGCCCAGTTACCTTCCTGGGATGTGTTGTGTTGGGATGGACCAACAGAAGGTCCAGGCCATAATTGATTAGTCAACTCTGTCCTCATGGGGAGGATGTGCAGCACCCCTGGTCAGATGTTTCTCAGGACTTTGTTTTTGGTTTACCCTCAGAAGAGACAGAACCAGGTGAAAATGTCCCCTCAGCAGCTGCTATGGTCTGTTGCTGTCGCTGGATGCGTGCCAAGTCCTGGTTGACTCATCAGGTTGTCGGCCGCCTACAAGAAGGCGGCAGGTAAGAGGACACAAGCTCAACCTGTCTACCATCCTGATCAGAACGGTTGCCTCTCAACTCAAGTTTTCCCCTTGTGCACTGATCCACGTAAGTTATCCCCGAGATTTATAGATCCTGTGTCAAAAGTCACTAATTCTTCTGTTGAGGCTCAAATTTCCTAGGTCCTCACTAGTCCACCCCTCGTTCCACGTGAGCAAGGTGAAGCCAGTTGGAGAGACTGCCCTCGTCCCAGCCTCCAAACCACATCGACGACGGTGAACCGACTTGCACTGTCCAACTTTTGCTGGCAGCCACAAGCCGGAGATGAGAACTTAGTATTTGGTGGACTATACCCAGCGCTCCTGGGTATAGTCGAAAGACATCATGGACCCCCAACTCGTAAAGAACTTTTTAAAGACCCATCCTTCGGGTTCTGGGCCGCCAGGTGTCGGCCGTGGGTGGGAGCACTGTCAGGGTCATTCTGTGTTTCCTGTTTTACTTTGAAGTTTTGTGTCTTATTCCCCATGCCTTGTCCCTCAGGTGTGTGTGATTGCCTCTCCTCCCTAATGTGTCTTGCGTGTGTCTAATTGTCTACCGCTCCCTTATGCATTTAAACCCTGTGTTCCTTTCCTCTTGTCTTTCTAGTTAGCGGTCGAGCGTACTTTCCTTGCGAGTTTGATCATTGTATCTTGACTACTGAGTTTGCTTTTTCCTTAACTTGTACCTTTGCCATCTAGTTAGAGTTCCTGGTGTCTTTAGTAAAACAACTTTGACTCAGAAACCTCCCTGTGTGCCTCTGCCTTATTGAATCCCCCAGACCTTGTACTTGATAGTATCAGGCTTTTTACATGGTTTTGTTTTCCAAAATGTAAAATTTTGTTACAAATGAGTGATCTTTAAAGGCAACATAATATATTTTGTACCTTTATTGAATCTCATTTTCTGGTTTGGGGAGAAGGACTGTTGCAACGGTGGGTTAAACTGGGTTTGTTAGTTTGACCAGTCAGAAAAGAGCAGTGATCATGTATGCTCCAATTTCTTTTTTTTTTTTTTTTTTTGGGTCAAATCTGTTGGATATGATGAACACTGTTGGGGCACGGTTGAATTTTCTTTTTTAAACATGTCTAAAGAACAAGTGTAGTTGTGGACAAAAGGGGAAGGACCAGAGAAGTTAGTAAACTTTTTAAACATGAATTATTTGAATATTTCTGCTTTTTTAATTTTTTTTTTTTTTTTTTTTTTTTTTTTTTTTTTTCCTCCCTCTATAATTAAAAAAATGCTTGAAATGACTATTGGAACTCACTTGGAATCAGAATGTGAAGATGTGTGAAACACTGAAACCCCCTACGAAATTTAAAATCGCATGAAGACATATCAAAAAATTAATACAACTCAACCTGAGGCCACAAATTCATTAATTCAGTCCGAGTGTCCTCAGCCTCTTTTTTTCTGCTTAGTTGAGACATTTTTGAGGATTGCAAGATATATAACCTAAAAATTGTTTCATTTAGGGTCTTTAACAAACACAGTTATCAACAATGCTGACAACTCAAGGCGAATCCTTTTAACATGTCTTGTGCTCAACTTCATCCGTCTTTTCGCCCTCTCAGAGGTGTACGAACCCCGTTCATCTTGGCCCACCAAAACACTGGCGACCACACCGCTGTGTGTATGTGTGTGGTAACCAAGAAAACCTCTGAGATGGCAGACAAACACTAAACAGCTGTCTGGTCAGAGGAGAGAGGGAGACTGGAGGTAAACGTTAGCATGTTGACTCTTCCTCACACAGATGGCGCAGACAGAGACACTCTGTTGTCAGCGCTGTGTCAGGCAAATAGGGCGGCTCATTCCAGAGGTCACGCCGCGACCCCTGTAATGCGTTCCTCGGCAATGCTGAGGGTGTAAAAAAGAACACGATGGGGATGACGGAGTGTAAAAGCAGATGGTGGCGTAGGAAAGCTGTTGAAATACGTATCCCTGCAATTTATTCCTCAGTCAAAAGCGGCTCTGCTCAGTGTTGGGTACATTTTTAGCTTAAATTCAGCTTTATTTTGAATGCTTGGAGTGGGTTTGTGAGCAGGGTTGACTGCCAGAGTAAATTATAACACATTAAGAGAAATATCGACTCATGTTTGCTGTCGTAGCACAGAAATACTGTACAGACATGTCAGAGTGATACAATGCCTCATTGTACCCCCACATTTCAGACACTTTTTAATATAAACTTCATATTCACTGTCGGCTCCAGCCCAGCGTGTCAGCAGGTCATAAAGAATCAGTATAAATATTTAATCTGAGGGTTCAAGTTCACAACAATCATGTGTTTAAAGTTTAAAGTATTTGACTTCACCTATATATCTCATTCTTTGTGTAAGTCAGGTATTTCAATAGTAGTTGTTTAGAGAGGATCATCAAATAAAATACATAAGATTAAAATAAGTTTTTATCATTACCTGTTGGTAGATTATCAATTTATTTTAGTAATCAAGAAATTTAAAAGAAAAATCCTCTATAGGATAAAATACAAATTGTTCGTTAATGTTCATCAATTAATGTAAAAAAAATGTCATTAAACCCTGTTTTCATGAAAGGAAGCATTTTTATTATCATAATGCTCATATTGCAATTTTAAACATGTACAGGACACATTGTAAATTCAGAATTAAAACAATAAAAGTTAGAGTGGAGTTAATCTCAGTAAAATGTTTAATCTCATAAAATTAATACATTTATGCATAATATGAGTAAAAATAATAGTTTAAGTATTTAAGTATTGTAGCTAATTATTAGAAATTGCCTTTGAAGTATCTCTTTTGCCTCCCGAGATTTCTTTTTTTTTTGCACATTCAGAAACATTTAATAAAAAACACAACTTCTACAACAACCTACTATTAATATCTGACATTTTTAATAAAGCCACTAAGTGTGCAAACACAAGTGCTTGTTATTATTATTTGTCTCTAGCCTTCCACAAATAGTAACGTGATTTTACACACAGTTTCATTAGTATCGTTTGGAAAGTTTAAGAATGCAAGAAAAGAGTGTGGCACATTTATTTTATTCTCCAAATAGCTTGATTGGTTATATTTATAAATCCCATAAATCACTGCAATACACTCACCGAAACAGATTAGCATTTATTTACCATATAACATGAGTTGTGACATGAAACCTTAGATGGTAAAACTACAAGAGATGAAAAAAAATATGGTAATTTACTGCTGGAATACTTCAGAGCACACAGTCTTTTTTTTTTTTTTTTTAAATCAAATATGTTTAAAAAACGGGTAAATATTATTTGACATTGTCGTAAAAACTACTATATACAGTATGCAGCTTTGTAAATACAGGAGACAAAACGCACACAATACAGTACATGAGAAACAATGAAAATGACGTTCTTTGGTTATTGTACATCACACTGAAAATGAAAAGTAATTTTTACAGCAGGTTGAATTATTGCATAAATTGCTCATCGATCCACTGTAGGTCAGGTCGTTACTCGGCAGACTGTCTGGGAGGCTGGTTTATGAATCATAGCTGAAATCCATACAGTAGTTATGGCAGGCTGGACGATAGGAAGCACACGTCCAAACCAGCTAGCTGTCTCTCTGGAAAGTCAACAAACAAGAGGTCAGACTCTATGGTGGGTCCCAGGTTTTTTGGTGCAAATCACCCCCCCAACAAGAGAAAAAAATCAACACCTAGAGCGCTGTCCATCTTTAAGCACGGCCCACCATGTGTTCCAGACGCTCTATTCTCCCAGACACATCAGCTAGTGAGGTCAGTCAAGGAAATTTTGGGAGAAGACAAAAAAAAAGCAGTGATATTTGCTGCAGACAGAAGGTTTAGAATAAAAAGTCTCCCGCCTGAATCGACAGGAAGGATATTCTTGGCTGTGAGCTGCTGGATGGCGGCCTGCGACTGCTTCTGGAAGGCCAGCCTGGCCTCACATTTACAGGGATCCTCCACCACCTTCACCTCTGCGCCGGGAGAAAGCACGTATCACACTGGTGTCACGGATCATGATGGACACACAAAACACCACCGGGCACATTTTCCCCAAACTAAACCCCCATTCAAGAACAAATAAAGTCAGATTTAAAGACAAATATTGTTCAGTAACTCCGCAACAATTACAGTGACTCCATTCTATAATATTACCCGCTAACTGTCGAACAAATGCAACAGTCGGACGTGAATAACATATATGCAGCGGTTGCTTGGAAGCCACACGACACCTTTAACGTAAAGCTTTTACATATCTGCCGCAGGATCTGACCCAGGTTCTTCTTACGTTTCAAGGAACATGTTTTCTTGTCCGCGTTCAATATATAACCGTTCCGGCACTTGCAGTAATAGGAGGCATTGCTGTTGACACATAGGTGCTCGCAGTCGTGTCCCATTGCACAGGGGTCCACACCTAGAACAAGCCGGGATTGAGAGAGGGCCCTGTCAAGATGGCAGCGTGAATAAAGTCACATGTGCTAGCATATAGCATACTAGAAGCAGCTAGCGGGTAAGGTAAGGTAGTGCCTTGCAGTTTGTATAAAAAAAACATTTTATGGTAATCAGCATTTCTTTCTAATTGCCTAAAATAATGTCAAATAAACCACATTTACTGCTACAGATATGATATCATATAATATAATATGATTGGAAAAAAATGACATTTGCAAGCTTTTCTTGCTTTGAACTTGCGGTTGGACAACGGGGTTCCGTTCTTACACCTTCACCACATCTCGGCCAAGATCACTCTCACGCTTTGGTTCACCGAGTGTTGGACAACACAGGTAAAATCACAGAGCCCTGAAGTATGACAGCAGTGAAAGTTACCAAACAAATACCAGACAGGAATATGGGGGGAGAAAAAATAAAGTTTGCAGCAGGACCTCGTTTCTCCAAATCTTACTTGAGCAGCAAAAAAAAATCTGCGGCACGTTTCACAAAGTTCACTAGAGACAAGAAGGACTTTTTGTGATTTGTGTGCCTGGTAAAGATGGATGACATAAGGGTTCTCCAAAAGTGAAGCCAAAGCACTACAACCACCCTTTGCTTGTGCTATAGGTCATAAACCCCTCCTAAAAAACTCTATCCGTGAGGACATGGACCACCAATGCCTGGTCACCACTGCACTGACTCCAAACGACATCACCAGTACAAGATGGCAGCACTGGTGTGCGGGATGTTTTGGCTTTGTTTTGTGTAATGGGAGGCAGTGCTGATGAGTTGTCTCTCTTTATTTTTGTCACTGAATAAGACAAGGGTGGTATGTTTTCACAAAACTGTACTACTTCTTGTATTTTAGGCCGTTGTTACAACATTGATTTGAAAAAGTGAGGTTCTACTGTAAATTGTAAATCATTTCAAAGGAATACAGGCACACTCAAAGCAATCACCGTAATGATGCTTTGCTTGCAAAGCAAGCGACTACTGATCATCAAAACAAGAAAAAAATGAATAAATAAAAAGAAGATAATGAAAGTTTAGGACTACATGGCCCCAAAACTTTACATTGCTTGAATTTGGCGGCTGTAAGCAGGTTCATCAAACATCTACAGCCCATGTGGGGTTTGTGAGCATCTGCTCCATTTTCGTGTGATTTCAGAGTTTAGAATTTACAGTAATGCAGCAAATGGTCCAAAACCTGCAACGAAACCCCCTGTAGGCTGTAGGTGCCCCTTACTGAGGAACTAGAACTGGAGTTAAAGGTCTCTCTCTCTTTTGTCCTACCACACAGGGTCTCCCTGAACTTGGATGTGAGCTTCTTGATAACACCGTAGGTCTCCACATAGAAGACGTGCTCCTCCAGAGGGACGCTGGCCATCAGCTGCAGGGAGCGCATGTCAGCGCGGTCCACCCCGACAGCGTAGATCTCGATGCCTGAAGCACGGGCCGCAGCAGACACCTCCTCGACTTGGTCTTGAGGCCTCCCATCTGTCACGATAATGGCCACCTTGGAGATCTTCCTAGAGCGAGGCCGAGCTCCAGACTGCTCGGTGAAGGCCTCGTTCACCGATGTCTTGATGGCGAGGCCCGTCATGGTGCCGGCCGCCAGGGGCGCGATGCGGGAGATGGCTTTCTTCATGTCGGGTTTGTTGAAGTGGTCTTTCAGCAAGAACTCAATCTTGACCGTGCTGGCGTAGTTGACCACAGCTACTCTGGTAGCATCTGTGCCCACGTCCAACGTGTCGACCATGTCGGCCAGGAATATTTTCACCTTCTCAAACTCAGCAGGACGCACGCTGCGAGAGCTGTCGATGATGAAGACCAGGTCCAGGGGACGGCTCATGCACTGAGAGCCTGTCTCTGGTGATCAACCAAACCACGGCAGGATTAAAGCTGGGTTACACTGAAAAACCAGTTTGTTACTCAGAGAAACGGTCAAGCGTGTTGGTTAATGAGAGAAAACAGTACAGTTTGGGATGCACAACGGTGGTAACAACAAGTAAGTATTGTGCATCAGCATGGTGAAATAAAATAGTGGAATGGTACAGTATGCAATCATTCACACTGAGCCATTTCAGTCCATCAGACACATCCTTTATCTCATGTCCCTGGATGAAAAGGATGCTTGATGCCAACACATAAAAACTCAGAATATGGAGACAATGTTAGTAACCCCCCCGCCTGTCGAAATACATACACACATACTAAGATCCAGAGTTTTAAATCACGTAGTCTTAGTGTACAATGTACATTTCAAAGTGGCCTGTTTTAGGTTTTTTCTGCCCACACATCCAGGTCCTTCATAAAGTCAAAAAGGATGAGGGATGATAGTAAAAAAAAACAAGCCAATTCAGTCAGTTTTTGTTTGTCTGGCACCACTTAAATATATCACCATTAAAAATAAAATGACCTTAAAATGATTCACATCCGCTCAGGGGAGTAATTTGGGAAGTACCATATTTGATTTCTCAGAAAGAGCTCTAACAGGAATAACACTCTTTGGACCAACAGGCTGTTAGCTTAGCACAAATGCTACAACAGGAAGAATGCTGTTTTACCTTTTAAACTCACTATTTAAGTGTAAAAAAAACAACCACTTAGCAGTTATATGACGGTTTAAGTGCTACTTTTTGAAAAAGAAAGAAAATGGCCAACTTGGCATCTTAATGTCACAGTTACATAAGAATGTGCGTAACTAATGCAACAAAATGGGACCTGAGAGTCACAAGGGAGATTTAAAGTAAAGTATTAATGAGTTCCTTGTGAAACATTTCTCTAATTTGATGCTTGAATGGCAGGCTGCCTGCTTTAGCTTTACATTTACTAGAGAGATATGAGATTGGTATTAATCTTTCCATTTTGCTGCATCTCAGAGAGAATAGGCATGTTTCCCATCATGTACTCCTTTAAATCAAAATGAACTCTGTTTGTGGCGGAGTCCATCCTTCACTTCTGTCTCAAAGCGAACAGACCTGACTTGGAAAGAACGGAGGAGCATTGGTTGGGATGCAAAGCAAACCTGACTGGTAAGATTCTACCTGTCTCCACAGCACCGATGGTGGTGATGAAGCCGCTTTGGGCACTGACCGGTAGCGTCACAGGAGCGGTGGTCTCCACCACTGGCGTGATGGTTGTGAGTGGTGCTGACGTGGCTACTGGCAGAGTCTGCTGCACTGGTGGCTCTGGTGGAGATGGAGGTGGAGGTGGAAGGGTTGGGAGGAGCACCATGGGTGCTGTCGGTACTGTCGGGTGTGGCTTTGTTGGACACGGACCTTTGAGTTTGTAAGGGAATGGGCCTTTGAGCCTGTGATGGGGATGGTGAGCTACTAGCGGAGAAAGGTCTTTGTATATGAGGTGCATTTGTGGTGCCACGGCGCCTTTAAATCTGCTGTGATAGGGCGGCACAGGGACTGGGGGTCTGTAGTAAGTCACCGGAGGAGATAGAGGAATGGGTCGATACACTACCGGCGGAAGGATCCGTGGTGGCTGGTAGTGGTAGTGATACCCTCCTCTATACGTGTAATCACTTCTGTGAACTACAGGGCCACCAGAAAGGAGAAGTGATAGAGAACATTAGAAGGATGAAAGCAGGCAAACAGGAAAGCTGTGTAGTGAAATATATAAAAACTTTTCCTTAAGAGTTACAGACAAATTATTAGTTGAAGCACGAGGGTAAATTCAGCCACCTGGATTGTTTGCAACAAGCTGGGATTATCCTGCATAGGGCTTGTGAAACAGCCAGTCACGAATTTCAGATTTCATGCACATTGTGTAAAATCCATCACATTGTCGGCTTGATTAATTTCATTTGATTTTTTTTTTTTTTACAAGACCAGGCAGGAAACAACTTGCATTATTTTTATGTAACCAAGTCCTAACAGCTAAAAATAGTCAGAAAATGTCTAATGTGGCCAGAAGGCAAGAAATACTTCACATTAGTACTTATATTTTTGGCATTTGACTGATTTTACTTTTAGGAAATGCACTTTTTACTCCACTAGGATTACTTAGAAGTTTAATATTATAGTTTTGTTTGTACTTCTTTGCATCCAAATGGTCTAAAGTTAAATCTACAGGGGTCATGATGTGATTTACGAGTATAAACAAGGAGTGCAAGTGCAAATTTGGAGTCATATTTTGGAAATTTCCAAACATAAAACGTAATGGACCCAACTGAAAGGTTAAAGGTGTCTAAAAGAGAAAGAGAGATCATTTGGACACATTTCCAGAGGGACTCACTTGCAGGATTGAGGGTCCGGATCGGCG
>KV751333.1:10664486-10686079 GCA_001698575.1 Mola mola
TGTGTGTGTGTGTGTGTGTGTGTGTGTGTGTGTGTGTGTTGTGGCAACAGGGTTGGTGTTTAGGCAGGCATGTAAGGGGGGGGGGGCTCCTTCTCTGGCATCTTCAATGCCATCTCATAAGTGGGCAGGATGTACTAGAAGAGAAAGAAAAAAAAAAAAAAGTCAGAGTACATAAGACTGTACAGGCATTTTGGTTTAACATGTTTCTGAGCAACAATTGAGTCAATTCTTGATCGTTTGGACCAAAAAAAAAAAAATCTCTATCCTAATTTCCCATTGCTCATACGCAAATATTTAAAAAGAGTGTGTTTTGCCCAAACACAAAAAACTGAAAAGAAATGTATTATCAAAAAATATCATCACTTTCCTATGATTTGCGTATGAATCTAAACTGTGCCGCACATTCAGCAAATGTTTTCTGCTTCACTTAATAGATACAAATAAACCAAATAAAATAAAATAAATCATCGGTGGATTAGTCAGTTGGTAAGTAATGATTCTGCAGCAACTTTCACAATCAATGACAGGTCAAAAGTAAAATTGCAGAAAAGGCGTTTTAGCCCGTCCAATGGATTTATGCTGGTCTTGTATGATAGTGTAACAACTTTAGTAAACAAACTGTTTACAGCATTTTGTTTGAAAATTGTTGCTGCTTCAAATTTAGAATGAGCATATATTTAGGGGGGAAAAAAAGTAGTTGACAAGGTTAAACATGAATTAAAGTCATCATTGCACGTTCTGTTTTAAGTTTGACAGCTTTTTGAATATGGGCTGCAAATCAGAACACCTTGACTACATATTTTCTGTCACGGTTTGAACTTTTATTTATCTTAAATTAGGGGGGAAAAAATTAAGGAGTCCACTCATTTTGTCAGATTCAAACAATAAAGGACAATCTGCTGTAATTTTAAGTAGCAAGTACAGCAGCCCAGCTGTATCGCACCATGAGAGAATGCAGTTTAGTTGCTGATGTGATAAAGATTTAAACTTTTGTTTACTGAAAATCTCTTAAAACTGCCAGTGACGAGCTTTATATTGTGAATTTCAATATTCATTTCCGGTGCAATGAAAGGTAAATCAATACTCAATAAATGCATGAAAAGCCTAAGCAAGTCAGGCTTGCTTAGGCTTTTCAGATTGTCACTGTGAGGACGAGATGCCACCTGCTGGCTCAACTTCAGCATTGCACATTTCTGCAGCTGATATACAAATGAGAGGGTATCCCGGCCAGTGTGCACACCTGAGGAGGGGTCTCGAAGGAAGGGTAGACAGCAACCTCTGGCACGTTCCTGTTGTTGATGTACTTGTAGCAGTTCCAAACACAGTTGATCAAGTAAGCCTGGGCAGCAAACGTAAGACTCTCTTCAGAATGGACGCACTTTCTTAATCTGCTGCACAACTTACTTTTAATTTTCATTTTGCTTCAAATTCAATGAACCGACACACAAATTAAACCAAGTCTAACTGTTTGGAATTAACAAGTTCACCTTGAGGATGATGAGGAAGGCAAAGAAGACCAGCACAAAGAGCAGCAGGCAGCTGGAGTCCAGCGAGAGAAGGTTGTCTTTGTATGGGAAATCCGGCTGAGGAGGAAAACGTCAGAGAGTCACCTTTTTGAAACGCATAAAACTCACATCACTGCCAACACAACTACACAAACCCTGTGAAAGCACTGAAAAGTTGTAAATTAAACATGTAAGTATTGTTTAAGTATTTCCATTACATTTTTTTTTTTTTTAATGAAAAGTTTATACAAAATATGAATAGACTGAAAAAATGGTCTGGCTGATTAATCGGCACCAGTAGAAAGTTTTACAAATGACCAGCATCAGTAGAACTTTTATGACTCAACTGGGATTATTGACTTTTGACAGAAACACAAAAAGTCATTCCTGTCTATATTTCTGTGGTTAGTTTGATCAGTTTAATATTGTTCACTTCTGACTGTGCTGAATTTGGGGTGATATCGGCTGATTAATCACCTAACAACTCTTTCTTGTTCCAAAGTATCAATGTTGTATCAGCCTTCTAATATCTATCTAATATTTTCCCCATTTTTTTCCTCCTCAACTGCCATGAATGCAGAATCATGTTAAAAGGCCAACAATGTCCTCTTGTCAGAGAAAAAACAAAACGTAATATGGACAAATTAGGGCTGAAATGCTTACCAAAAAAACATCAATACAAATTCTTTGTAGGGAGAATTTGTTTAATTAATGTAATTATTTATAGTACACTGTGTTTCGAATGGATGGTACTTACTGAAACACATCACTGTGGAGGAGGGTGTAAAGTGATGGCATGTATCAGAAAAAAAGAGAAGACACAGGACACAGAAAACGACACGAAGAGTCCAAACTTTGGAATGACTTCAAGGTGAAACAAAAACTATAAACTACTGACCAAAACTAGCTGACCAGCTTACAGCAACTGAGCAGAAATCATCCAGTCTACACATTGAGTTCGCACAAAGAGCACAGAGAGGAACTGACACAAGTTACCAATTACATCAATACAAAAGCTTGTTGAGATGAATGCTGTTATATCAATTACGGCTACACATAACAGCTAATTACGAATGTAAATCATTGCATTGACAGCTATGATGTCCCTAAGTCTGCTCAAGAAAATAACCACACAAAATTAAACAATGCTATCAAATGATTTGTATTTGTGTTATTACGACAGTCAAAATGTACACGTACACATACTCCCAAATGGCGATGGATAACTTATACAAGAAGCAGAAACATTGGGAAGTATGAGTAGCAATTGAAGCTGAAAACACACTAATAATACAATACAGTAACACATTTTTATTTCTAAACAGCTATCATACCTAAATAAATACAACAAATAAATCAGTTCTTTTTTGAAAAATGTTTCACAAAGTAGAATCTGCCTTTGGAACAAAACTATAATCCTGTGTAGCATTCACAAAAAGACTACTCCGCACTAGATAACTCATGTAGTCAAAATCAATGGTAAAGAGAGTATAATCGTGCAAAACCTCCTTCTGTCATCAACTATGGGTGTTTTATTACGGCATCAACAAGACCTACTCTGCACATTAACTACCACCAACATGTACAACTAACGACTAACTTTTATGTATCAATGTCATGCTGGCTTTGGTTTAGTGTGAAGTGTGAACTGTCACTGACCAGCTGGTCCAGGTAGTCTTTGATCCTGGGAAGATAGGTGAGAGAACTGATGGCCACCAGACAGCTCAGGGCAAAGTCGAACAGCTGGTAGCAGAAAAACGGGATGAGCCAGCCGTCACGGTGCTGAGGGGGAGAGGTAAGGATAGTCAGGTGATGAACAAACTTATCCACTGGACACATCCTAAATGAAGCCACTGACTGCAAGGCCCATGTTGAGTTTTTAAATTTACACACACTTGTCTTACATTAACTTTATTTATCTGTATTCAACAAACAGGGTCTATTGATCTCTATAAAGTCTACAGTTGAGAATGGATTCACAGCCTGAACAGCAACCATACACTTTTCATTGATTTAGAGTCCAGCAGCTCCAAGCTTGGTTTTCTTGATTTAGACTTCTAATTACAGAGTAAAAATATTTCCCCCACTGCTCAGACTGTGACTGCATCATCAGATGTGGTTTGGGGTAAAGGAAAAGGGGCCTGCCTATAGGGACAGGGAATGCTGACGTTGTAATTGTGTACATTACTGGTATGTTTCACTGTAACAATTACAGAGAGAAATTAAAAGCCAGCACTTTCTTTAGAGGAGTGAGTTCTCTTCAAGAAGCTCTACAGCACTCTCTGCATTTTCCTGCCAAAACGCTTGCTCTTACACTGACAAAAATATTCACTCTTCCCTCCTACATAATTAAGCAAAGAATGGAGTATCTTTGGTATATTGTGCACACGGTTCAAACATTTAAAGTTTTGCTTGTTTGGACACTGCATTGCTAACAGCAGCTCTGCACCGCTATGCTGCCATGGAAAGATGGGTATCTACTATAGCTGTGTGGGAGTGTGAGCTTGCACAGGTAAAGCATATGTAACCTCCAAACAGACTGCGAGCCCGGCCTGCACATGTGTCATACTTTAACTGTGCAGTCATCCCAACTAACAGCTAAATGCAGCACCGTGTCAAAGGCTATCAAACCTGTCCGTTTTGATGCCATCAGGTGGGCCTGTAAGGTGAAGATGACACGCAGTGAGAACAAAAGCATTGTGTGCTAAACTCCCACCACATTCAGGAGTGTTTTGTCCAATAAAGATGTACATTAGTGAAAACAACGAAACACAGTTCTTGGCAGTTCTTGCTTGCCTCTAAACTCCAGTGTTATTATTATACATCTTGAAAGAGATGCGTTTTATGCATGTGAGTTCTGGGATTACATAGTTGCATAAGACACCATGACAGCACTTTAAATAAAGTCTATGAGAACCAAAAAAAGGCCCCACTTACAGTAATTGCTCCATACACCATCATGGCACTGATAGTGAGCATCAGCAGGGAGATGGCAAATCCAACACAGGCATTCTCTGCATGGGAAAAGATGACATGGTGTGATTTGCATACAGTGCAAGTATGGTAGCAGTCTCCAAGGCTTCTCTCACTCTCCAGCTAAATCTGTTTTTAAAGGCCAGTTCTGGGGAGCTTATGCCTCCCCTACTCAGCTGCAAAGTGTCAGTAAAGGCACAGTGGAACTCAGGCTGACATAACTAAAAGGCCTGACATTCATATCCTCTTTTCTCTCCTTCAGTCAGACTCTTGCTTCCTCATACTGTTGGACTGCAGACAACAGGCATTGTGAGGAGGAAGCTAGGGCAGTAATGCGACGCACAGACGTTCTTTATTATTCATTAGCTCAAGCAGACCAACTTTTACGTCAGTGTATGAAACTTTCAGAGGACTGTCTCGGTCTTTGGGTAATTAAAAACTGAACTGCCATAGGTTTAAGCTCTGGTATTTATCAAATTATGAATATAATGGAGTTTTGCGTTGGAGTTGATGTAATAAAACAACAGCTTTCATTGTGACTGAAAGTTAAATTCTCCTAACTCTTTTCAGGCCGACATTGCCTGTGTGCTGGCATGACCCTGCGGTAGGAAGGTCAACCCACCACAGTCGTTTCCACTCATCTCATGCTGGGTCAGTGTTTCCGAGAGACGAAGGACTTTCAACAAGCCAACCAACAACACAAATGCCAGTGAAAATCAAAAAAAGAAAGTCTGGTGGGTCTAGCCACCCCTGCCCTGGTACATACATACACAAAAACCTGAAAGCCACATGAAACCATGAAGAAATACAAAGGAACCCCACCAGTGAAACCACACCAATGACAACATTTTCAGACATTACAGCAGTGAGCAGATGTCCACATGAGTTGTTTTGTTTGGCAGTCAGCAGGGAGTCGTGTACCCTGAGGAGGATGAATCATATGTTCACAATCAGCAGCTCATGGCATCATGGAGAAAAACACAGCTTTAAACCAAATCCAATTCTTTAGTGATGTTTCACAATGGAATTACAAAAGCCCACCACAACAGCCTGTTTTTGATGTCTAAATGTTTGATAAAATCCCATTTCTACTCCCTTTGTTTGACCTCACAGTAGATCACTTACCAGACATCCTGTCCGAGGCAAAGTAATGGTCGATGACCTCATACTGCAGGTCAATAGTGGGAACGTTCTCTGGATGGGTCACAGCTACAGTGAGCAGGATGCCCATCAACAAGTTGACTACCTGAGAAAAGAGGGAAGGACAAAGAAAGTATTAAAAGTATTGTAGTGTTATTTTTCAATGGAAAGGTTTGTATCCTTCAAGTATTTAACATTACTTTAACACAAGGTGTGAAATATATGTTGACCTCCTTAATCAACTGACCACTAAAATGCTTTCATATACTGTATATACATACGCTGCTGGCAAAGGCTGCAATAAAATGCAGCCCCCAGCTCATTATGAGGGTTAGGGGTTAGGGTTAATACAACTATTGCAATCTCATTTCTATTCTCAGCCATTCATACAAACACACATGGCTAAAACAGGCAGAAGGAACAATTTGGGGTGACAGTATATTGCCTAAGGATCTTGTCTAACAATTAGCAGACAATCTGCTCTACCGCCAAAGTCACAGCTGCCCCCCCGCCCCAAATTAAAGCTATTATGAGATCTGATGTGTTCTGAGTGTTGTAAATTTGAAGTTTATCAGCAGGACTACTCAGCTAGAAACAAGCTATACAACAAGGTCAAAGAATACATTCAAAGATCAAAACCTTATTTTCAGATTTTACACAACGTCAACAACTGTGTCGGTGTTAAACAGAGCATAACACTGGAACATCGGCAAGGAATGTCTTAAAGATATAACTGCAGAACGGTCTTGTGCAGTGAGCAGTAGTGTGTGCCGACTGACAATGAAATAGTATGTTAACTAATGAGGAGATGACCAGCAACTGATTTTAACTAACATACTATCAAAAAGATGCTATGTGTTCTCCACACCTGCTCGTGCTCCATAACAGAAATTACTGTTATGAATAAGATTTGGACAGTAACCCAATTTACTGGTTTCTCTGTCTAACTAGCAGAACCATGATCTTTGCATTTATTTACACTACATACACACACACACACACAAACACTTTATGCTGTAGTTATAATTATCTTTCAGAAGCTATATTCTTCTAGTTGGAAAAAAAAAAAGGCTATTGGACAATATACAGTCTTAGTAACTAAGTGTACAACAGGGTGCATATGAACTTGACTGGGAAGCAAGTTAAAATACTGTAAAACCCCAGCGTTTATTACTTCTCCTTTCATGTTGATTGTTCAATACTCAGACCTTCATTTAACTCCACTGAGCAATCTATTAAAAATAAATAATTAAACTTAAAAATGTCAGTAAGGAACCACATATAACAAAACGGAGTACATAGTGATGGACATTGTAGTGGGATTTTACTTTCAATTAAACCGTCATAACAACTTACCAATGTAATCAGGCTTAAATGATTAAAATTAATAACCAATGACGAGTTTATTCATTCTAATGGCTTTTTCCAAACAGAGTCTGTGAGTGTGACTACACTATACTTTCGTGCATGGAGAGAAACATGGCTTACATACTTTATTATCAGATATTGGCAATTGTCGTCAAAACTCAGAAGATTTCGAAAGCAACCAAAGAAATATGCTGAGTGAAGTGGTGAAATGAGCGGGTTAATTCAGCTGTGCGCGTTACTGCGCACGGTCGGCATGTGCACGATCGCTGGGGGGGAATAACGGGAACAGACAGCTACTTTAGGATGCCGATGAAATAAAATTGTTTGATTTCTTAAACAACCATATTCTAAGTGGCATTATACGAGATATTTTATTACCACAATCCGTGTGGAGCAAAAATGCGTTTGAGCGGATTCCTTCACAGTCGAACTTGATGTGACACCCGAAAAAGTTACATGCGCCAGGCGGCGGAATGTCGGCTAGCTGTTGCTCAAGTATTAGACGTAACGTTACGAACAACAACAATTAACACATACTTAAATGCTTCTGGTAAACTACACATGCCAGAAAGTTGTTGGAACCTGTTAAATTCGTCGGGTTTAATTATATGGTCAGCGCTAGCTGCGTCCAGCAGAGCCAAAAACATTTGGCTAACGCTAACGTTTTTCACTAGGCGTGTAACGGCTTTTTAAAATAACCAAAACGCCCGACTCATACCCTGGCTAGCTCCCCGAAACCATAGCCACTGCATTCTCAAAGACCGATTGCACCGCTGTCCATTATATAATTTGATTCCAAAGCGAATTTTGCCACATCAGACAGACAGTGCTAACGCTAGCTTGCTAACATGCATCAACCATTTCACGTACCATGTACCATGTTCCCAGGATGATAGTCCCCGTCCGCACATGGCAACATCCGCAACACCTGGTTGTGTACAGTCGGTCTCGACTGGGCTTAAAATGATGCATGTCCTCCACGAGTGTAGGAAGGAACATGGAGAGTGCTGGCCGCGGAGGGGAAATGTTCTCAGCGAACGAACAAGGAGGAACGCCCACCACCGCTACTGCTGCTGCTGCCACTTCCCCGATAACCTGCGCGACACCGCGGCTAAAAACAAATGCCCCGTTGGTGCGGAAGAGGCGGGGCCGAGGCCTACCTTTGATTGACAGGAATCTGAGCCAATAGCAGCGGAGATGACGACCGCTGGGCTTCAGTACGATCGTGTCAGTCAAAAATTAAAGTGTGTGATTTCTCAGTATTATTCAGGGAAGCCAACAATATATTCTGGACTCACTACACGCAAACTAAAATGCTTTAAGTATTCTGTTATTTTAATTCTTATAAATATGGCCAACAGCTAAAAAAAAAACCAGTGAAATATAAGAATACGTAATTTTACGTGTATAAGCCATAATCATATAAATTAAAACAAAAATAAGACTCTAAAGATTTCGTGAATATAGAATATAGTTTGTGAAATTATATCATGAAAAAACAATACCAGCCTTTCCATGATATTCATTTTTTTTTTAGATGTACTAGTAGCATATGCATGATGTATTCATTCCCATATTACTGTATAAACTGGTGATTAACTGTCAACATATTCTAATGAAACAAAAATGCAGAATTAAAATATTTTCATAAAGTTCAGTCATTGACAAGAATGGCAATACATGAAATGTGATGTAATGAAAGTACATGCTACATCTAAGCAGATTATGATTACCTAATTGTTGTAATTCAATATACACTCTTCACAGTTTCCATCAACCTTTTTTTTTATTATTAGTATCTTATGTCAGAAAGATGATATAACAAAATGCAGCAGGGAAAACAATGAGGTTTCCTATTTGACACCAAGCTTAAGCAAAAGTTCAGCCAGACACACCTTCATCATTAACTAATCATCTTGTGGCAGCCCTTTTTTAAACTAATAATAATAATAATTATTATCATAATAACAAGTTGCTCTGTTGTTGACTTTATTTTGATGATGCTGCATTTTTTGCATGCCCCCCTCCCCCCACCCTTTTACCTGCCCATCACCACCCTGTTACACAGTCTCTACACCTGTGTCACCGAAGGCATCATCTTAATAAGTCTTTTCTTTTGGCAGACATTTTGGCTAGTCAGGAACATTAAAAAAGGTGCCACTGATAACACAAATGATCTTTTATTAATTATCGTCTATTAAAAAAGTTCCAGTAAGCCATGATCATGTGACACAGAGCCAGCATGCACAACATCAGGATGCTGATACTGAAACAACAAATTAATATTCAGCTTTGATCGATTTTATTATCTCCACCTTTGCTTTTTTTTCCACTTACTTTCTTCTTGTGAAAAGTCCCACACTGCCCTAAAGGAGAACTCCTGCAGTTTTCAACATGAGCCATATTCATCAGACATTTAGGATTCAAATTTTCAAAAAAATGCGTCTATTTTCAAAATGATTCCACTTTTGAGTTCTGTTGCTGGGACTGTTTACGTCAGAAGGGCTATATAATGCAACGACCCAGGGCAAGTGGAAACGTCAGAAATAAACAACTAACCACACTTACGTAGAAATATGTGTGCATTTTTAACTCAAATTCTCACTTCCTTTCAGCAGATGACGGGTTGTGTCTGCAGTGCACCATCAGCAACAGAAAGCAGAGAGAGGAAGGAAAAATGGTCTGTGTAAACATTCACTTTATACAGATTCTTTACAGTTATTGAGTCAATAACACACAGGTGTATTAGGTGATGTAGGTATCTACTCCATGTTACTAGGCATTTTATGAAAAATTAGGTCCTAAAAAATGGGCGAGGTGTAAAAGGCCTGTATTAGCCATAAGCAGTGGTTGTTTCAAATACACACGACAAAAATTTTATAAAGAGAAATCAAATCAAATCAAATTTTATTTGTATAGCCCGAAATCACAATTTACACATTATCTCACTGGGCTTTGACAAACTGTACAGATGTGACATCCTCTGCCCTTAGACCCTCGAATGATAAAGAGAAATCATTTTCAATTAATATAAATAAATTACAAACGAGCAGCCAAATATCCCTATGGCCTTCCAAAAACATGAGATTAAGAACAATTATCATCATTAATAGCACCTATTTTACAGTAGCTCCGAGGTTCAGAAAGTCTGGCCACATCAAATCAGACCCAAAGCTCATCTCAATGTGAAGACTTAAACAACTTTGTCCCTACTGTGTCTGTGATAATCTTCATCTGAGGGCTTCCGACGGCCCAGAATGAATCCTCCATTATCTTTCTTCTGCCATTTGTAGATTAATGTTGCTGCCAATGTAGCTGCGAGTATCACTCCTACTATTCCTCCTGCAAGAACTGCTGTGGAGATAAACACTGAGTTAGAATACAAATTCACAGCTTATAACTCTCGGGTTCAGTGTAGCAGACTGTAAAGTACCAGCAAAGATTTCCTCTCTCTCCAAAAGACCTTTGCTGTTTGCCACAACGCCAAATCCTGATCTGCTTTCTTCTGCAGGCCAGTGTTTTTTCTCAAAGGTCGGGACTGAAGAACCCTGAAGAGAAAAGAAGTAACAGTTGTGTAATGGACTTTCCCGCCCTCTCATCCATGTTAAAATGTGAAGAAACAGTAAGACTGTAAACAAGTTATGCAACATACATCGAAACTATTCTCTAGTCCACCTCCTGCATTTGATGTTGATATTCTGACGTTTTCGCTGTCGGAGGGATCCTTAATGTTTGTGCTTTCCCCTGCTGAGATAAAAAGATCACGCACGGAGAGCATGAAATATATTGTTATGCTGTATGACATAACAAATGTGGATTGTCCTTGGTACTCGCATTACCTTCTTCTGTCCAAGCCCCTGAACCAGAACCAGAAATATCCAGGTAATATCCTGATCCCTCCAGGTCTTCAGTAAAGGCTGAAAACTGATTTTAATGCAGGAAAAAGTAAGTATGACACTTTGAAATGCTCAAATAAAATGCTACAAACACCCTTTCCTGTTTTAATAATCCCACATGTACAAACAGAAGAGAGCAGAAAGAAGCCAGTAAAAGTGTTCCTTAAGAAATCAATAATGAACTGAGTCTCGGATTCAAAGTGCCACTGAAAAAACAGTGTCAAAAGGTCACATTGTTACCACCAATAAAGTGTAAGGAGTGGAGAATGCAGCTTAAATTGAACGATAACATCCCTAATATAAAGGCTTTATGGGAGTGCTGCTGATTACTCAGAGGGAGGAACAATCTAAAAAGTCATACTGAAATATCTGCCAGAAGATAAAGTGTACCTTGTGTATTTCCTGGAAAAGGTGACACATACATATTGTCTATTTTACTAATGTTTAGTTTGTATCAGGGAGAACAAACACTTAAAGGGATGACATGAATCCTGTGTTGAACTGTGATTGATCCTAATGCCCACCGATTTCACAACAGAGAAAACAGGAGAGTGTGACGTTTATTACCAGCCACACCCTCTGGTGGGTGTGAATGTTTTCTAGGCTGGAATGTCTTGCATGCAGAGTTCAGCACCCAAAACGCTGTCTGGCAGGCAGAGGATGGAAAGTGAATCAGCAAAAGAGGAAGCAGATAGTCATTGGATGATAAAAACACCTAATATTCTCTTATCCCAGCATTTGCATATGAACAATTTGTTGATTCTTTCTGTTTTGTTTGATTAAATCTGTATATGTGTTTTTTGCATTGCTGATCAGACAAAATAAGGGATCTGAACACATCCCTCTGGGGAACGGTTGATGTGAGCTTGTAGGTTAGTTGCTTCACACTTCAAGCTCTTTACTGCATTCTTTTGGCAACTCCTTAGGAATTTGTTAATGTCAAAACGTGCTGTCCTGTTTGGGGACACACTATCATCGGGTTGTCCACTCTACTGAGTGCTTTTTTTGTTATTTACTAGAAGGAAGATTTTATTTTCCAACATGTTATAGTTTTCCTTTCCCAAACCATGTCTATTTATTTAATACATTAAAATTATGCTTACAGTCAATAATGCATAAGCATGAAGTAAGAATACACTCAGGCACGATTCTGATATATAAAGTAATAGGTTTTGCCAATAAGCAAGACCCTTTTGCGTCAAGGAGTTACATAAATCTTTTGTATGAAAAATAACTGAAACACCTGAGCTGTCTATATTAGTTTTTGAAGAATATTATTGGTGGATTGACATAACAATAGCAGAAGTCATTACATTAACCAATTATGATGTTAGGGTTAGGGGTTATGATGATGAGCGTGATGTGTGGCCTAGTAAAAACATCATATAGCCAGTGCAAAATTAATGAGACACAACAGATTATTATGGGCCACTGGTATCAGCGAATGTCGCCTTATTTGCTGATGCACTGATTCTAGCCATCCACATCAATACGGACCAATAGTGTTATGAAGCCAATATATTGGAGAAATCTGTATTACACTTTAACACTGTGGTTACAGGTACAATTTTCTGATAAAAAGACTTCTGTGCTGTCACTTTAAATTTTGTAATAGGGGCCTTTACTTTTAAGAAAGTAACTATTTTTATATCAAAGTGTGGCAACTTTTGCTAAAAGGCTTTTAATAATGGGGGTTAAATCTAGAAAGGGAGTGATGGGATATCGTCCTCTGCACACAGAAAAGTTTCGATTGACAAGATAGTAATTTCTTCTGATACAATACTAATATTAAATCGTAGAGTCCAAAAATTTACTCCAGTGAGAAGACAAAAAGCCATTATTCAGCTAAATCAAAGCTATAAAAAAGCATGGATAGACTGCCATTTCGATTTAAATCATCTTTCAAGTAAGCACACCTTTAGAAAAAGAGTAAAACAACAGCGACGCCGGTAAAGTTCAGGAAGTGAGAAAGGTGAGCGCACGTAGTCGCCGCGTATCCGCTGTGAGGAATCTACAACAGACTCAGAAAATGACTTACCGAGATGGCAGGCAGTATCAAGCCCAAAGGCAAAAATAAAGAGGAAGCTAAAGATGTTCTCATGTTTCAGCCGAGCTGCCGGTCAGTTTGGCTTGAAGTTTTGCCGGCAGGTGCCTGAATCAGGTGGCCCCGTCTGGCGGCCCGAACCAAGCCACGCCCACTCATAAAGCGCTGTCACCTTTGACCGGAAGTGTTTATAGGAGAGCGCTTTCTTTCTTAAAAAAAATACCCCAATCATGTCTATAAATAAAAAGAATCGGTCCAAAAAAAAAACAATGTGATATTTAATATGAATTTATGTGCAAGACAGTACATGGGAAGATTAGTTCCAACTTGACTTTTAGCTGCTTTTTATAAAAATATTTAAAGTTCACATGTGAGGTGGTGGAGGAAGTGTTTTAATTTTTACCATGACGTACATGTAAATTTGTGTTTTCCTTGCACACAAAGGGTACTTGTGTACTTCAAGCCTTGGCTGTAATGTGAATGGTTATGGCTTAGAGAAATATATTTTGAGATGTGGGCCATATTTTTATTTTTTTAAATAACTAATTGGAAGGTGAGGTGGAAGTACTATATCACATTTTTTTTTTATGTACAAATATAATTTTCAACACTGAAGCTACAATCAGCCTTTTCAAATTTCGAATAATCCTTTTGAAAAGGTTGTTAAATTTGATGTTTGGGATTCCTAGCTGGAAAGAAACTTAAATCACTCAAATTAGAGTGATATTTTGTTATCTTGGACATAGATTTTTAGAAGCATAATTATAAATCCCAAAGAAATTTGAAAAACACCACAATTCTGATCAAATGTTAGAACAGTTTAATCATACATAGTCACAATTCTGCTTCCAAAAATGAGTTTGTTTCCTTCATCTAACATTTGAAAATGTACATAAGGCCACCTGAAAATGTACATGACTTTGACAGTGTGACAAAACTCATATGTTCATATTTATATAATTGACAATATTTTACATTGCTTTTGCTTACAAGGTAGTAGCTGTTCCAAAATACAGCACTCTTCTGTACAAAAATAATTGTCATATCCTGTGAAGTTTCCATTGTAGCAGTAAGGACTTAAATGCAGCCTCAAATTTTAGTACAGAGTGTTTTTTTTTCCTGATTTTTAAACTGTCACACATCAGAAAGACTATCAACAGTGGAAGTTACAGCTCCGGTACAAATAGAGGCAGGCCTTTCCAATAGTGGATTAAAAACAAAAACCATGCCAGATTGTGAAGCCATAAAGTTGTTTCTTTAAAATAACACTTGATCAAATAAAACTGTATACATTATATTCAAGGGGAAAGGAGTGATTAATATACACACATCAAAATGCACATTTTTGCCTTTTCTCCCCAAAAAGTGTAAAAGACATCCCATTTACAGCATAAACGTTTACAAATGTACAACTGTACAGACGAAATAAAAGCAACACTACAAATTTAGAGCAAGGCCTGTCAAACACCACAACTAGACATGTTTTCAATTAAACTAATAATCTTACACTTATTAACTGCACATATACTACATGTAATCTACAATTATTCATATGAAGCAAAGAAGCCATCACTACGAGCATTACAGGTGAATTGTATAGCTTTTGATGGCCCCACCGGCCTCCACCAATACACTTGCATACCCCAATCAAATGAAAAATACTTAAAGAAAAAAAAAAAAAAGAAAAAAACCCAACCAATCTCCCCCAATCAGAACCATTAAAAAAAAAAAAAAAAATCCTTTCATCCTGCTACTTCTACATCATTTCACCTCAGACGCACAAAGTTGGGATAAGCTCCATTTCACAATATTTTTCTACACCACTTTGACCGTCAAACGGTGGGGGTCCCATCATTGCTGCAAGCCCCCTACCCAAAAGCGACAATTTTACTCATACATAAAAATGGTATACATCGCTAAACTACTTCTACGCAAGAGATTATTATTCAGTACATAAAGATACCGTCTTCTAGGGCAGTGTTCATCTCAAACTACAAGACAGATAAGAATGTTACACAAAACATGATAAAGAAAAAAGAAAAATCATTCCAAGGATTAAAACCTGTCACAGCATGCCAACACATAGCCCACTCCCACCCCCACTATCCCCGCAAAAGCTCCTCACTATGGTCTTTTCATGTTATTATACCAGGTTTTGCACCTGCTGTACAACCAAACCTCCTGATTTGCATCTACAATATTAATGGCAGCCTTAATCTTGCATAAAACCTTAATGATCACCTCAATGAAGGAAAGACGGCTCAAATGGGGCTCAGTGGTTGCAGCAGCTCAGGTTGGTCTGTTGTATTTAGTACCAAAATGTTGGGCAAGAGAAAGCCACCACTGAAAAACCTTTACTGACGCACCAATCCCTAAGAGCCAAGCTCACAAAGTGGTCTCAAAGACCTCTGGGTGACTGTGGCACATAACACATAGTACTCACCTGGGGACGGACTGGTTTATATCCATCAATACTATGCAATGCTATTTTAAACTGATCAATCAACTGCTTTGGCATGGGAAAACACATACTGTGCATGGGATAATATACAAATGTAATATTCAATTGCCTAGGCTTAATTAAAACAGTTGACAGAAATCTGGTTGCAAAAACAAATGGATTTTTTTTCTCTCTTTTAAAGGATCACTTCGTTTAGCCTTATAAAATCATTTGCTGGTGTTAATTGCAGGAATTGTAAATTTCAGCAAATGTGTACAAGTCTTTTTTCTACAGAGAATTTACAAGGTAAAAAACTTAAATGTACAGGATAATATGAAAACCAGTCAAATACATCAATTACATCATTAACAATGGGTTTGTGCTTTACCCGGGGAAAGAAACAAAAACAAACCCCCCCAAAAAAAAAAATAAAATAAAAATAAAAATAAAAAAATCACGGCCTGCTGACTGTGCGTCCCCTGGGGGGCCATGCTAGGGACTGGCACCAGGGGTGGCAGAGTGGCAGGGGTCAATTATCACAGCGTTCTTAGGGAAAGTTGACATGTCTTTTTTTTTTTTTTTTCATTTTTTGGTATCTTCTGGAAAATAGGATGACAGAGGACGTCCAAAGCTAACCCCTATGGCTAAGGAGCATCTCTCACAGAACAGGTGGGTGTGAGGCTCCTGCACTTCATTATTAGGACACAGGATGTGAGGCCATTCATTACATGAGGCCGTTTGTGGGACCCCCAATTGGACCCAGTTCAGATCCACTTTTCATGTAGTACTTCTCTAGCTTGGCCAAAATGTGCTTCCCGTAGGTGTACTTGCGTAAAGTGGTAATGTGAGGCCGGATCTGAAAAACAAGGGGAGGGAAAAGGTCAATCAACTCCAAGTGGAGCAGAAATAATCAGTCAATGGTATAAACTTGACATAATTCTATAAAAAATATAAAGAATTTGTCATTTGTTCCAAAAACCCAATATATTCCTGGTTCCAGCTTATAAAAATGATTTTTTAGTTTTATTAGTCTGCTTAAGTAGTGAAATAATTTTAGGTTTTGCTCTGACAAAGACTTCTCAACAGGTCACCTTGGGCTCTGGAAATTGATGGGCAGACCTGTTTTCTAAACAATTGACAAATTGAGAAAAACGGCAAAAAGTACCACAGACATGGTGTAAAGTTCATGTTTAATCATTGGTATCAATAGCTAGACTTTACACAGAATTTACAAGTGTAGATTTGTGCAAGCTGGAAATCGGCTTTGCATTTGAGCTCTCTTATTACACAGCTGCAAGATCACATGACTTTACAGCTGTACCAACCTTGTGCATGATGATTTTGCGCTGAGCAGGCTCTGCCATGTCAATCATTCTTTGGACAACGTAGTTGGCGTACTGGTCCTTCATCATGGTGTACAAGGCGCTGTGGGGTCCGTCTTTCTGACAGCACACTTCATCTATCAGCAGAGCTCTCTCTGCACGTGAAGAATGGATCACACACTTTTCCACAACATTACTGGGGGCAAAAAAAAGAGAGAAAGGGTGGATTACACACCAACTCATAACTTAGCTGAAAGACTTGCTGAATTGGTAACAGTGGAAGCATTTTATTTCTCAATTTGTAAGACAGAATGTTCCAAATTTGTTGACTTTTACATCTGTATTGTATTTGAGAAAAAGAAGGCCTGTCTGATTGGTTGGTGTATTAAATTCTGGCCTTGCAGCCAGTTCTTGACCTGATCTGACTGCAGGCAGCCTGGCAGCCAAAAAGCACCTCCACAAATTGATTCAAGCAGATCTATCATGCTTTGTGATCCACAGTGGTTCCATGTTAGTGTCTCGCACAGAATTGTTGAAATTATACTTTTTGAAAAAAAAACCAAAACAAAAAACAACACAAAACTAATTTCAGCAGATCATTCATTCAAAAATCCATTGACGAGCTGTGATTGAAGAAATTATAGTGGAGATATTTAATTATTATTAAGCTATTTAGAATTTTTAACAGTAAAAAAACAAAACAATCCATATCAAATTTGAGATCATTGTATTCAGATCTACACCGTGTAAATGATCAACTTAACATTTAGATAAGATTTTGTACTGGTTTATGAAAAATTTGGGACATTTTGCTACCTCAATTAAGTCTTTACCTAGGCCACATCTCACAGCTTACCTTGCAAACTTGTGTTGGCTGAGGACGAGAACCTTTCCACGAACCTCTGCAACTATCTTGCTCTTATCTTCTGGCCTGCCATGCTCCAAAACATGCTGAATGACATAGTTACCATACTGATCCTGCAAAGAGGCAGTGGAGGCATGAGTTCAGGGTAAACCACCATTTTTAAATTGATCAATCACAGAAGATCTTTGTGAAACCATTCATTCTGGTACTCATGCACTACTTGTCACCATTGGTCTTAACTGGTGCCAGATAATCATGCATCTCTACAATGACAGGTAGATGAATGAGTGACACCCCTTACAAATTACCCTTACGTCATCACTGCGGAAGGTCAGACAAAACAGATGCTGCTAGTTAAGAGTGTTGCTAGCAACACAACCAATAGCATCTTTGCCCCTTCAGAAATGGGTGATAGACAGTTATGGGTGTAATTTTAGCAACACAGGTTGGAGACAAGCCGTCACCTGAACAAGCAACAAATAATGCGTCTCATACTTGATCTTAGTAAAGTGTTAGGCAGGTAATTCGATCTCCACCTTTAATTTGGAAGCATTTGCCTTGAAAACCATTTCCTGTGAATCTGTTTTAACAAGCACTTGCATTCTTTTGCTCTGGGACTTGACTTCCAGACCAGTACTCTTTGGGATTTAAGCACTACTTCTGAACAATGAGTCATCCAAGGTGCTTCAAACTCTTACGATGCTTCTAACAATTACAGTGAATTTCAGATGTTGAATACAGTAAAACAGATTGATCAGGAGGTTCTGAAGGCAAAAGAGGGATCATCAGAGGGTGGGGAAGCATGTGAATCCTCTGTGGCATAAAGCAGGGGAGGAAAGGTGAGAAGAAGAAGCTTAATAGGTTAGGAAAAGGCCAGTACAAGTTGGTAGTTTGAGAAACTATCTAAATGTTAAATCAAATTTCCGCGAGAGAGGCAAATTGCTCTGACCTTGAACAGCGCATCACGGGACACTGTATAATATGTTTTAGGTGTCATCTCCAATGATACGCCTTGATATTTCTAGATGGAATAAGTGAGGCGGCAGGGTGGATGTTTAAAAATCACATGTCAGATGTAATGATGGCTAACAGCACAATTACATTCATCCTTGCACTTAACACTTAACAGAGTACGGCTACACAGGAGCAACGACTATAAATATGAAATGCTGAAACATGAGGGAGACATGCTAATAACACAAGACAAGCACATCTCAAAAACTAACAGTCATAGCTAGCAAACAGAACAATGACATCTGAAAACAATGAGGGCTTGGAAATGAGACAGCTTGGAGACAGATGTGCTCACCTGGCCCAGCTGTTCTGAGTGCTGATGCAGCTCTTCCAGGATGGGTAAGGTTTGCTCCTGGGTGCAGTGCTCCAAAATCCTTTGGATAACTCTACAACCATATGGGTGGGTGGATAGCACAAACACCTGCAACAGGAAGCAAGAACAAGTCAACACAGGAAGTTTAGAACTGGATATTAGACTGAATTAAAAAGGTAATATGTCAATTTAACCTGTGGTGCATAAGTCTTAAGTAGCTTCAAACAAAGATTCTTTCTTTGGATTATCCTTTTAACTACTGTACAAATTCCCAGAGAGAAACTGATTTCTTCTTTTCATCAAACCCATTTTGCATCTAATAATTCAACACTGTTTAATATTCATGTGATAAATGCATTACATCATGGTAATTACGTTAGGTCAGCCATTTTGTGTCTGTGTAATATTACATTATTGTTTAAAACAACACCATTTATGAAAACAAATACAAGATCATGATGGGAAAAGGTTAGAGTCATTACTTATAAAAATAAACCCACCTGTCCTTGGAAGGCATCAATAATGAATTGAAGAGCCTGGGGCTGAACACACTCAATACATTTCTGTACTACATGATTGCCATTCTGGTCCTTGACACACTTCAACACGTGGCCATCCAGCTCGCGGACAATGTCACTCTGAAATGAAACAATTACAAATGTATCACTGTGTTGAGAAGATGGTTACACGGTATGTAAAAGCAACCTTGATATAAATGGTTAGCAAAAACAGTTAAATAAAGAAGTGAAATCTCACTTACAATTACCTGCTGGTCTGAGGAAATTGACTCCAGGGCTTTCTGAATGACCCTGCAACCATACATCTGCAGAGCCAGTGGAAGGACATGTCCACGGATACGTGTTGCCAATGCCAGCTTCTGTTCTGCACTTCCAAACTGCACAATACAAAACACAAATTCAGAATATTGATAGTGTATATATAAAAACAACAACACAGAAAATACTTGTAGTTACAATTGTATTGTTATTGAAATGACACAGAGGCAAACTAACAGTCCCAACCTCAAAGAACTTTTGGATGACATAATTCCCAAATACATCAGTCATCAGTTGGTATGCTGCTTGCAAAATCTCTCCAAACACCATCTGCCTCTCAGCGGGAGTGGCTCTCTCTAACTTCTGCTGGATAAATCTAGACAGAAGATCGGAACCAAGAGCAGTGTAGGCAAGTTAAGAAACTAAAACAGGGCACAAACATAATGCACTCAATATGCACCGTTTATAGTAGCACATCTTAAGTCACCTAGATCCATGTTGATCTTGAGAGAACTCCACCATGTGTCCTGGCAGGTCACGAAGTTGGAGGTTTGGGAAGCGGTTGTTCCTGAAGTCTTCCAGTAGCCGGCTGCGTCCAGACGGCATGACGTCTGAGCGACTATAGCGGGGCCGAGACGGAGGGAACAGCTGGCTGCTGGAATTAAAAAGGCTGGATGTCCCACCAGCACTACGGTACTTGGCTTCAGCTCCAGGTGCTGCAGAAATGTAACGTCCGCTGCCATTTGTCAGGCCACCTACAATTACGAAATGACTGAATACCTTTGTTGTGTCAGCTGCAGCTAAAGTTAAATTAAATAAGACGTACCAAATAATAAACATCCTCTTTAATCAACTACTTCAAAGTACTTAAAACATATTAGGTTTACCTAGGTGAAGGCTAGAAGAGGATCCATGAGAGGAGGGCAGAGAAGGTGGCGGAGTAAGCGGAGAGTGACCTGGTGTGAGGCCAATGGGGCTGGGTGAAGAGGAGTAGCCGAGGCTGTTGTAAAAGGGCTGGCCAATGGGAGTTAAACTGCTCCCTCCACGCTTGTATAGATCAGAACTTGCCAACAGGGAATCCCTGCGAGATATGCTGCTACTGGTAGAACTGGATACTGTGTGGAAAAAACAAATACACCATGGATTATCCTTGTGTAGTGTGGCTGAGTCACTGACCAGAAGAGCCAAAGCCTCCAAGAGCAGAGCCCAGGCCTACACCAAGGGAACCGCCGGTACTGCTGAAGCCCAAGGAGGAGCTTGGAGGTGCAGCAGAGGTGTGTGAGAAAAGGGAGCTGCTCTGAGATGTGTTAGGGACTGATCCAGAGCCATAGAATGAGCTGGAGGGCAGGCCACTGCTTGGTGGGGGAGCCTGTTGCTGCTGCGGCTGAGGTTGAGGCTGAGGCATGGAGCGATAAAGCCCGTTGGCTGGCGGACCAGACATATTGTTACCGGAGCCAGATGCAGATACTGCAGCTGCTGACGGTGAAGGGAAAAGCGAGTGTATGAGTGGTTTAAAAAAAAAAAAAAAAAAAAAAAAGAGTTGAGGTCAGAATGGCCATGACTGTCAATAAAAAATTAACAGCAATAGATGAACTTATTTAAAGTGAAAACATGGAAAGGTAATCGGGCACTTACCTGCTTGTGCTGCTGCAGGATTAATGATGAGAGGGGTCTGGACCAGACGAACTGGCCCACCTAACCCAGTTCGGGTGCCAGGGCCCATCACCAGAGCTCCAGTCTGGTCATAATAGGCTGGGGCCAACACCTGATAACCTGAAAAGGTGAAGAACAGAGAAAAATTAGTCATCATTGATAGACTACAACTTCCTTGACTCTTACAATAACTCAACAATAAGTAAATCTAGTTTATTACTAGGGGTATTTAAAATGACAACTTCAACCAGTGAAAACAACATTTGTTTGGCAGTTAGCATTAG
>KV751333.1:10686122-10722891 GCA_001698575.1 Mola mola
GGGGCAGCAGCAGCTGCAGCTGCAGCTAAAGAATCTTGCTGACTCTGCTGCCCTTGCCCAGGAGTAAGAGGTCGTTGGTTGGTTCCAGTGCGCATCACCTGAAGAGAAAGATAAGCATATTTCGCCTATTAACCGCCCCCAAAAACATTCAAATGTTGAAAGATTTCTCTATTACGTTAAATAAGAAATGGATGAAGTTCAGCTTTGACTTGACTGTTGCCTAGCAACATAAGACTGTATGACTCTGCTGCCCTTGCCCAGGAGTAAGAGGTCGTTGGTTGGTTCCAGTGCGCATCACCTGAAGAGAAAGATAAGCATATTTCGCCTATTAACCGCCCCCAAAAACATTCAAATGTTGAAAGATTTCTCTATTACGTTAAATAAGAAATGGATGAAGTTCAGCTTTGACTTGACTGTTGCCTAGCAACATAAGACTGTATATAAACTTTATATACTCCCACAGTATATAAAATGAATTCTATTCAATAGGGACACACACACACACACACACACACACACACACACACACACACACACACACACACAATTTCTTTTCATTTGAACTGCACTGACTTCTCTTCTTAGATGTCACTAATGTCTTACATCGCATAAAAGACATTAAAGACAAAAAAAGATATTCATTTTTTTGATGAAATTTTTAGAAGTAGTAAATGCTCTAAGGAACAGTTGACCACATTTTGGTGGTGATCTGGATTGTCGTCTGGATCCAGTAATGTTTCAAAGGATTCTTCATCATTGAAGTTGATCTGTGTTCTGTAGTTAGTTATTTGATAAAAAAAAAAAGGAGGGAAGGGCGGTGAAACATTATGTTTGACAGCTGAACTCTGCTTAGCGGATGAGCGGAAACTCAATAACGCAGCTGTACCGGCTGGTTGCTACTGTGTAGAGTCTGGCTTCAAATCCTGTCACCAGCACAAGGTGGTAGCGTTCGCACTCCAGCTAGTTTGGCTTTATTTTTGTACAATCAGAACAAGTGGAGATAGATCGTTCATACTTCTGTCAATGGTCATGACATATAAACGTTGCTAAACATGCATAGATCTGTGAATCACTTTTTGCTTTAGGTTTCTCCATAGCACACTGGGTGTTGCACCACAAAAGTTTGAATCAAATGTTTGGAAATATGTGCTAAATAACTATCAATAAATATTTAGCTACAAGTGTAAGTGAGATTTTTTGAGATTTCTGAAACGTTAGTATGAAACTCGGTATCCAGTCACTCATATCCTGACAGGGAAAGATCATCATTGTTAATGTCCATTTGTCCACTGCTAACATTAATGATATTAAAACTGCTAGGATTATTGTGAGGGTTTGTCTGTGTCTCGCTCCTCCGTGTCTGTTTGTTGATACTTGAGAGTGAGTGTAGCAAACACAAAGCAGGAGCCAAATGATCAAAAAGCTGCCGTCAGTAAGGTGCAGCTAGAATTGCGACGTAAACAACATTGGAAAATATCTATTGATAAGACATTTTCTCTCATCCCACAATATATATCGTCGTATCGCTCAGCCCTATGAGTCAGTAAATCAACAGTATTCAGCACATATAAAAAGGTTTTGGACAGATGTTGGCCTGGCGGCTCATCAGGCCTGGACAAGAGTAGGAGAAACCCTGCTTAAATACACGCAGTTCTTTTACTATGAACTGAAAAAATGTGTAATCAGTTTATTCACAGTTTGCTTAATGACATATTTCAATCCTGATGTAATTTGTTTGGCTCATTCAAGACTGGATTTTCACCACGATACCAGCTTTTCATAATCACCCCTACTGTGAAGCTCCCAGATTTCCTACCTGTGGTTGGCCTGGCCCTGGTCCCTGATTGGATGCTTGCTGATTAGCTGAGTGATTGGCAGTTGACGCTGCTTGCTGCTGGAAAAGATTGGCTGGATACACGCCCCAGGGAACACCATAGTACTGTGGGGGAACCACTGTGGGTCCTGAGAAAAACATTTGTTTTACATGCACATCTTATATAACTGATCAAAAGTCAGATATTTTTTTTTTTTTCAAATACACAAGAGCACAAAGCATAAAAAATTGCTGTATTTTCACCTGCAAGTGTGGCTGCGGCTGCTAGCCCAGCAGCAGTGTAGGGATCAGTTCCAGGGGGAGCAGCATTAATGATGTAAGGGTTTGGCACAAATGCAGGAGCAAGGCCAGCTGGGTAACAGGAGGAACAGCATTGCAATTCATTATTTCCATTTAAAATTTCTTCTTTTTCTTCTTCTTTAAAAAAAACAGCCAAAAAACAAAAAACCACGACATATCTCTGGACATTTTGTGAAAAAAGGTAGTTTAACTGTATTACACTACACACTTCATAAGACAAGCCGTCAGACTTACCGAGATGTTGCTGTTGTGCTGCAGCCAGCGCGTATTGTTGTTGCTGAGCTGCAGTGAGCTGTTGAACAGTCAGAGGATTAGATCTCTGGAACAACTGGAGGGGGCAGAAACAAAAATGATCATAATTTGTTGAGCAATCTTATAATTACACCTTTTCATAGAAAGTGTTTTGTCAGCAGTACAAACCTGCTGCTGAGAGTTGTAGTCAAACAATCCTACTGCAGCTCCCGAGGAGTCCACCTGAATCTGGTTCCCTGCATAGTCAAACTGGAGAGACTCCACACCACCTTGCTGCTCCATGCCTCCCATGTTCTGGGCCTCATGGTTGTGGAAATCCTCGACTTGGGCTTTGTTTTGGATGGGGTTGTGTTGTTGCAGTACATGGGGGTGGTGCGGTCCCATCATCTCCAAACTTGCCTGACTGGCACCCATTCGCTCCACAGCCTCAGTTGGGGAGGCCTGGCGGCTTCCAGGGGTTGGGCTGAGTAAGAAAAGATGTTAAATGTCAGCACAGCATGTACTACAAAATATTGTCTCAGGGATTTTGTCCAAACATGTGAGTGATGTTAAAAGGCTCAAAATCCCATTGGCTGACATTTTCACGTCATTGCTTCAAAATGTCTTGCTCAAAACTTAAAAATGACTATTTAAAATAACTTTTACAGCATGTAGTCTCAATTTAAAGCCCCCCCAAAAGACAAATTAGCTGTTTGCTTTATGATAGTTTAAAAGAAAACGTACTTGAAATCTTTGCAGTCTCTGTCCATGCCGTTTAATAGACCTCTTCCATTGGCTTTAGCAGGATCGCTCTCCTCTCCCACCTTCATCTCTTGGCTCTTGTCTTCTTCAAAGGGAGACACTTTCTCTTGGGCGTCACTCTTCTCCCTCCCATCTTGGGCAACATCCCCTCCACCCTGAAGCCAGAAATACAGAGAACTTTTAAACTGTGAAAGTTGACAGCTTATATGTATTAAAACTAATGTTTGACCATTCTACAGATTTCGTGTTTAACTTAAGTTAAACACGGTGGTAGCATTGTGTTGTGGGGCTGCTTTGCAGCATGGAGGAACACTGCATTTTAAAAAAATAGACTGCATCAAGAGGAAGGAAAACACATGGACTAGGGCTTTTGGAACAAATTTTGAAGTTTGAATAGAATTCGAATTGTTGTAAACTTATTAACATTTGAATACTGAAATGTCTGAATTTGTGTTAAGTTTTATAAATGTGTTTGCTACCATTCCTGGACCTCATTGTACTCCTCTTGACCTGTAATTTGTCCACATTTGGGAGATGAAGAAGAAAAAAAAAAGTGTTTAGGCCGTGATGATGCAATGAGGAAGGTGCGCTGATTTTGCTCTGCTGCTCTGAACTTCCTGCTGCAGCTGCCTGGTGAAACATTACATTGCTGCACCTTGTGGTCATCGACATTGTGGGCCACAAAGGCAGCAGCTGCTACTTAAAATGTTCTGCCTTCCGGCAGAATCCTCAGGGGAGTTACAACGCGGGGAAATGAGGAGGGAGAAGCCCCGGGTGCTGGTACAGGAGGAAAAAAACACCACTACACGGTTATTACAGTGAATACTGCATACCTGCATCTGTCTGTGTGAAAGTCACATGTTATAAAATGACAAAAGAATCTTACAACAGGAAGCCAGTTTCAAGCCCTGCACAGACAGTTCAGTTATAAATAAACTGTATGCAATGGTGCAGGTGGCTTTCTTAAACTGTGTTTATGGACATTGGACACAGACAATTACAGCATAAAAATTAGAATATAAGAAAAAAATAAGTAGTGAAATTTGAATTGGATTATAGATTAAGCGCTAATGTGGACATGTTGAAGCTGTTCAGCATCCAGTGGTCTTGATCTCAAATGGGTTTCCTAAAGCCGTTTCCACCGAGCAGCACAGTTCAGTACTATACACATTAGCATTTTCATTGTCAAAAATTGTGAATGGGACCCTTGAATAGTGAGCCGTACCATGCCAGTTTGGTCACCCCAACCAGGGCTAAGGGTCCCATAAAGGGGAGGCCAGACCCGCTGCAGCCCACCAATTGGTCGACACAATCAACACTTCCATGCAAAAGTCAGGCCCTTTTAAGCCTCCCAGCCGACAGCCTTTTCTTAAACAGAGCCTGTCTACTTTGTGCGATAAACAACACAAAATGCTGGATGTCTTCCATCGTTTGTTGTTACAGTTTCTTCGTCAGTACACAGTGTATCGCATTTCTATGGCGTCACGCTACTTCCGTGGCTGGCGTGGTCAGGCTGCTCCGCCCAGCAGGAAACCCACGCCTGTAACGAGCACAACGTTTGAAGTGTGCCGTACCAGCCTGAACTGAACTCCACTGCTCGGTGGAGACATGGCTTAAGTGAAACACAAACCCAAGCCAAGTGGCAATGAAATAAATCACTCTAAAATTTCACATTCTTAAAAACAGGAAGTAGGACAGAAACAGCCCAAATATATTTGGCTATGGTCCGGGAAAATAGACAAGTAGAGCAGTTAGAAGTTAGACAAGAGACTTACATAGCCGCCGTTCCTGTAGCGTCCATCCATCTTGTCCCCAGGAGAGGAACTCAGGACATACTCCACCATGCTCACCCCCAGGCCTCCACCTTCTGAGCGAGGTGAAAGCACAGAATTGGCATCACCATTCCCATGGAAACTCTGGCCTGGTCGCCGCTGCACCATGATTGGCTGAGACACTGAATGATCTGAATGAAAAGCTGCCATCAAATATCTAAATAGTTGCGTGTATAAGCGGTGGCTGCGTTTAAGCCATTCAGCCAAAGCAAAGCTGGGTGAGAACATGATTTAATGTGTAGGTGCCACTCACGAGATGATCCCCACGCATTGTCCCTCCACTCCTCGCCAAGGAGCATCTCTTTTCTTCCCTCCTTGGCCAACTCATCAGAATCCCACAGCTTTTTGGCCGGCAGAAACTACAAATATTAAATAAAGAATTACCTCAGTGGAAACCCTCTGCAGTACAATGTGATGCTTTACAAACAATCACATCTCATTCACAATCAGATGTTTGGTGTCCAGTTAAACTTTGGAACTTTGTTACCGAAGAATCATCTCTCCACCAAGTCTGCACACTTCAGAAAAAGATGCTGCCTAGAACATCATTTCAGGGTTTTGAGTTTAATACCAGGCCTGTTGCAGGTAGGAGAGATAGAGTGATGATCTCCCCTATTCAGAGAGATCATTTCTGAAACGAAATATTTAATTCCATTTCCTAAGGACAGTCTGCTGGCTCCTTTCAAGTTATTCATGGTGTTTAATTTTTTGCTGCACAATTAAAATATTATAGGCAGCTTGTCAAATCATTCTAGTAAACCACAATGCAATAAATCTCCTGGAGAGGTTATGCTACTGGACATAAAAAGATTAGATACCAGGATCCATGCTGATCTCTTAACCGGAGAAAATAACCCATTTGGCACCATTAAGTTATTCATATACACACAGAGAATATTCTAATCAATTGCTTTATCATCTCTGAATTAGTAATGATTTTTAAGTACCATTACAATCAGCTAATTGTAAGTTGAGAGAGTGAAAAAAAAGGGGGGAGACATGAGACAAGCTCATGCTTTAGAAATGAATCCCCTCTATGTATAAACAAAACTAAACAACAAATAAACATGCAATTTCTTGCTCTTTAGTCTGAACATTTTTTATGCAACAACAACGGAGGGAAAAAAAAAAAAAAAAAGGATTCAAAGTGGATTCTGACAATTATTACCATGACAACGGTTCAAGCTTCAAGCATTTAAGGTTCACCTTTGAAATTCCAGTTAGTTCGGTTGTGGAAAATGTTTTATTGGAAATTACTGCAGTGGAATAATTTAAGTTGGTGCACTTTTAAAAGTCAAAAACACACACGACACACAATCTCAACTGCATATTTATACACACCACTGTTCATCTCACTCCTAATCCACAAGTATGTTGTTTATAATAATTATTTTTTTCACCCCTTCATTGGTCATAAAAACGGCTCGCTAACATTCAATGTGATCTATGTGAAGGAGCAAAGTGAAAACAACAAGTAAAACTAAATTTTCCTTATGACTAACTACCGTATTATAAACGTAAAAAGGACCAACATCAGGAGCAAAAAGCTCTTACCTCCCCCATCCTCCTGGACTCCAAAGCCAGAGCCTGGAAGTCATAGTTCATCTCATCCACAGCCCGAACCTGAGACAAATGGAAGAAAGAAAAACTGGACTGTAAATAGAAGGCCACAAAATAGAGAACACAAGCAGTTACAGGAAGCACTGCTTACTAAGTTTAGATTCTAGTGAGTTATGCTCAGTGTTAACACGAAAATAAAAATAAGACGGCCTACATGCAATTTTAAAAGTATATGGGCGTAATAATACGTACATAAATAAGGATCACTTCTATATCAACATGGGTTCTTCAACATTTCCAGCAATATCAATGCAGATACAGAAGACAATTAGAATCGGCCTTGTAGGACTTTGTGAATTTGTATCAAGTATTACACTTTTATTATTATTCTAATCAACCAAAGCGTTTCTGTGCGTGTGTGTGTGTGTATATATATATGGTCAATGCAAGAGAAACCCTTGTATTGCTGAACCTTACAGACAGCGCTGGTTGTTTGCTCTGACTTCAATAAAACAACCCTACAAGAAACTGCCATTGATAAATGCCTAGTACCTTGTGTCAATCAGCATAGATTAACTGGATATCTGAAATGTGATTTGCTGTCAGGTCTGATTGAGCCCCCCATCATGTTACACATCCAAACGAGATCTGCGGCAAGAAGACACTACATAGCACTTACCCACCAACTCTTTATACTGTTGCATTCTGGGGCTGGTAAATGTAAACACTAATCTAATTGGTAAAAACTCTGTTCTGTAACAAAACTAAGTAAATTCGCCAGGTTTGATGGCAAATACATGGAGGCACTTGCACCCTTAGGGGATACGAAATACATTCCTATAACAAATTACATTATAATCACAAGTCTATTGATGACGTTTCTTTACCTGATCAACATGATTGGCATCTCCAGTTGGCCAGCGATGCTTGCTGGGTGTGCAACCTCCAAGCTGCTCTCCAGGCTGCCTCTGGAAGAAGTATCCAACTGTGGCGTCGTCCTGAGATCGTCCACTGAGCGGAGGCTGCGGGGTACCAGGGGTAGGGTTAACAACCCTGTCCATTCCCTGTAAATGTGGAACCCCAGGAGACTGTCCAGCTGCACCGACTGCAGCTAGGGGCCCCCCAGCATGAACTCTGACACCTCCAGTCTCAGGAACACCATTTGCATGCAGCATCCCACCTCTTGTCTCCTGCCAGGCCACGTCATTCATACCTAGGATGCTGCATGGAACGCTCATTCCACGGGAAAGCCTAAATGAAACGTAACATTAAGATGCTGTAAGATTCTATAGTGATGATTTAGCTAATCCAGCATACGCTGGCAGTAACATTTTCTGAAACTTTATCATTTATTTGTATTAAAATGTTCAAGATTTCAAAGGAAAAAAAAAAAGATATATTTCCCATCACAAGTTAAATTTTCACATAATCAAATGTGTTCCTCCACTGATAGGCAATGTCTGTCACAGCTATCTAACATTCTGTCGGGTGTAGAGGTTTAAATATTCTTTTTATAAGAACAATGCAGACGACGTCCCAGTAAAACCACCAACACTGTAGTGAGGAAACATGTCCCTGCCTACAGCATATTTTTACTCCTAATTGCTGTTTGACTAAATAGCATTAGTCTTTAATTTTTTCCCAAAGACAGCAACTCAAGGAGAGGTCCACATATTGTTTCTTTATGGACAATGAAGCTAAAAACTTCTTAAATTTAAATTTATTCCGCTGTAAACCGAGTGTGCAATGTTTAACAGCATTCAATAAATGTTCATTTGTGTTCAGAGAGTCAGTTTCCTTTAGGACTACATGTTATATTTCATTAGATTACTTCCCGTTTCAAAAACAAACAACATGGGATTGGCACTACACATCGGCCACCCAGTTGTGGAAAAATACTACTCACTAGTTTAGTGACACTAATCTGAAAACAGTGTTGAACGTATTGAAACTTGTCACAAACCAAAATATTGTTTTGGCAGTTATATTTTTTTCCATTCATCTGCAAATGGGCACCAAGGTTTTTCAAAAAAAGTGGAGAATTCCTGTACTGCTTGGCATATGAACTCATTAGACATGTTCTGTACAAAGTTAGAACATGTGGCCTTCATAGCCCACTTTTCTTTGAAACTTGAGTTGCAAAATATTCAACTGTTAAGTAAGTTATCTTGCCCCATTGAATAGTAATAGCCCGATCAACTGGTGCATTCTAATTTCCTTTGACAATACGGCTCTTAGTACAAATCCGGGGTTATTATTTCATTTCATTGCTGATGATTGCACCATTAACGATGCAATCGACAAAAATGGAACGTTGCTAGCTCGACAACCCAGAAATTACGTCCAAAGGAAAGTCTAATTTAACGACTCGATGATTTAAAAATGTAAAGGGTGAGAACAGAACAAATGACACGAACGCCGATAGCTCGCAAAAACGAGAATGCTAGTTAACACTGTCAATAGCCTAGTGTTAGCAGGGGATCACGGCTAACACAATGCTCCAAATAATGTAGGTTAATGTTACTGGTTATCAAAAAAACACTTCGAGTTGTCACACAACGTTCTTGCGTTTATCAGCTACATATAAAGCCTATACTGGCGTTTAGAAACACACTAGAATGGCAAAATGATACATTAAACTCAGCAGTTCATTGAGACAAACCGACATGCTATCCTTTCAGCAAAGCTAGCGAGCTGGCACGGCCAGCAAGTTCGTTGCTAGCACGCCAAGTCGGCGGTTTTAACAAAGGTTAGATATTCAACAATAATTCCAATGGCACGTGCTAAATATTAATATTAATGTTATCTGTCATTGCTAAGTAAAGTTACCTACAGAACTCAAAAGCGATTGGTTTCAGCCAACAATTATTGCTACTCTCAAGTAGTTAGCAACATCGCTAGCTCACGTAAGCTAATGCTAACTGCAGCAGGCCTGCTCTGTTTATTATTGGTTGGCGATGTTGCACATCAAATTCAAATCCACAAATTTAACTTACACTTATTTCTAAAGTAAAGTGGAAGGTACCCTGGTGATAGAGGAAACGCGGTGTTTTCCTTGCTCGAAATACCCCATTAGCTGCATGCGAGAAAGCCAAACACGCTACAGCATAGCTAACACCAGAGCTAGCACACGCTAATTGCCAAATTGTGTTGTGAGCTAAAACACCGAGCAAGGCTCTCAGCGGCCAAACAACATGGCCCCCCTTCGAGCTCCAAACAGAGGGGCCTTAACCGCTAAACAAAAGGGGAAATACTTGCGCCGCGGCGCTCGCGTCCGACTCGGACGCTCAACGAGCTTTCGTTTTCGACGTGGACGCACTAAGAGATACTCACGCGTTGTCGTGTCGACGGAGGGTCTATGCTTGTTGCACGCCGTCAAGCCGATTCGATATTGTTTTGTTTCCTTGGAGAGAGCGGTGATTTAGCGGGGCTCGGTAGTCGGAGCTAGGCGCTCTCCTGCGCTGGCGCCCCCTGCCTGTCAACAGCTGGAACTACGCAGACATGCGCCCGGGCGGCGTGAGGCAAAACTCGGCCCCCGGACGTGGCTTTTGTAGACCGTGTGAGGAGGGTACAATGAACATTCATCATTTTACAAACTCACGCGTTCTCATACCGCTAGCAAGTGTATTTCAACAGCATTTACATCATACACCGACTTTGTGGAATTATGTTATTTTTGTTTCTATAAAATAAAAAAAGTTTGTTTATGGTTTTTTTTATATACAGTTTGAGAGTTACAGAAATACGCGTCACGTAATACGTCAGTCTGCTGTTCTACACGGTATATTTTCGGCCGATCCGAGGCCGGGTGGGTCCTCGTGGTCCGTGACCCTCCTCTCCGTGAGGAACCCTGGTGGGATCCAATCACCTCTTCCTATACGGACTCTGAGCTCACCTCCCGGTCTCCCAATTGGGTCGCTATATTTAGACAACCACCGCGTCCTTTATAAGCGGGTGGCAGCGCTCGCTGGAGGAGCGCCTGGGTTCGGGAGAGGTTTTGTCGGGTTCCTGGCGGAGGGTTTCGGCGGTGTGAGTCGTGGATGCTGACGGCCGATGGCGGACATACGGAAGAAGCTCGTGGTGGTGGGAGACGGCGCGTGCGGGAAGACGTGTCTACTCATTTTATTCAGCAAGGACAAGTTTCTCGAGGTGTACGTGCCGACTGTGTTCGAGACGTACGTGGCGGACATCGAGGTGGACAACAAGCAGGTCCAGCTGGCCCTGTGGGACACCGCCGGCCAGGAGGACTACGACAGGCTGCGGCCGCTCTCCTATCCGGACACCGACGTCATCCTGATGTGCTTCTCCGTGGACAGCCCGGACTCGCTGGAAAACATCCCCGAGAAGTGGGTCCCCGAGGTGAAACACTTCTGCCCCAACGTGCCCATCATCCTGGTGGCCAACAAGAAGGACCTGCGCAACGACGAGAACGTGAAGAACGAGCTGGCGCGGCTGAAGCTGGAGCCCGTGAGGGCGGAAGATGGCCGGGCCATGGCCATGCGCATTGGCGCGTACGACTACATGGAGTGCTCGGCCAAAACCAAGGAGGGGATCTGGGAGGTGTTCGAGGCGGCGACACGGGCGGCCTTGCAGAAGCGGAACGCGCCTTCGGGAGGTTGTATTAAATGCTGTGTTTTGATGTGAGAACGTACCGGAGAGGGGCCACGTCTCGTCAGCGCAGGGATCCGCGTCCGGACATGGCAGTCCGGCGGCCACGCCGGTGACGCTGCCCCTGGAAGCTGGACAGTGTCCTTCCGAACACAGCAGGCCGCGAGCATGTGGTGGGTCACATGGTGGCGGTGTGACAGGTGGAGGGGTTTAAATAAGGCAGACAGACACGTCCTTTTTTGCTCTGATGTGGGCAAGACTCCTCTAAAGGCCTGATGTCGAGCCACAAATCCAACCGCTCAATTTCTCTGCTTCCAATGTTTGTATAAGCCACTGCCAAGGTTAAGCAAAGCAGTAACTAAATTGCACTGTTTAATTTATGTACATTTTGTAATTTTACATGATTGTATTGAGTTTGGAGAATTGCACAGCACCTCGACACTACAGTGTTTTCACTGGACTTTTTTTATAGAAAGTTGGCCACCAGTCAGTGTAAGAGGAGGGTGGGGGGGGGCTTTGTTAGTTTCTTCTGTTGTTTGCCGTTTTTAATAAAGACACAGTTCTAGTTAGTTGTCTCAGACTTGTCGAAGCTGATCCAAAAACTGCATTTTTCAACTTCATAGTCCTAATTCATCTAGTTTAGCAACTTTATGCGTCACCCCGAGACTACTGGCCAACTCTTGAAAAGGGCTCATTGGCGTCCAGGTAGATGTGAGACGCCCCCAAAATAGGCTTTTAAGTTAGCTCATCATGTTTCCCTAACCCTCATATTTTATGCTTTCTGGTGGCACTATGAGGAAAACAGTCATCAGACTGATGCTTTGAAAGGAGGGGAAACTTGTTTTCCTCACAGGTCAACTTAGCTAACTCATTTAATAGCACATACAGCGTCACCGTGTTTCTGAACTCTTGACAGCCGCGTGATCTCACTGGTCTCAAGGACCCGCTTGGCGTTTTATACAGCAATGGCTTCATTTAGTCTCGTGAAAGACATTTCAAAGACATGCTGTCCCATCCAGGCGTGTTTTGTCAGAGCTCCATGAACCACTAAAGCGCATCCTTTTCATATTAAACACTCTAATAGCGACAGAAAATGTAAAAGATATGTGTTTAGTTTTTGAAGCGACAATCTAATAACACTAAAGCAGAAGGTTAGCTCAAACACTATGCAGCGTAAATACGTGTTTTTCTGAAGTGTTTGTTTACAGCAGTTAAACCGCATTGTGATTGGTTGAGAAACACGCAAAACACACACGTCTTCCATTATGACTGAATGTACGCGAGATTCATTTGGTCAAAAATGTCGGCGCATTAGAGTTAGCAACAGAGTGCAAAGTAGTCGAGCAAAGTCTGTCGTTAATGCAATGAATTAGCTCGATGTTTGAAATGGCGTCACTGAGGCGTCACTGAGGCGTCACACAGGGGTGGGAGAGCTGTCAAAGTCACGCCTGTGGATGCCAATTGCAGAGACTGTCGCTACACTGGGAGTTAAGGGTAAAACCTTGGTGAAATCACTGTCCAAGTTATTACTTCATTCATTATCGGAGGGGAAAATAAGCTGTTTAACCCTCATTTAGTAATTCTTACAAGATGATCAGTTTTGTAAGTCCAACCAGGGTTACACTGGTGTTAGTCACATTCCTTCCTGGCTCCTGTTTCCATGCTTTTTGCTGACTTACTGGACAGGAATGCATTGTGCTGGACTGGTTAATTTTCCCCACACAGGCCCCCCTCATGTGCCCCTGACTTGTGGTGTTGTTAGGTTATTATTCGCCGATCTGATCGGTGCATTTTTTTTTTTTTTTTGTCTTCATTTCTTTATTCTTGTTTTAATACGAACAATCTATGGAGCTATGTTTTAAGAAAAATGACGAAAATGTGCCAAACATAAATGTTTGTCAGAGTTTCCGAAATTGTTCGAACTTTAATGTGATTGTGTTTAAAGGTTCGAATGGTAGATTGGGAACAGTTAAACTTTTTTGTGGAGAAAAACAATACAAAATGCAAGGGAACAAGTGGTACTGTTTATGGAATATCAATAAAAGAATTGATGTGTTTTAGCCCTTCTACTTTCCATTCTTTTCTCTCATGTAGTCAGATAAATACTTAATGTTGTGTTGTGTCAAGAGATATAATATATTTATGTGCATTTAAATGACATTTTATGACTTATAGCATCTGTTGCATTTCTAAATATCTTTTTCTGTTTTTAAAATTTATCCAACAAGACCATAAACTCACTTAACTTGTAATGTAGTCTTTAAATTTTATGATTTTTATACAAATAATTTTATAAACAACATTTTACACCTCCACATTTATCTGAGAGCAACATTAGGTGTACACTTTTCTTATTGTTTCACATGCGAAACGGGATGAGCATATAAAATCGGATGCTTAATCACACGCAATCGTTAAAGAAGTAACCACCCCAACTAGTTCAAAACAACTCCAGTATGCTGCAACATTAATGTATCAATAATAGCTTTTCAGTATTTAAGATAATAGTTGCATCAGTTTCCTGTATTGAGACTTCTTTTATTTTTGATTCTGCAAAGAATAGTATTAATCCCACAGTAGTTTTTCTTCAACATGTCAATGCACCCGTGACTGAGTACCTCTTTATATTGCCCAGTTTTGTGAAATAAGGGATATGAACACTTATACCACAGGTTTTGATGACATAATGCTAACAGCCTGCTGTCACTGGAACAGTGTATTCATGTATACCAATGGGTGGGTACATTTTTGGCTGTACCTTTTATCATTACTAACTGTCATTGTCTTATTATGAAAGAACTTGTGTGTCAGACAAGTTATTTGTGTCTCTGCTATATTTAGCCTTGAAGGCACAAATGACTCATGGTTACGTAGCAGGGGTGTAGTTCATAGTTCATTTGTTTACACTGTTACTATTTTAGTGCTACAAATACATTAGGTCATCAGGCCTTTGATTAAAAGAATAAGAAACTACACAGAGATGTATGCAGTACAAATCATCTTTATTGAAAACCGCATACTGTTTTTTTTTTTTTTAAATAATACAAGACATAAAAGGAGCAGGGTAAGGTGGGAGAGAACAGGATAAAAAACAACTGTGAGACTAATTAGAAAACATGGCGCTTTCTTAACACAATGGATTTACTGTTGTCTCAAATGGTTACACAGCAGACACAGCCAATGCAGACACTGTTTCACTTAGTCGAATTAAGCAACAAATGGTAAAGGAATGTCGACCTCCATCTGTCTGTCACCTACTCTCACAAATGGTTCCAAATTTTTGCTTTTCTCTTTAAGTGTCTTGATGACATTGTTTTGGAAAGCATTCACACGTTTTATCATTAAGTCGATCCATGACTGGATGTCAGATTGAACCTGTGCACTAGAGATGTCAGCGAAAATATCCTGGATTTTAGCTCTCACAGTTTTTAGATATTCCATAATAATTCTGTGGATTTCTTCAACCCGCTTGGAAACATCAACCATAAAATGGGACTTCATGACATCGTTGTATACATTAGTCACAAAGGTGTAGAACCCTTCGACATTCTGAGATTTTAGGATTTGAAGGAACTTCTCACTTTGTTCCATGGCAAACTCTGTGAATGCATAGAATCTGCTTATGATATCTTCCAATTGGATATTTCCCAGTTTCCTCACAGTAACAATTACTTCGTCCTTAATTTTCTTCAAAGTTACAATCAAGTTATCAAGAATTTCTCTTCCCCTGACAACATAGTTAGAGCCAGGAAGTGTGAATTCAACGGCACTGAAGTAATCAAAGACTGCTGTAAACATGGAGACAAAGTACTCATGAATCTTTTGAACCGCCTCCTCAGAGACATCAGCAACAAAAGTACTGATTTTCTGGTAGATCTCGAGCCCAGAGAGCCTCCGTTCATAACCAGGGATCTGGAACTTGGTTTCTTTCAGGAATTTAACAACAGTGTTCAGAACAATTTCAACTTTCTGTTGGTACTGTTTGAGGATCAAGATCATCTTATCTGTGACAGTTGTTATAACATTTGAAGAATCTAGTGCTGCAATTTTGTCAACAACTTTCTTAAACATCACTTTCCCCATTTCTTTAGCCTCTTCAAAAGAATTCTCAAGGACTCTGGCCTGCCTGTACACTTTTTTGTATGTCCTGACGGCAGGACCAGACACCATTTTCATGACTACAGGCACCTGTTTCTTTGCTCGCAGCATCATCTCATACGGCATCTCCATGTTCCAGGTTGTCTGAAAGTTCAGCTTCTTAGAATTCATCACAGACATCTTCATACTCAAGATATCAATGTCAGTTGTTGGCTCAGACTGTTGGAAAACACAAAACAAAAAGATATTTTACAAAGTATATATACACCATTTGCAGTACATGAAGTTTAGTAAGTAAAGTATGTAAGAAAACAAGTAAGCAATTATTTTCCTACCGGGTAGCGACCATAGAGTCTAGCTTTAACTTGTGCTGGACGCTTAGTCTGCGTCTGAACTGCAATGAATCCTGCCGATGGAGAGGACACAGAGACGACAAGTCCTTTCTCTGGAGTTCCAGTCAACTCCTGATAGATTTCCATAGGTTGGTCAAACAGATTGATCTTTGCTGAATTGGTGATGGAGGCAGCCACATTTTCAAAACTGAGGATGACGGTACTGTCATGGTTTCCTTCTACCATTGAATGTTTTACAGATAGGACAGACACCATCTTAAATGCATTAGCTTTGTCAATGTTGGTGTTGCCCTCAATCCTGCCATTCAGAAACTCCCATTCAGAGGATGTAGAAGCATCAACTTTGATGATGAACTTGTCCTGGTTAAGGATGCTGGCATCATTTTTCAGAGTGACCATTGCTGTTTTCAATGAAAACTCATAGGTCAAATCACCCATAACAGGGATCTTGATGTTTGTCATTTTGGGCAGAGTGACTTTTGGGAGAGACAGCTTGCTAAGGGCAGATGGAACATGAAGAGTAGGCATTGTGATGAGACTAAAATCAGGCAGGGGAATGGTGAATGTGGACACTTCAACATTAATCACTGGAACTTTGTAGGCAGGGACTGTAATGGTTTCAGGCAACTCAATGCTGTATTTTTCATACTCGTTCTTTGCTGTGTTATAGGATGCAGCCATCAGGGCAGCAGCTTTGTCCTTGCCAATGAGCACTTTTTTTTGCAGAGTCTTGACATTGGTGTTAATGATATCAATGAGGGGATCCATATTAATGTCAATGGTGATCATCTCAGGGTTCTTCATGTACTTTAGCTTGGTGTTCATGTCGAATGTCTGCTGAGTTGTGATGAGGAAGTGACTCAGGCCAGTGTCTTCCCAAAGTGAAAAGTCTTCTATTTTTGATGTCTTAATACCAACAAATGGCAAAGTCATTTCAGGAATGGTGAAAGGCTCTTTTAGTACATCCAGATTTGCTTCTCCATTAATCTGGGTGAATATGTTTATTTCTCTGTCACCGTTATCCATGGTGAAATAATGGGAGTATTTGTACTGGTTGAAGCTAGCCAGACCTTTCCAGCTAGCCCCCTGCACTTCAGAGCTCATAGTAAAGGAGATGTCATTCTGGAGATCTAGCTTACCAATCAGACTGAATGGAAGTACAATCTTGGCATTTCCCTTGTTCTTGGTGTCAAATACAAGCTCACTTGGTGAGACTGAAGCGATTACAGAGCTTGAAATAGTTCCCTCAGCCTGTCCAACTAGATCTGCATTGTGAGAGGCAGAGAAATCCATTTTCAGGTCTCCAACCTTGGCCTGGAACTTGACCTGTGCAACGCTACGCTTCATGACAGGTGTTTCTGTCTCAGCCTTGGCCTCAATAATTATGTGGCGGAAAATGCACATGTCTGCATCCACATTTTGATTCATCTTGAAGTTTTCGCTGCCTGTTACGCCTTTGAAAGTCACTTTGGCTGTGAGGAGATCCATGACCACTTCCATGTCGCTCTTGTGGGTTGCCTCATCTGTAATGTCCTGAACTGCATATTTTCCATTGGCCATGTTGTTGATGGTCAGATGGGCGGTACCATCCTTGAGCAGGAAAACAGTTTTTTGATCGAATGATGTTTCACCAAAGGTGCTAAGGGCGGGTATGTTGAGGTCCTGTTTGTAATGAGTCTCAACAGTTGCAGAGACTCCATTTTCCATGGCAAAGAATGCCTTATTGACAAGCTCTCCAGCATAGAGCTCCGTTTTGGCATTTGCAGTGGTTTCAGCAGAAGCTTGAGCTGACAGGCCATACAGAGCCATTGTTCCCTTATGGTCAAGTGTAAAACATGACTGGATAACTTTGATGTTCTCAGAGATTGCCAGGCGACTCATCTTGGGTGCAGCAAAATGGGCACTGGCATCCACAGTGAAATCAAGGATTTTCAAAGTAGATGTAGCCTGTGAGTTCAGGTTCATTTTGAACTCTGGTGTAAGTGATGTAGTTGTGGTATTCTCTAGGTCAGCACTTGTTCTGAGTCTGTAATGAGGTGAGGTAACTCTGAATTCTCCATAGAGTTTTCCAAAACAGGGGATCTTGCTCATACCTGAAACTGTTTCTTTCAATTCCATACTGAATGTGTCATAATCAAAAGACTTGATTGTCTGGATCAATCTCATGATATAGTCACTCATGTCATCAATCAGCTGTTTGTAGTCAAAGGAATAGACTTCATTCACAAGGCCTTGAAGTGGTACCATGGCTCTTTTGAACAAAGGCTGGATATCAATTCTCTTGAGAGCAGAATAAACATTCTGAATATGCTCCCTCACTTGATACTGCTTCATAATTTTCAGAACCTCATCCATTACAGCTTCAATCATCTTCTCAACCTCATAGTTGGAAAGGATCTCTTCCACTTTAGAATAAACTGCATTGAACTTATTACCAATGTTATGCTTCTTGATCCAAGCCACGATGGCCTCCTTCATTGACGTCAACACATTTATGACTTTGTCAGTTGGGATCTTGGCTGTCAAATTGGCCACAAAGGTTTCCATTGAGTTGATAAACTTTCTTAGGTCTTGGATTAACATGTCAAAGTCAAAGTTATCAATGACTTGCTTCAGTTCTGCCACTTTGCTCTGAATCTTGGCACTGATCTCATACTTGGTATTGACGTCTTTCATCATGTCCATGCTGTGGTCCATAAGCCTCATCATTTGGTTCTTTACATTTTCAATAACTTCTGTAAGCTGTTCAATAAATGGGATCTGTATGAGGTGGCTGTCTTTGTTCTTGTCATATTTCACAAATCCAGAGATAGCATAATTTTCACTGGCATCAGTGAAAAGGGATGTTGTGGCACTTCCCATCATCTCAATACCCATTTTCTCTGCATTGTTATAGACACTCATCTCTTGATCAAAAGTGTGCTCGTTCACTATGGATTTCATCTTCATGGAGACACTTTGCTCTTTCAGACTCAGCATACTGTTGAACTTGTTATCTGTAGTGGTCTTGATGGTGGGTCTGCCTTCCAATTCATGGGTGGTAGAGCCTCTGTACTCAAATGAATGTGTGATCACCATGGGTTCTGCTTTCAGGAGGAATTTGCTGTATAGTTCGCCACTTTGTTGTCCATACAAATAAACTGAACCATCTGAGTTGAAAATGGCATCAATGTTCAAAGTGAAAGGTGCCACAAGAGTTTTGACTGTGCTGTCCAGACGAAGATATGGTGAGTTGAAATTAGCCACATTGTTAAACTTCATGTTCAGGCCAGCAACCTCCATGTCAGATGTGTGTGTCATACGAACTCCCAGTAGTTTGCCGTTGGTATTGCACTTTGCAGAGAGGACCATGTCAACAAATTTGACTTCATATGTGTGCTTAAGCTCTTCCTCTGAGAAGACTCCCATCATTGTTCCAGTTATCTCCATGTTATAGGGCTTTGCCTTGAACTGGGCATCATTCACATAGTTAATCTCCATGACCTTCAGGTCATTTTTCACAATAACTGTGGCAGTAAATGGCTCCATATTAACTGTGATGTCATGCATGTAGGAGTTCCTGTTGTCAAGGAAGTTGTCAGTCTTGGAGCGCAGGTTAAAAGATCTGAGTGTAAGAGACAGCGAGTTGGTGTTTTCGGTCCTTATCTCATTGAGAGATCCAATTATGCTGTTGGAGAGGAGCAAGCCATCTTCATTAAGTCTAAGGTTCAACCTGTTCCTGGTGTTGATGTCATAGAGGTTGCCATTAAAGATGCCGTTGAAGTATGCTTCTGTGCTTGCAAGCCTTCCCTCAACACTGAGCTCAACTTTGTTCTCTTTAATGGCTCCCTTAGTGGTGAGAGAAATGGTGGCACTAGAGGTATCAACTCCACCATGGAAAACATTCTCAAAGGTCATTGGGCTGTGCTGAGCAGTTGTTGTACAGCTGGTGGTAAGCCCATTCATGTTGATGGCCAAAGTTGCTTTGTGAGAGGCAAGGCTTGAAAAGATGTTCATGGAGGCATCAGTGTTGATCTCCAAGCCAGATGGGTTCAAGGAACCAGTGATCAGTGAGTAGGCACGGTTGACACTGTCATCAGCTTGATTCTCTATTCTGAGGCTGACCTGTCCTTCAGAGGCAGAAAGGTCCATCTGGCTACGAAGCATTCGCTCACTGGCCTTGGTCACGGAATCGGAGTGGATAGTAAGCTTGACATCCTTGTACTTCATGTTCATCTTGGTGGTGTGTCTGATGATGTCACTGTTCATGTTGGTGTTTGAATCAACCATAAGCTCCTCATCTGCATATGATGCCTTGATCTTGTTCGATACCTTTAGGATGTCAGAATTTACCCTCAGTGAACTCTCCATTCTTGCTTCTTTCTTGGCTTGCTCAACTGAGAAAGTGTGGAGATAGGTGGTGGTGGCAGTCATGGGTCCAACAGACACACGTCCATCTGTGTTGATATCTCCAGAGAATATAGCTGAGTCCAGAGCAACTTGGGCAGTCATTGTCAGAGAAGTGTCCAGACCCAGAGGGGAATTGGCATAAATATTATACTTTCCTGTAGCCATTACATTGTCCGTGATAGCTATGGTTTCGAGGGCATTACAACCTGAGTTCATAAGCATGTGTTTCAGGGAACCATCAATGGTGAATTTCAGAGTTTTCTCTGCTGATTCTGAAATTCCTGTAGCTCCTTTACAGAAGAAAAAAACATTGAAATATCAATTAGTATATATTTTTATGATTCCTCTTTTGTGTTACATAAGACATATATAATTCTTCTAATTTATGAAAATACTAAAGAGAAACTTACCATCAGTTGAAAAGGAGAGAATCTCGATTGGACTGTCAGCCAGGATCCTGAACTTGGCTGTATAGCTGGGAGTATCTTCAGTGTTGTTACCAGCAGACATTGTTGCCTCCCAGTTGTAGTAGTTGCTTTTGACCTTTGCAGACACTTCCATCGCTCCCATCAGTGGCAGGGTGAGATCATACTCAGAAGGGATGGTAAAAGTGGGGATCTGGATCTCCTGAGAGGCAAACTCCATGCCTAGCTGAGGCATGGAGATGCGTGGGGAGGCAACTACTGGAGGTATCCTCAACTCCTCAGATGATTTGCCACCAAGAGGCAGTGGAATGCTGATGGTCAAACTGTCCTGGTTGAATTGGTATTTAAAAGTGCTTTCTCTGTTGGAAGGGTGAAAGGAGTTTATTTGTTAAATTTTAACCAGACATTGAACTGTATGGATTCACATAATGGTGGTGTTTACTTACAGGTTCATAAATAGACTTTCAGGCATAGAGGGCATCTCCATATCGGCAATTCTGTTCCTCAGAGTCTCAACATAGGGAACGTCAGTTTTGACCTTGTCCATCCAGTTATTGCTGGCCTGATGAGAAACACCAAATTTCTTGCTTTAGTCAGGAATGATTAAAAGTCAAGCTCTGCTAAAATAGATTTAATGAGCCTAAACTTTTTTCTGTATATTCTCTTATTATTTATTACCTCAACTGCCTTGTTGACAATATGACGAAGTTTCATATCAGTCTTGACAACCTGCTGGTCCATGGCATCCTCCACAAACTGCCTCAGCCAGGTCTGGAGGGTTTCAGTGTGAGGCACCAGGACCTTAGTATCAGCGTTCATGTTGGACATCAGTTGAACCTCAGCCCTGTTTTCACCTGATATGCAAAGAATTTACCTTATTACATTTACAGTTTAGACAGTTTTCATACAAATGCTTGAAATCGCCAATTTCTGAAGTCCACTAGCAATTGTTTTTTTAAACAGACATACCATATTTAAATGTGACTGTCTGAGCAGAGGAGGTCTCTGAGAGCTTGACATCACTTTTGATTTCCATAGTGAGTCCGTCAGCTTTGCTCATGGTAGCAGTGACAGTGGCATCAGTCTTGAATGAGGGGACTAACATTTGGACTTGCAGCATGCCATCAGTCATGGCCTGAAGTCTGTGATTAAGAGAACATTCTATAATCAATACTTGCATGTTATTTTTTTCTTAAATTGTTAAAGTGTAAATGAATAGATAACTTTTACCAAAACATATTATTTATTGACAGTTTGTTAAAAAATAGTTATTGACTGGGTTAACTCACTTGGCACGGCCAATCAAAGAAAGCTGCGGCACATTTTTGTTAGAGAGCTCAACGATAATGGATTTTCCTTTGGCAATGCTGTCGGTCATGCCAATCTTAATGCCGGCCTCAACATCAAAGTCAGGTACCTCGACTTGAGTTGTGAAGACATTCCTGTTCCTGTTGTATTTCATGGTGGCTGTGGCCTCAGTAGGCTTAGGACCTGAAGTTGGAGAAGTATAACTTGGTTATGACATAGGAAAACCTATATTGCACATTGGAAAATTAAGTCTGTGTATTTTTTTTTCAAATAATAAGCTCATACCTTCAGCTTTCAGGGCTATCGTCAAAGAATCAACCTTCTGCCGACCGTCCTTTCCTTCACTGAAAAGGTTGTATGCTATTGTGGCCGTGTACTCAGAGACATCTTTAGAAGGCTTGATGTCGAGCACAAACCTAGGGCAAAAAAGATTAGGTTTAGGTTTCAGATAATCAATAGGAAAAAAAACAATTACTGAAAAAACTTACTTAGTCTCTCCATTCAGGGGGAAATAAGGAACAGCATTATTAGGACCACTGCTAGCATGAAGTATTTCAGTGCAGTATTGGATTCCAGAGAAGAGAGGTTTGCAGCTTCCCTCACCCTCTCTGTGTGGGATTACTGCAGCCCGGCCAGCGCCCACAATCAGCACTTTGTTGCTATTTCAAATAAAAAACAGCAGAGTCAATTTTTGTCTTCTAATAACTTTGTTAAACATGCTATAATTTTAATCACATGGAATACACTGTATCACTAAACAACCAAGTGGCTGCAGCTTTGTTGCTAGTGGCAGAACTACTTTTCTATGAACTACAATAATTCCACCTCAGTGTGGCCTAAAACACATAAAATCATAATTTTATTTATTTTGTTTATTCATACCTGATGCTGAAGAGCCTTGTGGTGCCCTGTGGTGCAGGGATGGAAAGCTTAACCTGGCTGGCCTCCATGCTGATCTTGACATTGAGTGAGCTTTCATGATACATGCTGGTGTGCATCTCAACAGTGGACTCCATAAATTCAGGGATGTGGACACCCATCTCAGTTACAAACTCAACTCCAACAGAAGGCATGAATGACAGCTCTTTCTGTGAATACAAAACAGATTTTGTCGAATAAAATAGGTAAAAAACTATTATACAAATACTGTTTATAATGCATTAACATTATTACTATTATTTAGAATGTATAATTATCATATTTATTATGCATTATCATCACCATAGATTTTTAATAACACATAATAATAAATCTACAACCAACTTTATTGATAGCATTGATGATATATCATCAACGTACCATTTTTGGAGCAATGTTAAAGCCTCCCTTTGCTCCAGGAGTAAAGGTGCCTGACAGAGCAAATGTCAAAGGCAGGCCAGATGCTGTAGGCATGACAAATTTGTTGTCCATGAAGATGTAATGGATGAAGATCTCATTGTTGGTGCCAGACATTAGGTTAGCCAACGCCTGGTAGAAAAAAAAAAAAAAAATCAACAGTCACTTTGAAGTCCGTCTTGCTGATATCTCAAGTTGTAAGCTGCTCAACATGTATTATATAGAATGGACAGCAGGTGTATTGAACAGTACCTTGGAAGGAATGAGCCGCATGAAAATATCTGCATACATCATTGCATTGTCAGCAATAAACTTCAGTTCGCTGCCCTTGATGTAACCAAGCTCATTTCCCATGATCTTCAGGTAGGCCATGGCCTCTGGGGACTCCTGACTCTGCAGCTCTTTAACCAGCTTGTTGAAGTTGCGAACAATTTCCCTCCCAAGGTTTTCGGGAACCTTTGAAAAGAAGGTTTATATTAGTGAGGTGGTCTTGAGGGAAGAACTGTTTTTCTCGTAATAATTAAAGACAAGATTTACCTTCCGTCCTTCTGTCATAGGAATGTTAAACCATTTATCCAGTTCAGGAATCTTGTCCATTGCCCAGTACAGTGTTTTGGACAAAGTGTCAGGGAAGAACCCGTTCTTTCCAAACAAAGCATCAACGGTTGGCTCGAAGCCCTTTCCTTGTATGCCAATCTATTGAAAAAAAATGGAAAAAAAAAAGATTAAATGACACATTAAACAATGTGGGTATAGTGTATTAATGTCTGAATATGAGTCAAAAAATTCTCTTATATTATTTACGTAGCTTTAATTTCAGTGCCAATTGGTAGTTAAAGAGAGGAAATAATAATAACAAAAAAATCAGCGACTGTATTTTTACACTGTAAGTAAGAATCACTAGTGTTTCTCGTAATTATAAAACAGCAATAAAATTCTGATTTTTATGACTCTGACTATTACATACTTCCCAGATGTCCATGTTGAAACCAAAAGCTTTCAGGGTAGTTTCCAGCAAGACCTCCCTTGGCAAATGGCTACTGGGATCAAAGATAATGTTGCCCTGAATGCTGGCCAGCATGTCCTTATATGATAGACCCAATTTGTAGTTGTGAGACTTTGTGGTGTAGTCGTTGTCTGTGGCCACGTCAGTGTCTTGAAGGGCATTCATAATCTTCATAGCAAGCCTAGGAAATAATGAAAAACATCAGCTGAATATAACAGTCTGATTGCTTAGTCAACGTATTTCCATTCAAATAAAGCACAAACTGTGCTGTTGATAAAGCTCCTTTCTTACTTCTGGGTTTCTGAATCAGTGGAGGAAATAATGTTGTAAATGTGGGAGGTCACAAAGGACTTCATCTGTATGTTCTGCTCCTGCTTCAGCAGCTTCTTCACCATGTCAATGTCACTGTCCTCGGGATTCCTCATCAGGATCAGGTAGGATGCCAGGCGTTTCTGCACAGAACCCTTGGGGTACTGGCTGACCCTCTGAAGGTTAAAGCGAGCCTGAAGAGAAAAAAATGACTTTTTTTTAACTGTACTCCAAAAGCCTTTCACTTAAAAACTAGGAAACCATACTGTTCATCTGTGGAGGGTGTTGTTTACCTCATCTGTCACAGACATACGTCTGAACGCTTGGATGGCCGCAAGCTGCACAGACAGAGTGGTTGCAGGTTGTCTCATACACTTAATCAGTGTGTTTTTAATAGCAGGGTCCACAGCCTCCATAACATCTCCCATGTTGCCAACAACCTGCATGGAATGGTTAAAACAATAAGACTTGGAACTGGATGTTGGTATTAAAAAGGTATACTGTTAAAGCCTTGTTACCTACCCTCAAGGTCAGGAAGGTCAAATCTTTGTCCCCAGCACAGTCTGCGCCCAGGAGAGAAGCCATGAAGTTGAACACGGCAGTGATCTCGGGGGTGACACCCTCAGCCTGGTACAGTCTGGTGACATATTTAGACATTAGCAATGTATAACAAATACCACCCTTCATTACTAGAGTAGTGTAAGAGACTTTTCTTAGCTTTTTATTTAAAAAAAAGATGAAGCGTAGGTTTACTTACTTCCGGGCTACATTGCTCAGGGCATACATGATGGGCTTGCTCTGTTTGTACTGAGCCATTGCCAGGATGTCTTTCATCATGAGGCGGGAGGGGTTAGAAAGCATTCCCAGGGCGTAGACAGTAGCATCCACTTCAAGCGCAGCTGTGTCAAACTTCCTGAGCTCCTTCAGTAAGGTGCTGGTACATTCTGGGGTGCCGCACTGGACAAGAGCTTGCCACGACAGAGGCTCTGACACTTCCATCATCACGGCAACAGCAGACCCCAGGACGTCCAGCTTCAGGCTACGCAATTCTTTCACCAGCTTGTGGAAGAGACTGGCGCGTTCCTCACCCCGAGTCATCTGGGACAGACTGTTAAGCTGCTTCAGCATGGCGATGGCAGCATCTTTGGTCTGGACTGGTGACTTGTCATCATCAACATCCATGGGCAAAGACTTGACATTGTCCTCGCCTGCTGATAAAGTGTACTACAATCAGTGAGGAAATGCACAAGCTAGACACATTTGTCATATCGAGCCTATTTTGTTATTTGCAAGCTTTTTCAAAAACTGAGAGACTCACTGCGGTCAAAGATTCTGTCATTGATCTTGGCAGTCTCCTGCAGAGTTACAGTCTGCCTCACCATGGTGGAAATTCCATATTCATTCCTGGTTTCAAGGGAGACAGTTACAACAAAGTTGTGGATGACACGAGGAGGAAACAATTACACTTGGCCAAAATAAGATAATAAGATTTTATATCAGCTACCTTAACTTGTCAGTTTAAAACTTTTTGGAAACATGGACCAGACTGTACGACAGAATACAGTCTCTAGCAATTAAAAGTTCATACCCAGCTCTAACAATTTTTCACACAAACAATACAAAAGTTCTCCTACTTTCCAAATGAGTCAAGACAAGACTTTAAGTTGTAAAGGATGTTAATTAGACTCCTGTTGAAGGTGAAATCTACAATTTAGCTGCTGATTAAAAGCATGTACCTAGTCTGAAGTGGATTTTGATCATAATGGACTCTCTGTATGGAGGCATGCATTTAATAATTATCTGTGGATGTGTTTTTTAAAAGAAGTGCCCAGGTTCTTAATTTATTTTGTAAAATGATATGGTGCAGTTTTGCTTTTCCATTTTTTTTTTTTGGGTGAACTGCTCCTTTTGTATGTTGTTTTGAAACTTACTGGGAGGAGAGGGGCAGGAAGATGTGCTTCTCTGTGCAGACTCCACTGGTCATGTGCTTCTTCTGGTTGTCGAACTTGTAGTTGCAAGTCTGAGAGCTGCTGATCATCTTTGACAGAGGGTAGTTCTGATGATGGGAAGACATTGTGTTAAATTGTGAGAAAGAGCTGCCTGCTTGACAATTTCAAAGATAATTTTTGAGTTGCATTTGATGGGGATGGGCAGGGATCAGGTGATAACATGCTATTTTATAAGATGTATTTAAATCTTATCCTCCTCTACTTAGTGGTGAGACTTGTAACTTTTTGGTTTCCAAATGCCTTCCGAACACTATCAAGTCTGTGGTTTGCAATTGTGACATTATGGGATTGTTGCTTCATTTCTTACCAGGCCAGTGATGAGGGCCAGTGGACTGGTGTCCTGCCTGTGGGCATGGAACGCATCACATCTGGACAGATCCCTACTGACGGTCACATCAGTGGCAAAGTCTTCTCTGGCATTGACGGTGAAATCAGTGGGGCACACTCCGTGCACAGTGGGCTGAAAGTGGTGAGAGAAGTAATCAATAAAGAGCTGGATAGGTAAGCATATTTTTGTACTTTGGCAATTGCCCTGAATCTGATTACCAAGTCATCTGAAAAGATTGCCCCCCATTATAAGGGCAGGTGATGCTGTTAGCAAGATAAACTTATCTAGGACTTTGACCTGCAGCTGGAGATACAGCGAGCTTATCTATTCATTGTGCAACTTGTTTGTCATTTTGTGTCTGCACTAGAATACTTGATGACTTTGGCCTGAATTGATGCGAAAAATATCAATGAAGCCAAAATACCATGTTTTTATTCCTCTCTTCTTCCATCACTGGCACGAGCAGCGCGGAGACAATTCCTCTCTTGATGTTCAGGATGTTGACAGGCTCATCATCCTCGGGGTAGAGCTTGACCTGGGTCTGTCCTTCAACTGCGATCTTCAAGGGGTTCCTGTCGACGTCATTTACATTAAGCCACTTTCCAGATCATCAGGGCTTCAGTTTCAACACTAAACAATAAAGAACAACACTAAATCTTAGAGAACATAACAACATGACTCACTTGGCCATGGCCTCTTTGAAAGCCTTAGCTTCAGCAGCAGGACGGTATAATGGGTTCCCTGCTTCATCCACACTAGAGATCTCGCTCAGAGAGCACTCTGTTGTGTGGAGGATGAAGCTGCATGTCTGCGGCACATCAACCTCGACCTGTGTAGCACATTAAAATCTTAGTTTAGTATAATTCCTCTCCAGTTACGCTCAGCAGACTATAGTGCTTGAGGTGGTCAGACATACTTTGCAGGACACTTTGGGGCCGCTCTTATCGTCCGTTGCTCCTTTCACGCCATTAAAGGTTTCAGCTTCGTATTTGTAGATAAATCGCCTGAAGTTTTTGTATCTTTTGGCCACTAAACAATAATTGAAACATTAGTCAGAACACTTTGATATAATGTACATCCTTTTACAGTTAAATTACTACTTTACCCTTGAGGTTTAAATTACCATTTTTTTTTCTAGGTTTTTTTTAAAACTAGTAATTTATAAAGCAATATTAAGATTGTAAAAATAAACTCACAAAAGCAAACTGGAGATTGTTCCTCAACACTTCCCACATCTTGCTCTGTAAAGGATGGAAAAAATGTTTCATAAACAAACCTCTTAAAACTGAAAACATTAATAGTAAAATCATATGGACTATCTTGTATCATAATCGCATCACTGTTATTCTTTCAAAAATCCACTGGACCAGTCTGAAATTCTGTTGGAATTTTACTGAACTCGTGTTAAATTGTTACCTTCCCAAAGAGAAAAAAGAGAAAATCAAGCCTATAAACCAAATTTACTTTGGGTATGCCCTGATTAAATGTTAAGTTTAATATAAAGGGGTTAAGTGATCAACTTATTTCTAATCTAACCCGACAAGCATGATAAAATTAGCACTGTAATACAAATAACCTATTAAATATTACTGTGGTTTTTAATTTGTGACAAATACAAACCACAATATCTTAGAAATAAAGATCTCCCAACATGTTTTTCCTTTATATCTCAGACAGAAATAGAATACTCACGGGCCAGTGCATATGTTCCCAGCATCAAAAAAAGGCAGAGCCTGGTAACCCCCATGGTGGGCTCTGTAAAGCTCCTAGAAGCCTTGATGTAAGGAGAGTCCTCCTCTTTCTGTGAAGACTAATCCTTGTGCCTCTGTTCTTCAGCTTTTATACCCCTCACCTCGTACTGTATATGGGACTAACAATACTTGCAAATGTGTTGCCCTGGTTTCAAAGTCTGAGCAGACCGTGTGGCAGGCCAAAGGTTGTGTTTCACAAACTAAGACGTGTATGTCAGCACTGGGTGGGGGCTGTGCCATTATCTCAATTTACCTCCTCAGCTGCTATTTTATTAGTCAGGGTTGTTTTCTGGAGATATTAGGTTGACCGTAAAGAGAAATGTATTGTGTATTAATGTTTGTCACTAAGTATTTGTAATCAAATCAATGTCATAATCACAGATAAATCCTGAATCACTAACTTTGATTGGTTGTTTGTAGGCTACTGCTCAATGGTCAACTAATATCAGCCAAGTAAAGTGATGTGTTTTGCTTTGTTTCTAAGCTTAATGAGTGAGTCACTTCTTTTTTTAGTCTTTAGAAGTATTGTCAAGTCAAAGCAAATAGTTGTTATTCTTGAGGTTTGAGGATTTCACGTTGAAAGTCACAGTTTAGCTGATTCAAAAACAGGTGAACCCTCTCTAGTTCTTTCTCGAAAATCTTTCTTTAGCACAAAGGTTACACTGCATGATGTGCACAAAAACATGTCTACCTTGCGCAGAAAGTTAGTTAAACCTTTGCCCCATGACTCCTGAGCAATATGAATCATACCGATGCAGAATTGACACCCTAGCCCTTGTTTCACCGTGTATTAGAACATTCTTATGACATCCATTCACACTCTTGTCTTTTTAAGGTAGTTTTTATGCCACAACGATCATCAGATTTTTAAATATTATGTACAAATAATAACATATTTTATCCTAGAATAAGCACACTGGTCTAACACCAGTGCGTGGCGTTGAACTGGCCAGTCAAAATGTCTCCTATGAACAAAAGCAATTACAGCACCTTTACTGTTCATTAGACAGAATGGAATTACAGTAAGAACATTTTACTCAAGTGCTGAACATAAATTAAGGGATGGGGTTGCTCACAGGTGGAGCGGGGCAAAAGAAAAGCTCTATTGTACGTGTCCTTCTTAAGTCTGCTCATCAACACCGAATAACATTTTTCTCATGAAACAGACTTTATTAAAGCAACAATTTAAAAAAAGAAATAATTTTTTGTGTTGTTTTAAAATGGTGAGTATTTTGGTTCACAATAAGATTTGGTTTTCTTGCCTACATTAAGATGACCATGATTATTGCTGGCCTCAATGGGCCCCTCAAACAGCTGGGCCTCTTTATGGCCGCCAACAGGTATCTGTACTGGAGTTTTTCTATTTTATGCTGACTTTTAATTTTTTAGGTCATTATTCACTGACAAATTTACCTTTTTTTTCCCACAGTTTCAGCATCCCACCTGTTTACATAACTTACAGTAAATGGAATTTTTGATAATGTATTTTTGGACTGTTGGACAGACTTGAGATTCAGAGATGTCATTTTGAGTTCTGCATCCAGTAGTTGCCCTAGACAATTGTATATTACTTTTCATATAATATCTGTCCTATACAAAATATCTCAAACTTCAAAGAGTAAGAAAAAAATAATCCTACATACTATACTACTACTAGTAGTAGTAGAGGTAGTAGTCTACATTTGTTATAGGGGCAGGTTACCTGTATTGAACACTTTTACTTTCAAAACTTAAATACCACACACACGTCTCTCGCCCTCTCTCTTTCTCTCTAAACCTATCGTGCCCTGTGTAAAAAATTAATTCCCCCCTGTTGTTAAATCAGCTGTGGGCTGTAGCTGTGATTAACCACATTTCACATATCACTAGCCAGACCCAGGCCTGATTACTGCCAGACCTGTTGAATCAAGAAATAACTTAAATAGAACCTGTCTGTCAAAGTGAAGTAAGCTAAAAAAAAACCTTCAAAAAGCAAAACATATTGCAGCATTCTAAAGAAATTCCATAACAGATGAGAAACGAAGTCACTGATATCTATCAGTCTGGAAAGGGTTACAAAGCCATTTCTAAGGATTTGGGACTCAGCAAACCCCAATGAGAGCCAGTCAGTTAAGGTCAGTGTCAGTGTTCAAGATTCAACAATAAGAAAGGGAGTGGGCAAAAATGGCGTCCAAGGGAGAGTTCCAAGGCGAAAACCACTGCTGACCGAAAAGAACACATAGGCTCATCTCACATTTGCCAAATAAAATTTGGATGATCCCCCAGACTATTGGGAAGATATTCTGTGGACTGACAAGACAAAAGTTTAGCTTTTTGGAAGGTGTGTGTCCCGTTACATTGGGTGTAAAACTAACACCACATTCCATAAAAAGAACATCATACCAACCATCAAACATGGTGGTGGTAGTGTGATGGTCTGGGGCTGCTTTGCTGCTTCAGGATCTGGACCACTTGCTGTAATTGATGGAACCATGAATTCTGCTCACTACAAGAAAATCATGAAGGAGAATGTCCAGCCATCAGCTTGCGACCTCAAGCTCAAGCTCAAGCACACTTGGTTTATGAGGCAGGACAATAGTTCTGAAACACACCAACAAGTCCACCTCTTGAATGGCCTAAAAAAAAAGCAAAATTAAGGTTTATGTGTGGCCTATTAAAAGTCCAGACTTAAATCTGATTGAGATACCGTGGCATGAGTAATCAGGAAGGGGGCAAATACTCTTTCACAGCACTGTATAGATACATGATCCACAGCTACTGGCTAAGGAAGCTAACTGCACTTTACGAATGTCTAGAAGCTCAGATGAGCAAGCGGCTAAAAGATGGGATCCACCCAGAGTGGTTGGCCCAAGATTGGACGGTCCTGAACGGTCATGAAGGACCCCCAGAAGGGAACAGTTCCATCCAAGTACAGGCCAATTACCTGCCTCTGCACGACATGGAAGCTCCTGTCAGGCGTTATTAGGGCCAAGATGAGTAGGCATGCGGCTAATACATGAGCAGGTCCCAAAAAGGGGTTGGTAGTGACACCATATGAACCAAACACCAGCTACTGGTGGACAGGGCAGTCTCTAGAGACTGTAAGACATGGAAGACCAACCTGTTCACTGCCTGGATAGACTACAAGAAAGCCTACGACTCAATGCCGCATACATGGATACTGGAGCGCTTGAAGCTATACAAGATCAACGGGACACTAAGAGCCTTCATAAAGAATTCGATGGGGCTGTTTAAAACTACTCTCCAAGCCAATTCGAGGCCAACTGCCCAAGGTAGTATCAAGTGCGGCATAGACCAAGGAATTGCCCTACCCCTCCCCCATATTCTGCATTGGCCTGAACCCCCTCAGCCAGATCATCACAAAGAGAGGCCTCGAATCCCGGTTCAGAAATGTATCAGCCACCTCCTCTACATGGATGATATCAAGCTGTATGCGAAGAGTGAAGGAGACATTGACTCACCGATCCAGCGATTCACATCAACAGGATCTACAGCAACCACATCGGAATGTCATTCGGGAAGTGTGGCCAGATGACATCAAAGAGAGGCAAATTATTATTCCACCTAAAAAAAAATATTGTTGACATTAGCCCGTGACTTTATAGCCTCAATTCTTGTATGCTTCATTTAATAATAACCTGTCTCTGAGACACCGTCCCACAGAGTTACTGTCATAAAAAGGAACAGTAAGTCAGTGCCTTCCAACACAGTATTACAGTCTGCTGCTCCATATGCATGCACACATCAGCTATCAAAACCACCTGCCTGAAATTCTATTGTACAGCTCTAACCTGTCAGGCCCTGAACAAGGGAGCTGTAAGGGTTTCCTGTGGCACTGGGATATTGGCAGCGGATCTTTATGGGTGGAGTGTGGCGTGTGCAGTCTCTGTTCCATCCATGTTCTAGTAACATCCATTACATTTCAGTCAGATTGGGGTCTTTGGAGTTTGGAGGACAGGTCAAAGCCTCAGGTTCTTTGTTGTTAGTTATGTTTTGTTACCACTTCACTTGTCAGTGGTTTTCATCTTGTGTCTGATTGGTGTGCTTTATGCTGGGTATTTGTGGAAAAGCCAGATTTAAAATTTGTTGTAATCAATGTACCATAGCTGATTGAAAAAAACCCATAGTCTTCTCTTGTAAGTGTCTTAACAACCTTTAACCTCTAAAAAGACATCTATTACAGCTGATTGATCAGGATTACAACAGTGAGGTGAACTCAAGATAAGTTAATCAGGCAAATGAAGGCAGTGTGATATTGCATAAGGGACACAGCAGCACTGAGCACAGTGATCACAGTGTGTAGAAATATGTCACCATGTGGAGCAAGTAGGAAGAATCAAGAATTATAGAAGAAAACGGAGTACAGTTAAAGGAAAACTATCATTCAGCAATGAAGTCTCATTTTGAGAGGGTTGCAATGATTGACATAATGTATCGTTTCTAAAACTATACACCTCTCGCTTAATTTATAAATCCTCCGTTTTCAATTACAGTACTCTGCTCTTGTTTTGTAAAACCAAAATGGCATTGTTAGAATCAATCCTTGCTGGCACAGAAAACACTGAAATAACTAAATCCCGGAGGGGTATTTTAATTGAATTTGAGACACTTTATCATTTCAAAACAATATACACAGATATGGATCAATAAAAAACTCCAATTAATTTGTGTCGCCTCTGTTGCTGATTGACTTGTGAGCTGAAATCAGAGTTCACCCTGTGAAAATGATCGTCTGCTGTTCATCAAGAATCCCAGTCATTCAATGTTGTTGTGAAAACTGAAAGACAGAGCAGATAAACATGGTTCAGTGTTGTGCACGTCATCGAAGTGGTCCTCAAAGACCAGCGTGGATATAATACGTCTGACTAATCGATCTGGACCAGGTGTAAAACGGATGAATTGGAGAAAGAGGAAAGAAAAAGAATGTGGGTAACTTATGATATTAAAAAGCATAAAGCAGTAAAGAAAAAAAAAATACACTCACAAAAACATACACAAACACACATTCAAAAAGAAAGCAAAGTCTGCAGAAAAGCTGGATTGAGAGGTTAGAAACCGCTTCAGCTCCATTACATCATATGAAATCTAAAGGTACTCCTCAATTCATTTGTTCCCAAAGATGGTTTCTGTCATTTTAAGTGGTTTTTATCACGCTGATGGACTTTGAAAACTGAGCACTGCACAGGATTGGGCTAGTTGGTAAATGGGCAGTAAATTGACATCATGGAACTGCTGCCCACAGACTGTGGCTCCAAACGATGCCACTAACACAAAATGACACTGCTCGTAATCCGGATGTTTTGGCTTCATTTTTATACAAAGGCAGGAAGTGCTGATTCATAGGAGACAAGAAGCAAATACATGCGTATATTTTTAGAATTTAAAACAATGGAAAACATTACTAATTGGTATAGCTAATACAGTACAATCCTTTTATAAAACCAAGGAATCTCCCTGTCTGTCCACTGGATTAAAACAGAAAGTCAGACTAACTTCAAACTCAGCAGATACATTTGGATGAACAGCTCAAGGAACAATTGATTACATTTGGCTATTGGTCTGGCTCATCCTAAAACTTATTTGCATTTGGTTTTCTAACGATACCTTTGCGGGAGTGCATTTTCTAATAAATGATAGTAACTTGCGTAGAAACCCAGACACGATGAGGTCATGTGACAAAATTAAGACATTCAGAAAGGATGTGATAAATAAAACCATGAATAACTTGTCTCTTAACTTTCCCCTCGACTCAAAGGTAATATTGCTGTATATGTATCCAAAAGATCTCAACGTAAACGGAAGAAAACTGCTGTACCGACAGTGGTGGCTAGTTTCCCACTATTTTTCTTCCAGAGTGATAATAAAAGGGTGAAGGAGTTTTGTACATGATGAAGATGCCAGTGTAAAGTATTGCTCAATAATGTTGGTCAATGAAAAACTCAAAGACATTTTTCTTCTTCTGCTTTGGTACAGTTTTGTACTTCTCAGTCCTCCGTAGCTGCAGCAGTTCGTCTGATTGGTTTGATGTTTCATAAGCTCATAAGCCATAATAGAAGGGAATTCACAGACTGGAATAACTACCCGGAATTAAAATGTGTTTGAGCGCCAGTCGGGATAGTTTACATCCATGTGTGTCCAGACACTAATAAGATATGTAGTGAAGACATTCGGAGGAAATTAAAAGAGATAAAGTGTAGTTCTTAAATTATTACTTTATTGACATGTATGATTTCAGATAACAAAGGACTGATAGAGTGTTTTGTCTCATGGCGGAACGACAAATACCTGAATCTCAATATCGACAAAAACAATGAGCCCGTGGTGCACTACTGCTGGAGGTTTGTAAATGTGCATGTTGTTTGTCAGAAGCAAAATGCAATATGTGTTCACACGCTTGGCCAAAAAAACGCGAGAAAGCACTAAAACTGGGTTCACAGACGTCTTCAGCACAACAGCTTGGATGAGTGCAACCAGTGCAATTGGGTGGGCCGACAATGCAATATCCAATGCAATATCCAAACAAACGTTAAATATGGTCACAATCTACTTTTTTACTTTTCTTTTCTTCTATGATGTCACAATAAAGTTCACCATAGACCTTTGGGGTGTAAAATGTCAATACTTCATCATATTATCCTATTTTTGTCATAAATTCGGCGTGAATTCATGGTTTCAGGGTAAAAAAATGGGTTTGTGAGGGCACAGTGACCTTGACCTTTGACCACAGACAGTCTGCATTCAAGTAGTGAGTGATGGACCGCTTTTCATTTTGTTGCACAATATTAAATATGAAGTTTGTATTTTCTGCTGAGCAGCTATTTCTGGATATTTGAATGACTTAGGAGTCTTTACATGGACCGTATGCTGTAACTTTATTAATGCGCGCATTTCATTACACTCCCACTGTTTTAAGACAGTGAGAATATTACCCTACATCTCACTGCCTCATATCTTCTAGTATCTGCAGGAGCTGCTTGATAACCTGTTCTAGTACTGTTAAGACGAGACAGTCATAGATCAAAGGTTTCAGTGGCTCAAAAACTCAACTACGGACGGATCTGAATTACGCTTGCCCTTATTTTTTTTGTTTTGAAAACTAGTTTATTTATTAAAATCTTTACTGAAAGAATCAAACACATAAACACTGTTATACACGGCATTCATAAAAGGCTGAATGGAATTTAAGTGCTCTCTTGATAAACGGTAACCCTTACAGCCTACTGAGGGAACTTTCCAATACACGTCAGCTATTACAAGCTCAGAAATTAATCTCAGAGTCAACAAGCTGATCTGCTGTGTGACCTACAAGTCCAATTAAGATTTAAATATTAACATTAAGGTCATATTTTTTTTACATAATATAGTTTTATTTTACACTAATTTGTACACTGCATACTGGGCTCCCCTGGAAAAAGGTCACTTAGCTTGACAAGACACAAGTTATCTTTAAAAAGTGACCTCATGACTTTTGACTTTTCAAATGTTTAAGTTGAGTTTTTAAGATAAAAGTCCTAATCTGTCAATGTTCTCATCTTATTTTGAAATGTGGACGGCTGAGGCTTTGCAAAAGGCACCTCATAGAACCCATTCTGCTGATAATCAACTTACTGTACAAGATCTCTGATATTCGAGTTCCCACGGACTGACAGGTCAGTAATGTACATTAATGTTTGTCTGACGGCTGTGGCAAAGTGAACTCCAGCACCAGGAAACACAGCAGCTCAGGTTCCAGGCTGTGAGGGCCACGTTGAGCTGGACTTTCACACACAGGGAAAAGGGTCTAGTGACCTCTTCTGGCCGATCATAGGTACTGCATCTGTGCATCTGTTGGCATGTGCATATTTCTTATTCTTTATTTTTGTTTTGCTTACATGAGAACAAAAAGGATTTTTAAAAAAATTTTATAAAAATTGGCCATTTATGTATCGTTTGCATTACGTCTCCTTTGTCCCCCCCCACACACACACACACAAACACCTTGGAGTGACTGATATGTGCACTAACCAACGCAAATTGTGACTCCAGGGAGTTTCTAGAGAGTGTGTACACTTGGTGACAACTGGAACAGTCAGCCAGAAATTAGTACATGGCTGGAGGACAGACTGAGCTCCAACTGACTGAACATGAACTGTACATTGTGTATCAAGAATGTTTATCGGTTGTGATTACCAAACAGCATATATTTAATTTGAATTTGTAAATAGAAGAGAAAAAAAATCCACTTGTTTTTACATATAAATACATGTAATTACTGAACATGCATATCTAACTCAAGTGCAATTTCAAAAATGACAGGATATCTTGTGTCTTGGAATTCATGCACAACATCAT
>KV751333.1:10723550-10734146 GCA_001698575.1 Mola mola
CACTCATCAACTGTATTGTCTGTTTACGTGCATAAAATTCCAAAATAGTACAACCCTGTAGAAAATATTCAACTTTTGATGAATTTGGGGTATTATGTCTTTATACAAATAAGTAATTTGAAATTAACTAACCATGTCCATGCTCAGGCAGGAAATGTACTGTAGTGTCAGTTAGGAGAAAAAAACACAACAATGCTTCATTATTCAGTAAACACATTATACTTCACTCAACTATCAAACAAAGATATACAAATTTGAAATGCAACATATGACATTTTAGTGCATAGCATTTACTCTACATATTTGTGTTATAAATATACATAGTGATGACCATCTACTGGTAATAATTCGGCTGTTGCGATTGAATTTTTTTTTTTTTGTTGGCTGCAATGGAGGCAGGTGACATATGTGGCGGCAGCTTGTATCACCCACTAAATGTTTGTTCAAGGGCCCCACAGTAAATCAAAATGTTTCAGAGTTATTTCACAGAGTTGATCAGCTCAGTTAGACAAGAAGCGCCATTTTCCTCTCATGCATGTCAAACACGGTAAGTGAAATTTAGTTAAAACTTACCAAAACAATTATGAATCAATGGTGTTAGCTGCAGTATGTACTATAAAACATTGAATATATACTTTACAAAGCCGTGTTTGTTGCCAGGACTAAAGAGCAAAGATACGGTATCGTTAGCTTAATTAACTAACGGCTAGTTACTAAAACTGTCTGTAACTATCAATGACAAGTTCACAACAAACTGCTGTTATACATTTTTTTTACTGTAGAAAGTCTTGTTTGAGGCCGGAGTGAACGGTCCTGTTTTATTTTTAGTGTTTTTTGTCTTCACTGTGGTTGACCATGAAAGTTGCCGCCAAAAACTTGTCCCAACACGTAGACATGTGTTTCTCCTGTCTTTTCTGTGTGACCGGGACTTATCTTAACCTTATTCCTGTTGATGTTAATTTACTTTGTGAATATTTTTTATGTCCAAGTAAAAATGCTGGTCCAGGTAAATCACAACAGACTGCAGAAGTACGTAAAGTTGGCTGAGGTAGAAGGTCAGTTTGACTTTCCTCAATTTCACGAAAATGGTAAGTTATTTTTCTTTAACTTGACTTAGAAAAAATAAGTTTAAAAATACACCCATGCTGTTTTATAACCTCTGTCTGCAAGCTCCTTAATGTTGTAACCTCACGTATCTTGAAAAAAGGAGCTGATATTAGAGAATTTACCTTTTTTTTTCTCCAAAAAATGCTGCAAACTGATGTCAATTATCAAAATTGTTCATTCATTTAATAGTCTTACCTTACTATCTTTTCCAGTCCTTGAGAGGTTTTGCCTGCCACCCGATGCATAAGTTATTTACAAGCAACAGGGACAGCAGTTGATGCAGAAATATGCAGCGACCTGGTTGGACAAGACAATGTGGTGCTGAGAGTTTTCTCAAATGATGGTGAGATATAAAGGCAAGTATAATCAAGCTCTCTACACCCTACATATTAAGATAACGCTGTTAATAACGCACGCTGCTCCTTGCCTATCGCTTCAAGTATTGAACATATTGATATAGTTTTTAAGGACATTATTGCTTTGTATTTTTCTCATTTTACTGTATATGTTTTTTTATCATTCATCCTTTTTTGGATGAATTTCATATTTTATTCTTCCTCATATGTCCTGATTTGGTCTTTTATGGTGCTGCTGTGAACTCTGAATTTTTTTGTTGCGCAAAATGTCTTTTATGTAACATATACCATAAAAGGCATCAAGGGAGAAACAAACAATGACAGTTTACATTAGCTCATGAATTTTCCAGCTCATTTCACATTTGGGCAATTAAGCTAATGCTTTCAGCAGTTTCATTTCGGTATGCAGCGTCCACATGCAATTTCGTAATTAGTTATACATTTTTCCATTGAATACCTGGAAACTGAGCTTGTTGGTTTGTTAATTTGTTTATATAAACCTAACTCTAACCTATATGTACTTATCAAAGTAAATGTTGCTATTACGGCCAGTATTATTTTGTCTTCTCCGATTTTGAATTCATTTTTTGAATTGGATTTTTTTTTTTTTTTAGTGTTGTATTACTGAAACTACTGTGTTTGTATTTAGCATATGCACATTTTCTTGATAACAACAGCATAAATATACAAGACACCATTGAAACGGATTGAGATTACCACCAGCGTCACAATAACGTCACTGTCAGATTGATTGGGATAATAACAGTTTTGCTTAAGTCAGTAAAAATAAACTCTTTACTCATTGTACAAATTACACATATGATTTTGATGAATTGCTCTTGTTTATTTGAACTTTGTATATGAATACCAAAAAAACAGCATGAAGAAGGAAATCAGACATTTACAGATTATATTGATATATTTTATCGATGCTTTTTGCTCTATAGAGGAAGACATGTTTTACTGTAACTAGATTTTTCAATTATTGTGCACAATATACCTCTTAATAAAAAAAGATGCAACTGGTGTTTGTGTTTATCTTGTTGTTATAAATATAGTTAAAGAACGAATTGTCCATTCTCCATGAGTATAATTTGAACAGACAGTAGTGTTTCAGTCTGAGGGCTTCCCACTTTTAGATGACAAATGGAATGTCAATCTCAAGCCTTCCGTCATTAACTTTGATGTAGGCGTGAGTCTCCTCTGAAGCTTGCTGCAGTAAACCATAAACAGTGTTATTGAACTCGTCCACTACAGAAATAAATACATTCAAAAGGGTGTCGAGTGTATCTTTGAACTGTTCCATATTAAAGGCATCAATCTGGTCAACAACATTCTTTATGACTGTGATATGTTCACGATAGCGGATATTAATGTTGGCTACTATTGCATCTAAATAGTCAGACTTGACAGAGTCAACCAACTCCTGAGATTTCTCAACTACAGCCTTCAGGTTCTCACCAATCATCACTAACATGGTGTCAAGACTCTCCATATTTTTCACAAAGCCCACCACACCATCTGAAATGCTCCTGAAAGCAACTTTGACCTCACCCAAGATCTGGTTTCCAGTGATTACATCACCAACTGGCATGCTTACTTTCACATTGCTGATCTTCTCAACAAACCAGTTGTAGCAGACCTCCATCTTCTCATAGATTTTCTCAATGGCCATATCTAACATGGCAGCAACGCTGCTGGTCAGCTTCTTTAGGACCTTAGGGAGTGTGGTCAGCTCATCAGACCCAGGCAGTTTGAACTGGGTCTCTCTTAAGACCTTGATGACAGCTTCCAGGAAGACCTGGACAGTCTTCTGGTACTCGACAATGAAGTTCCGAAAGAAGATTGATAGCTCGCTCATTTGAATGTCATAGTAGATTGCAGCATTGTAGACCTCGTTGAGTCGTTTAACAGCAGCGTTCTTCAGCTCTTCCACGCTCCTTGTGTTCTGGTAGTTGTCAGCAAACTTCTTCAATGTTGAAATGATGGAAGGCAGTTTCATCTTCAGCTCAGACAGTATTGCTTTAGGTGCCTCCATATTGTAGTCTACCTGTACTTTCATCATATCAGCATCCACAGAAGATGATTTGATGACTAACATATCGACATCAACGTCTGGGGCAGACTGTTGAATAAAAGCAAATGTATATATATTAGTAATACAACGATAAATTAATAAAATGAATAATAGTTCTTTTAATTTTGCTTTGTTTTGATAATATAGTATTTAGTTTCCAATGGTATTATGTCACGTTAATGATACTCACAGGATAACGACCATAGATTCTTGCTCTCATCTGCGATGGGACTCTGCCATTAAACTGAAGGCCCAGAAAGCCAGCAGCTGGGGTTGATACTGAGGCGCTGATTTCATCTCTACGAGCAGCATAACGAAGGTTCACATCACTAAAAGTAAGGCTGGTGATGTCCACGTTCACAGTGTGGTAAGAGGAACTAGAAGAGAAAAAAAGCATTTTAAATGAAAAATAGATTACAATTAATTTTTGAATGATAATTAATAGGTGTGGATTGAATTTAGATTGATGTTTACCTGTCATCAACCTGGCGCTTTCTCCTACAATATAAAGACAAGAGTTGATTACTTTAAACACTGAATAACAGATGTAAACATATATTGTAAATCAAACTGGTTTTTACCTCAAGGCTCTGGTGAAGGCATGGTTGACATCCATTGTCAAGTCAGCGTATTTCAGTAAAACCTTATTGATCAAGTTCAGAGCTTCGTTTCCAAAGTTTGCAGTAGAAGAAACTAATGGAAGAAGCATGTTTTACGAGGCTTAGAGCTGAAAAACGCTTGCAGCATAAAGCAGATAAAAACGTTTGTGTTCATAAACTCACCACCCATGTCATAGTCCAAGAACAGGACGACGGAGTTGGCAGAGGATTTAAAGGTGACTTTGAAGACTGGAGCCATGCCCTCTGCTGCAGCTTCTAGGTTTGTGGTGTAAACCGGGCTCACAAACTTGACATTTGAGGAGATCATCTGCTTGGGGAATGCCACTTCAGCAACATTTTTAACAAGGATGGTGAATTCACCCAGGCTGCTTGGCTGAGAAATATCAATCTCAATATTAGCAGTCAAGGAAGAGATGGGTGCAAAATCAATTGCAGCTTGGACAGCCTGTTTCCCGTTGGTGTTGAAATTGAACATGTTTGCTTCATTGTTGCTAGTATATTTCAGGACTGCAAACACACGGCTTAGGGAGGCTTCAACAGCAAGAGTCTCGTTTACATCCATGTTGAAGACTCTGGTGGTGCCATAGTGAAGTTTGCCTTCAGCAGTTACCTTAGAGGTGGAGCGTATGCCATCATTATTCAGATACAGATTATTGTCATTATCCAGAGCTCCAAAAACTAAAAAGTCTTCAAGCACTGTGCCATCCAGGTTTGCCCTGGTGAGTAAGTCCATGGAAACACGGTCAAAGGTTCCTTCCAGCGTCAGAACGCAGTTAGCATTGGCCTTTCCAACTGCCTTGATCACAGGGATGTTGAAATCACCTTTCATGCTTATATTGGAGTCAGCAATTGTTTTGGTTTTGGTGTTTTTGACCAGATTTTGGCTTACTTCTAGGTTGAGTATGGGCAGGTTAATCTTTGCCACAGTAGCCACAGAGACAAAGGTGTCAAAGGTTTCTGTACTCACACTGATGGTGCTCTCATGAGTGCCCTCAATGTGAGGATTTTCAAGGGACAGAGAACTGGCCAATTTGATTCCTCTCTTGGTGGTCAGACTGGTTGTGCCATCAAGTTTGGCTTTGAGTCCTTCAAAAACAGAAGCTGTGGTAGCTCTAAGACGGACGACAAGATCATCCTCAGCATGCATTCCAGCATTGACATTCAGATTAATGATGGCAGACTTGAGGGACAGATCTGTGATCAGGTTACCCACAGAGGGAATCTGGATCATACCCATCATGTCAACAAGAGGGGCACCCTGGCTTTTCTGGTATACAACTTTGGCATCTATATTCACAGTCTGCTTAGTGGTGGTCAAAATGTTCTTCAGACCAGTTTGCTCATACAAGTTTAGATCACTGACAGCTGGAGTACGGAAGTCAACAAAAGGCAGGTCAATCTCAGGGATGCTTATGGGAGATGTCAGGAAGTCAAGATTGGCGTCACTTTCCATTGAAACAAAGACTCCAGCCTCATTTTCATTATTATCAAAGGTGAAGTTGTAGAATAATTTGTTCTGGTTAAGACGAACCAGAGCTACGGTGTTCAATTGTTGGCTGTCAGGTTTCAACATGGCTGTATAATCATTTTGCAGATCTATCTTGGCAGTTATAGTTTCAAAAATGTTGACTTTGGCATTTCCTTTGTTTTGGAATTCAAAGACAAACCCAGCAGGCTGGGCTACAATGTTGAGTCCATTGGACAAGGCACCACTGACATCACCATACAGTTCTGTGTCATGATTTGCTTTCAGGACAACCTTCATTTCATAAAGGTTGGCATATCCAGAAGCCACAATAAGACTGTTCTTAATAACTGGTGCTTCAGCCTCATTGCGGATATTAAACTTAAGGTAAGCAAGTGTTCCAATTTCTGCAGCAATTTGCTGTTTCATCTTCAAGATTGTTGAGTCTGTGTCACCAGAGAAAGTTAGAGTGCTAACACTGGGAGTCAGAGACAAATGGATGTTGCTCTTGTGGTTGCCGTCATCATCATTAAACTTGCCATTTCCTGAATTATCAATGGTTAGTGTGATGGTGTAGCCATTTTGACGAACAATTGCGTTCTGGTTTACATCGACCTCACTTCTGATATCAACAATTGGGAGGTCCAATAAATGATTATAAGTTGTATCCAGAGATGCAGACATTCCTTTTTCAATAGCAATAAAGGCTGTGTTCATGAATTGAGCCCCGTAAGGTGAAGTAGTAACCTTAATTGCAGTTTTGGCTTGAGCCTGGGCTGACAGGCCATAGAGAATTATAGATGCTTGGTGGTCAAAATTAAGGGCCTGATGGACTATTGTAAGCGTCTCAGCAAGGACAATACGACTCATTTTTGGGATTGCAATACGAGCAGTTGAGTCAAGTTTGTAATTAAGAACTTCAAAAGTAGGAGATGTGGCCTGAGAAGTAAGGAGTCCAGTGAACGTAGGTGTCATTTCATTCTCAGTTGAGTTCTGGATCTCAGCAGATGTCTTGACCGTGTAGATGGGCGTGTGGAATTTGATCTCACCATAGAGTTTACCAAAGCATGGGGCCATGATCTCACTTGGAATGGTTGGCAGCTTGATTTCAGGAATTTGAAGTGACTTAACAAGCTTTTCGACTGGAACTTGTGGGATGGTAGGAAATGAGATTTCAGGAAGGGTGATTTCTGGAAGGGTTAACTTCGGCATGGGAGGAAGGAAGTTCAGAGACAGTTCTCCAAATAAAGCATCCACCTCAAGCATTTTGATCTCAAACTTTAGAAAGAAATCAATAAACTGTATGATTTTCTCCTTGATGTCGTCAAAGGAAATTGTGGTGGCTTTGACTATGTGGAAGCCCAGGATGGTGAACTCAGGGATGTCCAGCTGAGCTGGGATTTCAATGTATTGAAGCTCATCTATGGTGAACTCCCATGAAGGCACAACAAGATCAGTAAAAGGAATGACGAAGGAAGGAATCTTCATCTCAGCTCTCCTTAGTTCAAAAATGAGGCTTCTACAAATTTGATTGATCTCGCTGATGATTTTCTGTTTAGGTAGCATTCCTTTAATCTTATCAACTGTAAACCTAAGCATTTCGGTGGTGATATCAATGAGTTCTCTGTAGTATTCGCCTACAAGTTTCAGAAAAGATGCAATATCCTTTTTGACATCAAAATTTGTAATTTTCTGTTTTACAAATTTGCCCAAGTCACGAAGGTTTTCCAACACAAGATGGTCGCTGATATCCTCTAGAGACTTAATGATTTCTGCAACTTTCATTTCCCTCAGGTGTTCACTAAAGCTTTTAGCAGAGGTTACGACAAGGTTGGCAAAATTTCTTGTTGCCTCAAGCTTCTGGGGGATTTCGAGAGTCCTGATAAGGTTATTCACATACTTTGTGTACTTATCAATACGGTCATTGGCATAATACACAAAGTCATTGTAGTCCAGTGATTTCAGATCTCTCAGAATCTTTTCAATAATCTTATTCAGCTCTCGAATTAAATCCTTAATCTCAGTTTCTTTTAGGTAGTTTATAGCATGCTGAAGGTCTTGCGTAACTTTGGTAGGAAGGTGAACGTCCATCACCATCTTCGACATGGTTCTGATGGTTTCTTCAATTCTGAATTGCTTGATGAGCTCCACAGTATTTTCCAAGATAGCCAGAGCAATTTTGTCAGCTTCAAACTTTACAATCAACTCTCTTATCTTTGCATACCCTGTGTTGAGTTTACCCACGATGTCAAGCTCCTTGATTATTTCAATAAAAAAATCAGTTGTATTCTTGAAAAACCCCCTGCATTTCTCTCCAACCAGTCTGCCAATGTAAACTGTAGCACGGCAAAAGAATGAAATGGCGTTCTTCAGCTGAGCAGCAAGTGTGTTTATGTCAAACCTCTCAACCATATGTTTCAAATCTCTCATCATTGCTTGTAGTCGTGCCTTGATATAATATGTGGCATCGATATCATATAGGAATGCGATGCTGCTGCCCTTCAGTTTTTGTAGGTCAATCTCATTGAGCATTGCACTCATGGTATCAATCACATACACAATCTTAGCCTTGATATCATACTCCTCATTGATGGCAATCAGCTGTTCATCGATCTTTTGAATGAGGGTGTTGGACAGGGTGCCACTAAGAATACTCTCCTTCATCATAATAGAAAAGTTTTTAATGTACACTGTGAGATCAACCATCAGTTTCTCAACAGTAACCTGCAGCTCTCTCAAAGAAGTTTCCACGTCCTCCACAGAGATCACATATGTTTGGGTAAAATCACTGAAATATTCCTTCAGCTGAATCAGGTGGCTTTCCGCATTTAGTTGAGAAATTATTTCACTTACATTCCGAAAAAGAGCCTCTGCAATGTGCACAATCATGCCCTTGATGCTTTCCAGGAAGACAGGCATATTTTCCATGAAAGGGAAGTTAATTATATGACTATCTGTGTTCTTGTCATACTTGACAAAGCCAGACATGGTGTATTCCTGGTTTTCTGTGGAGTATTTGTTGAAAATGTTTGTGAGGATGGTACCAGAAGCTTCAACTCCAGTTCTCTCAGCAGTGTTGTAAACACTGACATCCTGAGTAAAGGCATGTTCATTCACTTTAGATTTCATTTTGAAACTGGTCTTCTGCTCATCAAGTGTCAGAACATTATTCATTTTGTTGTCAAATGTGGTTTCAAGGCAAAACCCATTATCCAGCGTCTGGGTTAGTGATGCTCTGCATTCGTGTGAACTAGCAAAAGCCAGGGGCTGTGCTCTAAGGAGGACCTTGCCGTAGAGCTGGCCACTGTGCTTGCCATACATGATCAAGTCTCCATCAGCATTGAAAATGGCATCAAGGTTGAAATCAAATGGCACGATACTGCTACGGATGTTGTGGTCAAACCGCACTGACTGTGAGTTGAAGCGGCAGTCACTTGTGATCCTGGCAGCGAGACCGACAACTTCAAGCTCAGCATTGTGGCTCATATGCGTTCCAAAGAGTTTTCCAGTGGTGCTGCACTTGGCATTAGCAGTCATATCGGCATAATTTACCTGATATGTGTGTTTGATCTCTTCCTCATCAACAATGGCTTTCAGGCTTCCAGTCAGATCCAACTTATACGGTTCTACCTGCAGCTGAGCATCATTGACAATGTTAGCCATCAGAAGAATTAGTTTGTTTTTAACGTTTGCAGAAGCAGTGTAAGGCTTCAGGTTGATGGAGATATCATGAGAATAAGAGGCAGATTCACTTGCAGTGGCTTCTGCCTTTGAGTACAAGTCAAGGCTAGAGAAAGTCATAGCCAGGGTGTTGGTATAATCAACACTGATGTCACTCATTGTAGCCTTGTTGTTGCTAAAAAGAATAGCTTTTGAAGCATCAACCTCAGCACTGAAGGTGTTTTCCATGGCCAGGGGGCTCTGGAGGCTGTTTTCGCCACTTAAGACCAAACCATCCTTGTTCATTGTGAGAATAGTCTTGTGTGTACCTTCATTCTCAAGAAGCTTAACATTGGCATTGCTGTTTACAACCAGACCGTTGACATCAAGTCTGGCAGTGACCAGGGAGTAAACACGGTTTTCAGAGTGGTCTGCATTTGTCTCCATTCTCACGACAACCTCACCAGTACCAGCAGAGGCTTCAGCTTGGTTGTGGACGTTCATACCAAGAACCAGGACATTTGCATCAGATTTCACTGACAGCTTGTTGTTCTTGAAGGAAAGCTCAGCGGCATGCTTCAAGCGGGAGTCTTCAAGGGCAACAGTGTTAGACTGAATTGAGAATTCACCTTTAGCAATGGATGCTGCAATTTTGTTATTGAGCCTCACCAAGTTGCAGTCAAAGTCAACAAAAGAATCAATCTTTGCCTCTGATATGAATGGGTTGATAATGACTGCCTGAGTTGAAATTGTACTGCCATACATGGGTCCAGCCTTAATCCCTCCCCTAAAGTTGCTATTAGAAGAGATTTCCAAAGTGTTGACTCCAGTCATTAAAGTGTGCTGTACTTGAAAACTGAGACCAAGTGGGCTTGCGGCTTCAATCTTGCTAGATGATATCAAATCAATTTTGTCTCTGATTGTGGCTTCTTCAACAATATCGATACTGGCCTCAATGAATTTGTGGGCAAAAGAGCTTTTCAAATGAGCCTTAATGGAATCATCACTGACCAACTTCCCTGATCCTAAATAAAACACAAAAGCAGAATATAACACATAACTGACACTTGCATAAGCAACCTTGTAAGACTGTAAACTGAAATAAGATCTCATACCAGTGGAACTCAAAAACAGTAACTCAAACTGTTGAACTAAATGTGAACAACACCTCAGATTAAGAATAATAAAATTCATTTTTTACAATGAAATACCTTCAATCTTCATTGAGAGGATGTCAAGTGGTGATGTTCCTTTCATGTCAAACATAGCCGAGTAGCTTGGTGTCTCCACAACATCTTTGCCGGCAGCCAC
>KV751333.1:10734287-10747734 GCA_001698575.1 Mola mola
CCCAGCCACTGAAGCCTCCATGTTGTATAGGTTACTCTTCAGTGAGGTTGAAAGTTCAGCTTTTCCGAAAAGAGGAATAGAAAGAGTAATTCTCTCAGGTACAACAAACTGTGGGATAGGAACCTCCATGGAGACGATCTCAAGTCCAAAGTGGGGTAGAGACACATGGGGTGTGCTCAAAGCAGGTGGGAACCTGAGCTCTTCTCTGGACTTTCCCCCAAGAGGGAGAGGGACGACGATGGTAACGCGTTCATTGTTGAAATGGTAGACAGCCTTTGCTTCACTGTTAAAAACAGAGAAGTTAAATGCATAAATATTTTGGAGAATATTCACAAAATGTAAATATATATATCTATAAAATAATAAAAACATTAGATCAAGTAATAATAGTAGCTACTTAACTTAATTTTAACTTGATGCAGTGCAACAATTTAAAAACAAATAATGTTTGTAAATAATGTTTCAATAATTTAATTTAATCATGATGATTTATTTTCTTAATTTCCTTACACTATATGTCATTAGAATGTTTTGTTCACACTTACGTGTTCAGGAAAAGAGTCTCTGGCAGAGATATCTCGGGCATATCAGGTACTCCACCATACTTTTCCAAGTAGTTGTTTGCAGCCTAAGGAAAAAAAATGACAGTTAGTGTTTATATATGTTGTTCATTTTTATTGGAGAAAAAGTGGGAAAAATAAATAAATAGATAAATAAATCCAAGATGCATACCACTACAAACTTTGTGAAGATGTGACGGACCTTCATGTCGGTCTGCCCCACCTGCATGTCAAGAATTTCATTTCCGTACTTCATAACCAGGTCAGAATTTGGCAAGCTGGTGGTGTCAGTGTTCACATCAGACTTGAACTCCACCTCGATCTTACTGGCATCTAGAACAGCAGAATACAGTAAAATAAATCCTAAAACATGGAGTATTTAAACCCTAGATTAGAGTTAAGACAAGAATTAGATCTCTCTAAACCAGGTTTGCCCAGAATGTTTTGCCCTGGAGTGCCAAAACTGAAACTTAATGGTGGATCATTGACCTAAAGCAAACATCTAGTCTGTGATGTTAAAATTACATTAACCGACTGACTTCCAGCACAAAGTCTCACTTTGCCTGCTGTATCCTACATATTTAAGGATCAATTTACCTCACAAAGAATAAACTTTGATTACTGCTAGATGTGCAAAATAGTTAATATAGAAGATCAAAACCCTCATTCTGCAAAACTAATTTGCCTTTTTTTTTTTCTGGGTACCAAATTTTAACATCAAATGTAACAGCTCCTTCTGAATTGCACACCATTACCAAACCATTATGATGACTTCAACTTTAGGAACAACTTGTCACTAACTAAAAATAGCAGCAGTAAAACACTACCAAGGTTTTCTTTGACTGTAGCCCAACCTACTGTACATCTTCATTAGTTTCTACCATAATGAAATAATAATTGAAAATAAAAAAAACTTAAAATAAATTATCCACATTGCAGAAACCTAGAGACCCTGGAGGCAAATTTTAAAGTGAAGGCCAAGTGGCAATCGGTACTATCTGAGTACATCTCCAGAGAAATACAAATAGTATTGATAAATAAGAAAATAGATTCATTTTAATGATGCAGTACCCCCTTTATCAATATCACTTGCCTTCTCATATGTCACAGACATACATACATACAGACATATCAACATCCAGATAATAACCTGTCTCAATCATTGTCAAACTGTAATGTTTTTAATCTTTTGTTTTCGCATTACTGCTCCTACCTGTCTTACTCTTTAGCAACTGTTAAACCTGACAAATTAAATGAATCATGTATAGAATTCTATTATAAAAGGGTTTAATTGCGTTACCATATTTCATTGCTATTTCCTGCTCAGAGGTGGCATCCATGACCTTGATTTCACTCTTCAGCTCCAGTTCCAATTCTTCATCGCGTTTCATGTTGGCTGTGACAGTGGCATCAGCACTGATTGAGGGGACAAGAAGCTGGACCTGCAGCATACCTTCCTTCATGGCCTTCAGGCTGAAAAGTAAAACGGTGAGTTAGTGTAGTAGTCTCGATTAATGTTTGACAGTAATGCATCATATGGAGTTATTACGGTGGATTTCTTACTTGGCACGGCCGACCAGGGAGAGCTTGGGGACGTTCTTGTTTACAAAGTCGAGAGAGATGGCGTGGGTTCCCCTGCCCTTGGTGTTTCCATCAACTACACCCAGCCTGACTCCAGCCTCCACATCATAGTCTGGGATCTCCACGTCGGCTGTAATGACGTTCTTCTTTCTGTTATATTTCACGACTGCTCTGGCTTCAGTGGGATCTGAACCTGTTGGGGGCCAACAAACTGATCAATATATAATTTATTCATCTGAAAAGAACAATATCAAATTATTATTTTTTTATATTGTACATTACCTTCAGCCCTCAGAACAAACTTGACAGAGTCAACCTTCTGCCGGCCTTCATCTCCCTCCTTGAGGAGTTCGTAGGCAACAGTGGCTGTGTACTCAGTGACTTCGCCAGTAGGGTGGAGCTCCACAACAAATCTATTTTGAAGAGTCAATCAATTAGGAAGTATTCATAGGCAATCTATTTTAAAAGCTTAGTTGTTGCTGGTACTTCTGAAAGTCTTACTTGCTGTCCCCAGTGAAGGGGAAGTAAGGGGCCGTCTCCTGGGAGTAAGCATTGACATATTGCAGGGCAGTGCAGTATTTCATCCCAGCGAAGGCGGGAGTGCACTCACTAAGATCAACCTTGTCCATCACCATCGGGGGGATGGTCTTCATTTCTGACCCAGTCACTGCCACCAGGGTGTTTCTTAATTTGAAATATAGAGCAGTTAGAAGGCATGGTTGTTTTGATTAATGTAGAAAAGTTGGAATTCTTACTGTCACAGATTCCCTAAATTCTATTTATAAGACCATGATTATTCCGAGAAAATAATCTAATATAAATATAATCACAATTGTCCCAAGTTAAACACTGTCCCCTTTTGTACTGTAGCTGTTTCTTTCTTCCTTACAATTGGAGGTGCTATGATGATGAAAACTGTATTTGAAAATTCTCCTTAAACTCACTTCATTTGGAAGAGCTTTGTAGGACTTGTTGGAGCAGGGATGGTCAACTTGACACTGTCAGGCCCCATAGACATCTTGGCATGGAGCCCACTTTCATGGAAAACGTTGGTGTGCATTTCTAATCCAGAGTTGATGTATTCAGGGATGTGGGAGCCAATCTGAGTTACAAACTCAACACCAGCAGATGGCATGAAGGTGACCTCACTCTGTGGAGATATGGTGAACATCTGTAACTTGTGCTGATAGTTTAATGTGTAATAGACAACCATGCAGTTAGTTGGCTGTAAAATATATTACAATAAAGGTGCATTAATTGAAATTAGATAATGGAATATTATACATTTATTAACAGTTAATTAATATGTCAGCTTATCATTTACTAACAATTTTAATGTTAACTAAGCTTTTATTTCATACATTATTCCATAGATAAGGGATATGTTTTCAAATTAACAATAAGGGTCACAAAGAGTATTGATAAAGGGTTAATTCAGGTTAATGAATAATATATCAGGGTTAGGATTAAGTGTCAAAAAAGTTATCATTTTATCATTTAATTGTAATTTAACGGCATTACTGCACCAACCGATGTTAATACTATGGTTAGAAACTACTAATTTAAGTATCTCAGTTAACTGAGGACTGCTAATGTTAATGAATGTACCCTTATTATACAGTGTTACCATTACATTTTTGGAAATAAAATGATTACCATGTCACGGGCAATCTTTAGTCCACCCTTGATGCCAGGGGTGAAAGTACCAGACAGCGCAATCCTCAAGGGCACACCAGTGACAGTAGGCAGGAAGAATTCATTGTCCATGAAGATGTAGTGGGCAAAGATTGTGTTGTCAGTCTTAGTCAACAGTGCCTTCATCAGCTGTGGCAAGCAAAAATACACACAGGTTTCTTTTAAATCATAAATAACTCATTTCTAAGTTAATGCATTTTTTTCAGCGTCAGTGCATGTTTAATACAATAACAACTAATGTCCTTACGTCAGCTGGGAACATCCTCAACATGCTTTCAATCATCATGGCAGCAGAATAGGCCAGTTCGTTGGTCCTCAGGTATCCCAGCTCATTTCCCAATAGTCTCAGATAAACCATTGCCTCGGGGGACTCGCCTGTCTTCAGTTCCCTAACAAGTTTGTTGAGATTGTGTCCAATATCCCTCATAAGGTTCTGGGAGGCCTAAACATAAGCATACACATTGTATTTATAAGATTTGAAAACATCTGAAAAACTGACCGCTCATTGATCACAATGGTTTTTAAGTGTTTACAAGGTAAATTGCTTGGAGTACCTGTGCCCTTTTCTTGTTCCTCTTCAGATTAGGCACCATGTTTTGCAGGATCTCATTGAGTCTCAGTGGCATGTGGTCAGAGACGAAGTACATTGTCTTCAGGACAGTGTCGGGGAAGAATCCATCTTTTCCAAACAGAGCCTCAACGGTTGGCTCAAATCCTTTACCCTCCATACCAATCTGTAATGATGACAACATTTTCAGTCACGACTTGCCTTAATGAAAAAAATATAATCCCCCAGTGTACAGTTACCCAGTGTTATATGGAACAGCTCAAGATTTTTACCTCCATCATATCAATGTCATAGCCAAATGCCTTCAGAGTCATTTCAAGCATGACTTCTTTGGGCAAGTAGCTGGTACCATCAAAGATCATGTTGCCCTCCACAGAGCCGATCTTGTAGTTGCGAGAGAACTTAGTTGGGTCCATAATGGTCCCGATCTCATTATCCTGCAGAGCATTCCTTATCTTCTGTCTTAGTCTGGCAAAAAGACAAAATTGGGACAGTTAAAAAAAAAATGATGGTGATCCAAACACCTAATCACCACGGAGAAACAAAGAAACATGCAAGTACACAGCTGCAACTGTTTTTCACATACTCTTCTGTCTCTGGCTCAGTTGTAGACATAATGTTGATAATGTGGGACTCCACAAAGCTCCTGACTTGCTGGTCCTGCTCCTTGGATAAGACATCAGCCAGCAGGGATAGCTCAGTGGGCTGGGGGTCCTTCATAAGTACAAGGTATGCAGCAATGCGCTTTTGCATGGGGCTGGCTCTGTCCAACAGCACCTGCATGAGAACCTCTCTGCCCTGTTGCCAAAGAGATCAATAAATGAGCGTACACTACATGATGGATATTGCTTAAATTTGGAAATAAGAAGTGACTCACCTCCTCAGGAACAGAAGTCAGCCTGTACACTTGAATTGCAGCCTGCTGCACAGCTGGGGAAGCTGCAGGCTGGTTTATACACTGAATGACAGCAGCTCTGAGAGCAGGACTAACATTCATCACAGCTGGAGCCATGTTTCCAATCACCTAGAGTCAAAACATGAAGAAACGTTTTCCTCATCTAGTAGATGTTATGTTATTTAGTTGGTAGTTTTAACCTATTTTAATGTACTGTATAATGCTTTCCATTGACAATAATTCCTTATAATCTCAAATCAATTTTCTTTCATGCTGACAAATGCAAGGTCAGTTTCTTTTAGTATCTAATTTATCCATATCAGAGTGATGTAAATGTCCATTACTATTTCATACCAATGCATTGCCAGGCAACCAAAAATATTCAAATTTTACATTATACAGATATTTGAATTATGTCCCTGTGCTTCTGCTTATTAATGCTTTCATTAACATCAATGTTGAATGATAGACCGAGATACTGACCCTCAAAGTCATGAAAGTGTTGTCCATGTCACCAGAACAGTCATCCAACCTGGCAGCCATGAACTCAGCCACAGAGTGGATCTCAGGAATCAATTTTCCTTCAGCTTTGTAAAACCTTTTGAAGAAATATTTAATGTTCATTTGATTCTACACAAAGAGTGAGTTTGTCCTAATATTTAAGCAAGGAGTAAGTGCGATAAACTCCACCTACCTCTTAACGACATTGCTCAATGCATACATGATGGGCTTGCTGAGCTTGAATTTGGCCATCTCAAGCATGTCATTTATCAGAAGGGCAGAGGGATTAGAAATGAGTCCCAAAGCAAATACTCCAGCGTCAACTTCCAGCGAAGAGCTGTCAAAAGTCCTGAAAATTTGCATGATTGCGCTGCTGCACTCAGGGGTTCCGCACTGGGCCAGAACCTGGTAGGTGAGGACACGGGACACGGCGAGAGCGTCTGGGATGGCGGGGCGCAGCGTCTCGGCCTTCATCCCACGGACCGCGGTGACAAGCTTGTGGAAGAGGTGGGCCCTCTTCTCGCCACTGCTCTGAGGCAGAGTTGCCAGTTCTCTCAAAAGGTTCAGAGCTACGTCTCGATCCTGGACGAAACTCTTGTCCCCGACAGCCTCCATGTGAAGGCCTTTCACAGTGTCGCCTATGAAACACAAGCAACAGTGTCCGTGTCACCATTTTTCTGTGTCACCATTAGTGACCAATCCACTATAAATCCAAGCAATCCATATTAAACAAAGGACCTACCGTGGTGAAAGACTCTATCATTGTGAGAGGAAACCTGAACCAGGGTCAGCTCCTGCTTTCCAACATTGGTAACTCCATATTCTCCTCTGTTGAAAGAAAACAAGTATTTAAAAACACCACAGAACTCTTACTCCGTAAAATGCTTATGCAAAATGCAAATAAATGCTTATCTAATACGACTGAGCTGTTTATGGAGTCAGGTACAGGTTTTGACTTACTTGTGAGAGAAGGGAATGAGGATGTGTTTCTCAGTGCAGGACCCAAAGGTCATGTGTTTCTTCCGATTGTTGAACCTGTAGTTGCAGGTCTGTGAGCTTCTGATCAGCTGGGCAAGAGGGTAGTGCTGAAAAAAAAGCCACACAAATGATAAGGGATCAACTGAAATGAGAACAGTTCTCGCTGCACTTTGACTTTGATTTTCAACGAGTTTCCTCTACAAATCAACCATCTTTCTCAGATTTACAAAAAGCACTCTTGCTGCTTTCACAAACATTAATTCTCTTTCCACTGAGGGAATTTTGATTTGATGACAATCTGAGAGAGGATGTGCTAGTTGGTTTTAAAGCTGGTTTTGAAGCTGCCATGAGGTATGTACTTTTTAAGGATTTGCAGTTATGATGAAGAATCAGATATCTTACCATGCCAGAGATAAGCGCCAAGGGGCTGGTGTAATCTCTCATGGGGACAAATTTGTCACATCTGGACAGATCCCTGCTGAGGCTGACGTCAGTTGCAATGTTTGCCGCAGCGTTGACAACGTAGCGGGTCCTGCACTTGCCGTGAATGGTGGGCTAAAATGGGTGGATTAAATCATATATACATTTAGAAAGTACTACTGAGGCACTGGCATACCAAAATATTTGTCACATTAAATGTCATGTACCATGTACTTGTTCTTGTCCTCCTCCAGCAGAGGCACAGCCAGAGCAGAGATTATGCCCCTTTTGAAGTTCAGGATCGTTGTAGACTCACCATCCTCAGGGTACAGTTTCACATCATACACACCGTCAACCACAACCTTCAGAGGATATCTGATAGAAAATGTGCGAAATTTAAATAAAATAACATAAAATATAGCATCCAGTGGAATACAACCCTTCACACAAATAGCAATGCCTGTCTCTGTCAACTTGTCAAACAATGCCCTCCACATAGCTTTGCAATGACCAATTATCAGTGCAAAAATGCCCGCAAATACCATAATCATGTCATAACATCCGTACAGACATAAGTGATTTTCACATACCTCTCCATCTCAGCTGCAAAGGCAGCAGAGCTGGGTGCAGGACCGAACACAGGGTTGCCCTCTGCGTCCATGTCGACCACCTCGCTCAGGCTGCAGCCAGTGGTGCGGACGATGAAACTACAAGTCTGCGGCACTTCAATTTCAACCTACAGGAGAAGGTTATCCAGTGTATCTTACCCTCTGATACTAACTGAATGAGAAAATCAGAAATCTGAAAATGATCTTTCTCTTACCATGCAAGAGGCCTTGGGTCCATTCTTTAGCTCTGAGGCTCCATTTATACCGTTCAATGATTCAGCTTCATACCGGTATTCATACTTGTGTAGAGTCTTGTACCGTTTGGCCACTAGAAGGGGCAGTTAGAGTGAAGAATAGACGCATTTTAAAGATATATATTCCCTCCCATTAATTATGTATGTAGCCTGAACGTAACATTCCACGTATTAACAAGAACATGAATATAGCAAATAGTCTGGTGTAACTTACGCAGGCAGCTTGGCTGATCACCATCTTGAGCAACTGTTCAGAAAACAGTGAGATAATAGTTTTTAGTTATTCTAATAGAACAACAAAAAGAAATAAACAAACTGTTGTAGAATAAAGTAAACCTAGACTAATCCATAAATCCAAGGGTAATGTTATTAGCATTTTTTGAGCATAGTTATGCAAAATTTACCTCCATGTTATTTTTAAAGTTTGTTCTACAATCTAAAAGTGTGGAAACCAATGTGGAAAAAAAATTGATTAAACAATTTAAGAAAAGCAGTGAGTGATTAAAAAAAAACGAACTTTTTTGTTTTTTTGTTTTTCTAACTGCTTAACTATGTGCAATGCTGAAAGGAATATTTTCTCTGAAAAAAAACTCACAAGCCAAGGCAGATGTGCTGAGGAGCAGCAAAAGGCAGAGCTTTGAATCCGCCATGATGGGCAAAGCTCTCTCCCTCGGAGCTGGCGAGTGCTCAGATGAGACTAGATCGTGAGCTTGAGTTCAGGACTTTTATACCTTCAGCCGGGCTCTCACAGAGGACTGGGAGGCAGAGACACCGCTTTGAGTGCTCAAAGTACACCCCACCCTCCTGTGTGGAGGGACAAAGGCAAAAGGTTTAAAAGATACTCATTTCTCACAGTCTTACAAAACTGAGCATTTTGTGAATATTCAACATGATGAATATTGATTGTGACGATTGATACCACAAAAGTTATGTTAATATAAACATTTCCTAATGCAACGTCACACTAGTGATACTAAATGAACCAAATTTGGGCCCCAAGGTTATCAGGGCCCATAAAATCAGGCAGAAATATTTATTCTTGAACTGCTGTAAAAATGCAAAGTTAGTAATTTTCACTATCTAAACATTAGTGAATTAGGTCACTGATCCAGACTGATTACTGAGTGGTGAGGGATCGAGGCATGCTCCACATGAAAAGATAATAAAGTTATCAGCTGCTTTATCCACTGATGATACTGACCAAAAAAAAAAAAAAAAAAAAGAAACCATCACCCAAATTTTTGGTTTTGTAAATGTTTGATTATTGGTGTTTTGTGTATTGTTTGAGTATTTTTGTGTTACTGTAGCAATTTAATTTACACGTTAATAAACTTGTATCGTGCTTTTCTCCTATAGTCACAGTTGTGCTCAGTTTTGCAATAATTTACTGATATTTTAACTTAACTTTTGTTAAACACCCACATCAGGATTTGATACTACTTGATACGACTTGATGTTTTAAATTATTAAAATCATTGCAGTTATAATACTCACAGTTAAGAACCTTGCAAACGGCTTAGATGCTTGTTGTTCTGCCTCCTCTGCTGCAAGTGAAAAACAAAAACATTTGTCAAACTTCGATTTGAGTCGCATTGTGAACTTTGGCCTACAAAGATTCAAAGGTAGAGTTTGTTCTTCTGTTTAAATTGTAACAACTGTCCACATGGTGGGTGATACAGCACTCAAAGTAAATAAACAGCTGAAACTTTCATTATGCTTTAATTCCAAATATTTTCATTAGTGTGCCAAGCTAGAAAGATCATTGTTTTTTAAAACAAAATCTATATTTTGTCCTGCACATTGATCACATGAATAGATGAGAACATTGTGTAATGGCCTGTCGCCGTAAATCCCCAATGACACCTTTTAAAAGTTTGTCAGATACTGATAATGTTTGCACTAGGAGACATGTACACAGAAAGAGTCCAAAGGGAGCTTGAGCCATTGATCAAATTGGTTAATTTGCATTTTCTAGAAGCTATCCTCTTAGATTTTCATGTATTTAAAGAAAAGCAGCTGTTTGAATTTTAAAATTAAATCACCCTTTCTTGAAGACAATTGTATACTGTCTTTGTAAGCTCCCCGTTGGGTTTGACAAATGCACCTCCATGCTGTCCTAGATCTCTGGGGGCCTTGTAGGAGAGGACACCTGGAGGGAACGCGTGAAAATAAATGCCAGCTCGTGCTCGCGTTTGAATCATCTGTCAAGGCATCTCCAAACATATCAAATCTACATGTTTGTCTATAAAGATTGTTTAGGAAAATTCAAATTCATAACTTAATTGAGTGTGTGTGTTAGTAATTTCAGGTGTGATGGCATTAACTACACCCTGAAGGCTTTTTTGTGTCTTCTGTGAGTTTAAATCTGTCAAAGAAATCTGTCAAAAAACACCTATTCAAATCCATTAAGCACAATATGCTCCAGTACATCTGATAAGAACTCCAAAATTACTCATCACCACGTTACCTACAGGCTGAGCCACAGAGAGCGTAGTGACCCTGGGTGTATGATTAATGATTCAGGTTTTGCTGTTTTGATGTTGTGAAGTGCAACAGTTTGATAAGAGTGGGGCTATCGTTTAGTGGGGGTCTTAAAAATAGAATTTTATATAATAGAATCTCTAGAACTTTTTTCTTGTCTTTTTTTTGTCAGTTTATGAAGTTTGAAATCGCTTCAGAAGAACAGTGCGATTAAAAAAAAAGGCCAGAGAAGAAGAATAAGATTACATTAATAAGAAAACTAAAACTAAAACAATACTATTTTGCAAGTATTGAAAATTCATTTAAAATTTGCTTAAAAGAATGAAAACATAATCAGGAAAATATACTTTTAAGTACTCAGAGCAGGAATATATTCCCTGTGACGTTAATGCTGTTAAGTCATCATTTGCTACCCATGTGTTAACATAAAAGCCGGGTGTTACAGTTTTAACTGTTTTGCAAAAAAAACAAAACCTACAACTGATGATTTTCATGATGCTTTGGATTATTCTGCAGATTTTTTTCCATTAATTTCATTATTTTCAGCTTGTAAATATTCTCACAGTAGTGAGAAATGTTGTCACAATTACTTAGAAAATACCAGTGGGTCCAAATTTCTTCCACTGTGGGAAGAATAAAGGAGCTTTTCTTATCTTATCTTCAACTTGTAATGTACTAGAATGACCACCTCTGCGGATTGCATGAGTCGAAGACTTTCACATCTGTCTGGACTCTTATAATATATCAAATTTCGTCTCACTGATAGACTGCGCCAAAGCAAATACGTGAAATGAAAAGAACTGCTCCCGTGGTTCCTGATGTGGCCCCTGAGAGTGAACCCTGTGACCCACATTGACTGATGTGCACACCCCCAGCAGGGCAACTGCAGGCTTTTCTAATCAATCACTGGTCGTAAAGGTCAAATGTTTGATGCACTCGGAAAGCTATACTGTTAACATTAATGAATTATTTATTCCCACTTTTTGGAATATAGTCTGAAAAGCTCAAATAGCTTCCTGATCAAGCTGCATGATAACATTACCACATGAATCTTTGAAAAGGGGTGCAGTGGTGTGGTTGTTATCAGCTGTATGCTTTGCTCTGTGCAATCACTGGTTATCTGTAGACTTCTTAATCGCATTTCCCAACTCTTCAGTATGGATTGTCGTACCTAGTAGGTCACCGAAACTGCAAACCTCAGCCTTGGGGTCACATAAGCTTCAACTGCTGCTAGAGTAAGTTGAGCAAGATTGTCAAAAATCATTCAGTGGGACAATAAGTAAAAAAGTAAGTAATCAGAGTCATCACTGATCTCATTGATTGCTTATTATTACAAACCTGAACATGCTGGAGCCTTTCAAATCACAGTCAGAATGAAACTTTTTATTCAAATTTTGTCCATCGGGACCATAGAATCTCTTAAAAACAGAATAATAACCCGACATAATAAGAGATAATGCTATGGAGTATTTGTCATGAAGAAATTGCTTTTTATGTGTTCAGAAAAGGCAATTCTGCTTCAAAAGAAATGTTTAGTGGTGCAGTTACAGTTAGACCTTAGGATGTCATTTTCATTGTGTGTTAATTTTTTGGAAAGGCAACGCTTTTAAAGAGGATGAGAGGAGTTGATGCGCTTGGCCACAGTTGCTATCAACATAATCTATAATCTGATGATTTATGCATTCCTTTGAGCCACACTTGGTATATCAAAATGTGCACAAATTCCTCACCTCAAGTGCAAAAAGAGCGAAACACAGCAGCCAGGTCATGTTCTCCTTATGTCTCTCTAGACCATCACTATCTGTAAAGAAAAATGCCAGGAATAATAATGTTATTTAAAGAGCAAAACAGCCATTATGTTTGTAAGAATACTACCGGTGAAATTGAAGCAAAATTGACATAATATGTCATTAGCATTAAATACACAATATAAGACCCAAATGTAAACAAAATCAATCACACAGCCGAAATCTGGAAAAATAAAACACTGAATTTACTAGAATATTTCTGTTATGCTATGAAAATGAATTGATAATGTCCTAGTGTCCACGCTGCCTTCAACGTTCTAGTGCATTTAGAGTACATTCATACCAGCGCATGTAAGCAGAAGGTTAGCGAACTCTAAGGATTCTGGAACGGAGGTTGGAACGTTTCCTTCTGGTCCCGTCGAAACTGTGACATGTTTAAAACCGCCCCAAAGATTGGCTTCCCTGGGAGGGTCTACTCCTGGGTGCCATAGAGGAAAGTCCAGCTGTCAGTCAAACCTCAGATTCGAGAGAAACAAGGTGGAGTGTGGAACACTGAACCAGCTCTTCGCCTTCATGAGGGTGCTAGAAGGGGCAGGGAGTTTGCCCAACCAGTCTATGTGTATTTTGTGGATCTGGAAAAGGCTTATGGCCTTGTTCCTTGAAGTGCCCTGTGGGAGATGCTATGGGAATATCGATGGATGGCCCATTGTTACAGGCAATTCCATTTCTGTATTGTCGGAGCAAGAACTTGGTTCACATTGCCGGCAGTAAATCAGACTCATTTCCGGTTAGGGTTGGACTTAGCCAGGGCTGCCGTTTGTCACCAGTTCTTTTCCGTTTTTTAATGCACAGAATTCCTGGGTGGGGCCAAGGGGCAGAGGGTGTCAGGTTCGGTGGACACAGGATTCTGTCTCTGCTTTGTACAGGTGATGTGGTCCTATTGGCTTTGTTGAACAGTGACCTCCAGCTTGCACTGGGACGGTTTGCACGTGAGTGTGAAGTGATGAGGATCAGTACCTCAGTACCTGATTTTTAGCCGGGAAAGGGTGGATTGCCCACTCCAGGGTCAAGGACGAATTCTTGCTCCAGGTAGAAGAGTTCAAGTATCTCAGGGTCTTGTTGGAGCAAGAGATCTATAATCGTATCGGGGTTTTGTTG
>KV751333.1:10747762-10774392 GCA_001698575.1 Mola mola
GTTGAGCTGGGATCAGGTGATGAAGATGAGCATCAGGACAGAACAACACTAATATTAACATTTAGTATAACTGATTCTCCTGCATATGATCACTTTTTGGTTTCAAACAAAAGGCTACTTCAACGTCTTTTTTTGTAAATAAGGGCTGAAGCGACTAAAGTATTTGAATCTGTATCACTTAAAAGGATACTGATACTGGCAACTCTGGTAACATAATGTTTTAAGTGATACCAACACTAGTGTATAGTGTATAGTGTAAAGCTTATATGGAGTATGCCTAAGAAAAAGCTCCACTGTATCGGATTCAGTGATATTTAGCAATCAGGTCGCAGACTGCAGTCAACTTTCTGCCTTTTTTCCCTTCTCCTCTGTGTTGGCCCAGTCCTTGGTTTGTCCCTTCTGGGCTACAATAGAAACATGATGGCCCCCCTGGCAAGAAGACCCGCTCCGTCCATAGATATAAAAGTCTTGTTGCAAAGGTTAAAATTGCATAACTTTTAGTTTCATGTGATCGTATTGAGAAAATAATTCAGAAAATCAGATTTCATATCCGCCCCTTATTTTGCACACTGGACCTATATGCCTCACATGCAGTCCTGTATATTAAAAATATGAATATCCTTTTTGCAGCCCAGAAAATGCAGGACAGCAATTACAGCATCGCATTCTGTTACAGTTCACTGCCCCTGTCAATCTGATTGAGCAAAAAGTGGCTGAAAGTCCAGATAAAATGAAGTCATCGACAGGGCATTGCTGTGTCATTACGCACCATGTTTGTTGAGGGTCATATTGGTCTTTAGTTTTATCTGAAGCTCACAGATAGCACTTCAGACCAATCCTGATAAAAAAGGATGGAATTTAGATTTAGTCAAAGTTTATGTAATATAGAGCATATATGCATGCCTGCATGCATTCAGGTGAAGGAGCACTTCCACATTTCTGTGTTATTGGTATTAAGATGTGTTTCCATAAGAGTCTCAGGACCAGCAAGTCAAATTAGCAACACACGTAGTTGGTCCTTATAATTTATTACTTATTGTAGAACTGAAGAGTTATAGATATAGAAGATATAGATATAGAAGGTATATAAGCATATTGTGCCTGTACATCTTTGTCACTGACATAGTGCATTACCTGACACTAATCACCACAGTGACATGCTTAACATTAACCCTACAACAAAGTTTCGGCCTTTCAAACCACCCTTTAAACGTGTGCGTACAAGCCAAGATATCCTCACAAATTGTTAAAAAAAAAAACAAAAAAAAACATCGCAATACATGCCAACACACATGTAAACACATATGTAAGAGAACTCACTGAGGGAATTATTGTGCTTACATGATCATTGAATATGCAAACAAGGATGTCAATGCCACAAAGAAAGTGAGGGCGGCTGTTCACCAATTATGACGGACCTACTGTCAGACTTGCACTCCTCAGCTCTTGCTGCTTGCGTGGCTGTGAACTATTTTTGCCATGCTGCCCTACAGCTTTTATTGTTATGTAATATTAAGACCAGTTGAAAGGGGGTTTACGGCTTCACTCTTATACCTGAAACAGAATCCTAAAATGCTTTCAATTAACAATTATCGATTTACACAGACCACAATCAGAACAGCGACTAGGAACATCTGGAAGTGTTAATGACGGCAGAGTGAACAAGTCATTTAGAATTAAATACTTCAATAATTATTCCAGAGGAACAATAAGCACTACGTGTAGTTGCTCTTTTAATTTATAATTTGACATTTAAACAGTTTTAATTGTAGAATAATATTACTAACGTCTTCTTTTCTAGTAAGACCAGTGGTGATGTGTTGTATTTTAGCACATTTTTACAATATTTGTGTCATGCATTTATGTTGAATTCACTAGAGAAGAATATCAAGTTAGGGAAACACTAGCAGGACATTTGGAACTCTTTCACGTACTTTGTATATATATATAATCACCAGTGGTGGGTTCAGGCTTTCATAAGGGCCAAGGTTGACAAGAGAGGTTCAGATAACAAGCCACAAACTGGGGCAGTGCAGGGGCTGACAACGAGAAGTAAGGAGTTCAAAATGAGTGAAAACAAAAAAGAAAAAAAGAAAAAAAGAAAAAGGGAGACATAGAAATCTAAGCTACATGTTCAGGTATCTAAATGAATACATCACAATTTAGCAAACTCCTGATTACCAGAGTTTTGAAACTAGAATTCTAGTACTAGGAAAGCCAGTAAGTTTTGAATGTTTAAAGCTGGGTTGGTAACTTTGCTAAAACCAGGTGGGGTGAGATCAATTTTTTCCAAATCATTCAGGCAAAAAAGAAAGCTGCACATTGTTGTCATCATGAACTGTACCCACTTAATTCATGTTTTATCCGTGTGAGAGATGGCTTATTAATTCATCAATATGAACATGAACAATGAATATGGCCCCTTAGCAATCAGAAGATACCGTGGTAACATTTTGAATTTCTAGCTGCAAAATCATTTTTGACGACTAGTTCAGCTTTAAGAATGCCATATACAGTATCCAGCTACGTTATGGAGGACACTGCTCATGTACCATGAGTAAGCAAGGTAAGTATGTAGGTAGACAGATACTGTTGGCTAAATGAAACAATTGGATGGGTTTATCTCAGGCTTGCAACTCCCACAAATACAAGATTTTTTAGATGCATTACTCTAACTTTAAAGGGGTAATTATTAGGACTCAGGCGATGAATAAATTTAAAACATTCAACCAACCTTATCAACATGACAGGAAAAACTGTTATAATGTGACGCCCAAAATGTACTGTTAAGATAACCGCTGGACTTCTAGTACGCTAACCAACTAGCTGTTTTTTTTTCCAGTAATACCACATGCTTTGAGTGCTGCACAGAGGGTTTTTAAATCATAGGCTACAGCTCTCAGGTGAAAACTAAGTGACATTCATCACCATCCCAAACATCCACAAGATAAAGAGCGACACATAACGAAGTTAAGCAAGATATTGCTGTGGCTGTCTGCCGCTGCAGACAGCTCTTGGTGAGTAAAAACATTTGTTTTGATGCTGAACTTGTAATGTTTGTTTCAGACTCGTAAGTAATGTCTAAATTTGGCTGTTTGCCACTTGTGTGTAAATATATAAAACAAAACCCTGAAACAGCCATCCATCTTTTAGTTCTTATCCTGTGCAGGGTCACGGGAAGGCTGGAGCCCATCCCAGTGTCATCAGGCGAAGGCGGGGTACACCCTGGACAAGTTCCCTGCTCAAAGTGCATATATAAAGACATACAACCATTAACACTCACATTCACACCTAAAGGCTATTTTAAGAGTAACCGGTGAACCTTCTTACATATTTTTGTACTGTGGGAGGAAGCCAGAGTACCTGGAGGGAACCCACACGTACAGAGAGCATTTTTCATAACTGCTGGTAAATACAAGTTGCAAATGTCTTTGAGGTCTACAACGCTATTAAATCTGATATAACTGGCTAATAGTTGGCAGATTGTTGTATAGTCAATTTACGTGAACTGTACAGCATCTAATGCAAAGAGCCGTCAATGTGTACAGTATAATAATTTGCAGTGTTGTCAGTGCTTCAACTTGTAATGGTCGGATAACAGATTTAAAAAACCTTCAAAATCTTCAGTAAAATTAAGGTCTTGTCAGGTCGATAATGTCTGTGTTATTAAAACCTACCCTCTGCATCTCTACATCTAGAAACTTCTAGGAAAGCCATGCCACTATCAGCACCGTACAATAAAAAGAGAAGTAGTGCAAATATGATAAGCAATTGGCAGAACATGCGGCTTATCAGTATAGCGGCATGTCCAAACGTTTCTATCATGTCCTTTCGATTGCGGCACATTACAAAAAAACATTCATCTATGAACGTTTTGAACCACAGATTTATAGATACTGCCTCTTGTTGTCACCAGAAAGACTGGCGGCATGTATCAGATTGAAATGTATGCAATGCATGGAAAGGAAAGAATCTGTAAAACCTAGCGGATAGCCAGTATAAAGGGAAATTGAACAGTTTGGGTAAGAGGAAATCCATTTGATCATACAAACCCTCTTTGATGATGCACAACAATCAGGACACATTCTGAAGGGAGCAAGTTGATTTATTTATACCAGACTGTTGGCCACGGACAAAAATGTGTGTGGCAAAGGTCATAACAAAAAGCGTCACTGCTAAACTATTCTTTTATTCTAAATTTAGTGAGTTACCAAAATTGTTGCTACACGTTGGGCCACAATGGGCAAGAAACTAAGCAGACTGAGCTACAGTCACATATTTGATGTTGCAAATGACTTCTAAATAGTGTAATTATAAACATGTTACATTTTTATAGAGACAAAACAGGGAAGTCTCTTGTCAGTATATCAGTTTTCATAATATTTAATATTTATATGTTTTAAATGATTCTAATCATTCTAAAGTCATGTAAAGTCATGCTGTGAACGGAAGTTGAATGAGAATTGCACGTAATTAGATTGCACGTGTGTTGAAATCTGCAGCTTGTGACTGTGTATTGAGATATTTTAAGATTTATTTCTTTGTTTCTCACGTTGTTTTGGGTTAATGCTGAAAGTGGTATGGCTGCTGTGTGAAGTATCCCATAGAGTGAATAAAGTGAATTGAATTTTTGAAAATGCACATGCCACAATTCAGTGCCATTTGTTCCCTAAATATTGACAGAGGACTGGGCAGTGGGGCATTGTGTAATGTAAAGTCCAGTCAATGTTTGAGAAGTGTGTGTGGCCTTAACAGTGGCAGTGAGTGCTTGTCGGAGGAAGAGCAGAGGGTCAACAATGAAATTAAACACTATTAAGTTATGGGAATTGATTTGAATCTATCCCTTTTCACAACAGAAGAGGAACCCCTACTGGGTCACCCATTATAAGAGGGATTGGTGCTGTTGCAATTTTTAAATTACAGTAATTTTCTTGTACAAAAGTACATGCTTTAATGTACTTGTCTGCAAAAAACACTGTCAAATGGATATGTGTTATGTCTGCAACAAAATAAATGCAACATTTTTTTAGAAAACATGCATAATTTTTTGGTTTGAACATAATGACTCCACCAGGACATTATGATTTTCACTTAGTAGCTGATTTACCTTGAAATGTAGTAAAATACAACAGGTAAGTTAACATTAATACATGTAATTTATTACTTCCACCCCTTACACTATGGCTCAGATGGTACAGCGGTTCCTGGTTCTATCCCAGACCCTGTAGTTAACATGTCAAAATGTCCTTGAGCAAGACACTGAGCCCCAAATTGCTCCTGATGCTGCGCCATCAGTGTATTATTGTGGGTGTGAATGGTTAACGCTCACCCTGCAAGGTAGTCACTGCCACCAGTCTATGAATGTGTGCGTGAATGTGTGTGTGAATGGGTGAATGCAGATCCTGTAGGGTGAAAGTGCTTTGAAAACAATGACTTGAAAAGCGCTATATAAATACAGGACATTTACCATTTACTTTATGGGATGACACCTGCACTTTTCATTGTGTATATAAAGTGGTTATATGCTTTTGTGGAGGCAACATTATAACACCTTGCTATCAAAACAAGCCGTGAAGAAGGAGTGACGCAATATGGTACCACTATATCCAAATATAGAATACTCAACAGGGATTGGCTCAATGGGACTGTAGGACTCTGCAGATACATGACCCATCTAATCTCATAAAGACCAGGCCATTACAAGAGTTCAAGCTTTTCTATGTGCAGTACAGTCAATGTTTCAACATACCAAACTACTACTAGCACAAGATCATGAGCAGGGCTGACACTGTCATCTAGTGGACGGATCGTATTTTTCTGCACAACAAAGTGCAATTTTTCCATCCGCTTTTCCTATATTACTACATCAGTGCTAAGTACTCAGTTGAGTAAAGGTAAGCTAATCTGTTACAAGTGACATCCTCCTGTTATACTTACAATAAAAGTACAATATTCTCAACTGACAGAATCAAAGGATATAGCATGAAACAAAAGAATTTACATTTCTACTCAGATGTAGGCCTAATACACTACCCATTGCTTTTAAACAATTGTAAGTTTGCAGTACCATCTGAAAATGCTGATTAGCCGACCCTTGCCATGAAGAGATAATACAACATTAAATATCATCAAATGGGCCTGCGGTAATTCAGTATTAGAAGTTAAACATTTTGCCAGTGAGTATGTCAGTGGTTAGCAATCAACACTTAGATCATCAAGGTCCACTTACTTGCATTTTAGGTTTATATTTCAGCTGCATCTGATGATAAAGAGAAGGTCATGCCAAGCTTAAAATCAATGCTCTGTTGTGTCTAATTAATCTAAAGTTCACAACAGCTAACAACATAGAGGTTTATAGTTTGCCTCTTAGAGACTTGACCGTTTTAGAACATTAAAAACGATACAACAAGCACACACCTTCTCACACCAGGGTGATCTATCTATGTGGGGACATGGGATATATGATAATGTACCGGTCAGAAATGTATTAAAACCATTTTTCTTTTGAGGAACAATCACTATGATTTGTTTTATGTATATTCTCCATCTGCGTTACTCACCAACCGGTCTGTGCTAGTATTAAGTTGCAAATTGATAATAATTACAATAGCAAGCTCTGACTGCTCTATCGCTGTCTCGAAGCCTCCTGTCTATTGTAGTCACTCTTAGGGAGCGCGAAACACTCCATGTGCTTGGGAACAGGTGTCAGGCTTCGGGAAGAGACACACACACACACACACACACACACCAAGTTAATTATTCATCCACTCACTGAAATGCTGACATGCACACCACGCTGCCTGCAGTGTCACTTAAACCTGCTCAAGAGAGGTTACTGTCACAAGCACTGACGGACTTGTGTAGGCCTACATCTGCTGATGGACAAGGGTGGTGTCTACGTAAAGACAGGATTGTGCCAGTGATATTCTTGCCTACAGGATGTCATGTATACCTACAGCAGCTTTATTGTGACTTCAGCATGAAAGTACATGTCAAAAAAGTACAATATTGTAGACAGGCTCTTTTTTTTCTTTTTCATATATGTTCTTTTTGAAATGGTAAAATAAAAGTTTTCTTGGAAAATTCTCGTTCACACGTAATGAGTGCTGAATTTATTAAATGTTCACCAACAACGCATGAGGAATTGGAGTGTGCATAAACCCCCCCCAAAAGTTGTAACCTACTGTAAGATGAATAGGATGATGCCAGCGAGATCTTACCAACAAGTTAGAAACTAATAAAAAAAAAAAAATTAAAAAAAAAAAAATCACCTGTGTGGACTATTCCACTTATGAACAGGTTCATCAATAACAGATGATAATGTCCTAATAAGAAAGTTGCATCCTTGAAGAGTCAATAAAAAGCACGTTGTGTAAAGAAGATCTCTGACAAATGACTGCTTTCCGATTAAATGTGGACAGCTGGTTTATTTTAGATATCAAGCTATTAATAGTATCCGATGTTAATTTTCCACAGGAGCTGGAAGAGTCTTTCTACGGCGGTAGGAAGCGAGTGTGGACGGTTCCATTCAGCGCGCGTGGGGGCAAATGGAAGTAACCCACATAACTTAAAACACGAAAGTAATTTAAAATACTTGCCACCTGGCCAAACGCTTATTGTCAACTTCCAACATCACAAACTGTGTGCAGTCCAGGAGTCCCCGGCAGACGCGTGTTTAATCGGTGTTAAAGAGAAAAGAAACTCCCTCCGTTGTAACTTGGACGAGTCGGATGAAAACCGAGCTCCGTGCCACATCTTCCACTGTACGATGCAGCCGCTAACCCGGAGCCGAAGGTAGGACCCACCGCGTCAGAGCCCACCGTAAAGCCTCAAGTCCGGAAAACTTGGTGTCCTCTTGTACTTTTCTACTGTGCCACGGTGGTTGTACCCACTCCCGTCCCTTAAATTACTCCCCTGGTGTATGTTTCACAGTTTCTCTCAGAGGATGTGTTAGTGTAACGGTTAAATTGGGGGTTTGTGAAGGTGGCCGTGGACTTTAAAACAAGAGGACCGTAACAAAATACAGGTACGTTTTCAGTATTTTATTGGAAGTCGAATGCTGCCGCAGTGGTTCCGTCTCAGCTCGGGACCGCTGTGTCAGTTTCCTCGGATAGTCCTGTAAGGGTGTAACAGGGGTTACACCCTTACAGTACTCCAGCAGGCACTCCGCCCCTCACGTTTCTGGGATATTACAAACTGTTTTAAAGTTTCACAAGCTTCCTGTTAATTAGTTGGAGACAAAAATGACTACATGTGACTACAGTTATGACATTTTCCTAAAACCACAGGCTGGCTGCCCCTATGTGGCAAGCATGCACGACCACACAGCCAACTAATGTGCAGAGCAGCATTGCCTAATTGTTGTATATGAATCCATTTGTCTCCTTGTGATACAGGTCTTGATCCAATAAATGAAGGACGGTAGAATGATACAATTATAAATTGCTATAATCACGTCGTATGATTCTTCTGAAAAAATGTGTCTTGCCGTGATTACGCCTGCCAGCATAATCGGCCCACTGGTTTCAGATTTTGTTCCGCAGATTCGTTGCTGCTTTCACACTTTTGTGGTAACGAAAAAAGAGCAAAGCCCACAGGAGGAGTGTGAATTCAAATTAAGATAGTCTCCATCACTGCCTGAAAAAGTAACAGCATAAACTCACGGCCAAACAAATGTTACTGTATTTTGTCAGTTTTTTAAAACACACAAAAAAATGTTTCTTCTGAGTCTCGATATATCTCCTGCCCTGCGTGTGCCCCACACTGATAGTTACACCACCCCCTTCTCATAAGCCTTAGCGCTACACTATCCTGTTGCCTTGACTACTGGTGTGTCAGGGGACCTCATCCTGATCCGCTGCATGATACTCTCTGACACTAGTTCAGAGAGACTGCGGAGCGAGAGCGAGAGCGAGAATAACTGGAGTGCTCATTTAGTCTTTTTCTTCCTCTTACACTCGACCAGCTCCTCACCCTCCTGATGCAGTCTCAGTTGCCAGTAGCTCGTCACACTTAAGCCCGCAGTGCTGCCGCTTCGCTTACCCACTGCACAGTAGGCCACATGGACAGTAAAAATGGGAAGTCTACTTTGTTTCTGCACACCGAGCCATCTTAGTTTGTAGGATTTACATGATGCTCAAAGGGGGCACGAAGCAGGCAGCATGAAACACATTTCCCATTAAGTTTGTACAGTGGTGAGGACTGGATTGACATTTCTCTTTTAGGGAGAAATTTACAGATAGGAGTGGGTTATTAATTGAACTGTTGAGTTTACTTTTTTTATTAATAATTTGAATAATAATTAGTGTTCAGTCAAAATATCAGAGAATAATACACAGAGTTCAAGGTGATAACTTTAAATGTCCAAATGACCAACAGTTTTTGTTCAACAATCCCAGATTTTAAGTGTTATGTTGAAAGCTGTCATGATACCGGAATTTTGAACTTAAGTACAACGCCATATAAAGGAAAATAACAAAGAAGACTTGCAGAAAATCTCACTGAAAGCATACAACACAATAATGTTAACATTAGGGTAAGCAGTAAGGATGCGACGAAGCATTATATTCACATTTCGATATAAATTCGATAATAAAACTTTTTCACTCCCTGATATCGGCATCGGCTCCAAAAATTTCACGTCAGTCTGGCTCTAAACAAGACACGATTTGATATGTATCACACTACATTAATATGCCATCATTCCTTCTAAGGGATTCTTTGAACAGTAGAAATATATGAGTGTGACCATGATTTGACTTTGGTGATGTTTAAGGTTTTTCTTATAGAACTGCAACTAACCATTATTTTAATCATCATTTAGTCTGGTGATTATTTTCACAATTAAGTGATTAATCATTTACCCTGTAAATTGTCAAGAGATATTTAAAAAAATGCTCATCACAAACCAATAGTTAAAAAACCCAGAAACTCTTCATTTGTTGCCAGAAATGACAGAAAACAACAGAAAAGCAGCAATCGTGACTTTTAAGAAGCGGGAACCAACAAATGTTTAATAATTAGCTTGAAACAAGACTGAAAGGATTATTTGATTATAGAAAAAAAAATTGTAGATTTCTAAAGGTTCCTTTGGTGCTGTGTAATGCAGATATCAAATCAAAAATGATCGAAAAAAGTATTAAAGAATCCATATTTTTGACATCAATTACCAAAAAGAATAAGAAGACCACTGGTTGACAGAATAGTCACTAATTCTGTCTCTAAATGTATTTTTTTTTTTTTTTTTTAAATTTGGACTTATCACTGCAGCTGTCTTTGTTGTTGTCCTACACCATCTAGCTGATGCTCCATCAGCGACATAATGAGCTCCATCAGCTGTGCGTGAGGCTTTATGGATCACTTTATACACACCCTTCCTTTCTCCTTTTCCGGCTGTCTTTCCTTGGTAAAAGAGAAGTAAAGAGCATCTGGAAAAAGAATGAAGGCTTTTGTTTGTTGTGACAAACTATTACCCAGGAAATGAGGTGGGACTAGGCAAACAGCAGTGAAACTGGGCTGGTCTGAGGTTCACAGGATCCCCCTCGTCACCTGGGGGAGGGGGTAGCTGCACTGTGAAACAGTCTCATTAGGCAGGGAACCCAGTGGAGAAGTGGACAATACAGCGCAGGGTTGGCTGTGGGGGTGGGGGGACAAGAAGAGAGACTGTGGCTGTATAATCGAGGGGAATTACAAACACTGAATGTGGAATGGCAATCTCACAGGGCTGCTGTGTATCAACGAACGCTGCAACAACGTACTGCAAGTGTCACAGGCCAGGCAGCGAGAGTGGGATGAAAATTGTGCGCAGTGGATGTCAGAGCAAGCACAAGATTTTTTTCAACCACATTTCAAAAGACTCAAAAGATTGTCTGCTGCGCCAAGTAGCAACCTGACGCCATAATGATGCAAAAAACAAAAATGTTTCCAGCTGTTAAAATGCATTAGGCCTCTTGGGGCGTCTTAATTGCAGACCGGCAAGAAAATGTAGGAATCACTTCTTTTTTTATAAGAACAAATTTCAGCTGATTGCAAAGCAAGTCGAGCAACAGTCTCTGCGCCCACATGATAAAATAACATGGAACACCTTTACATGTGAGCAGTAAGCAGCACTTTATGTGTAGAATTCTAATGTGATTTTTGACCTTAATGAGCATAATTCAGATGCAGCCCACAATCTTCAATAAGTGTCTTCTCTTTATTTTACCAGAGTGCACACTGTTTTTTCTGTAAATTATTAACTCCTACAAGCTCTTAATTTAGCCTGACAGCGCCTTGAAATCTCATGGCAGTACTTGTCAGTCTGGCATCCTGGATTCATCTGGTGCTTCATGTGGCGTTGTGCGTTTGAGGAAATAAATAGCAACGCCCAAATGTCTGCTCTGGCTCAGCGTGGACACAGAGCTGTCCTGGAAAAGGCCATGTGATCCAGAGCTGAGGATGTGCTGCCGCTTCCTCATCCTGTTGTATGTTAGAGAGGAAGGTCTGGCCTGCAGACAAGTGTCATTTATACCATAGCTCTGTTCAAACACAGTAAGCAGACCCTGCGACTTATATAAGGGAGCACCACCAGCATAACTGGCTACAAAGCTGGATGAGGTGCTTTGTACAGACGTTCATTCTGCCCAAAATGAATCCTTTGCTAAATCCATTATTTTAACCGTTGCACCATCAGCAGCTCCGGGCTCTTTCACTTAGCGGGTGAAATAGCTCCACATCGAGTCCATGGATTGGCACCATGTTTTGCATAGACTTTGCTTTTGGCACGTAATAGCCTGCTGATGTGAGTTTAAAACGCAGCTGTGCCTTCATAACATGGAGCCTTTAGACTCTGAAGTCTTGTTCCCTTCGATGTAACAGCAACAATAAAAAAGACATATTCCGTACATCCTTACTTATGGAGGGTATGGTGAGATGTTTTTAACAGTGTGCCCATTTCTGAATAGCTGATTTCACACATGTGCACGAGTAAGAGAACTCTAGCTGTGTTAATGTGTCGTGCGTCTGGTTTCATGAATAGATTTTCCATCCATAAGCTTGAGTGGGACCATTAAGAGCTGCTTTTTCTTAAACGTGACTCTCATTCTACTCTGGGGCTTCGATTCATTAAACCCATGGGACAATAAGGAGTAAAGGTGATTGGAAGAGACATCCTCTCATTTGTTTGACTGGAGATAGAAAGGAACTGGTGCCAATAACAGTAGCGATGGCATTTCAAAAGTTGAAAGGATTTGGAAGAAATACATGCCTCTCTGAGGATTCACAGGGGTGGAGGTGTTATTCACAGGGATTATTAAGCAATTGATGTGCAGGTATTAGCAAAGCAGCTCACACATTATAGCAGGAGATAGTTTTTCTTTCTGTGTCATACTTTTTTCATTCTTTCTTCCTCCCTGCCCCCGCACCTCTCTGTTTCTTTTCTTCCTCCCACACACACACACACACACACACTTTACCAGATACATGTTATGAATTTAGTTCATCCATGGTAGGGTTTTACTTCCTAAATTCTGACCATGGTAATCTGGTCTCTTTTATCGTTGTTTCTTTATTTCGTTGGCCGGTTAGGTGGTTAAAACTGAAAATGTTTGGACTTCATTTGTCCTACTGTGAATTGGCTGTAAGTTCATCTTTTAATGCCACTTTCGTCTTGCTTACAAAAGGTATTGAACCTTTAAATTGAAGGGCGGGTCTGCCTACATCACCTCCTGTAACTTAAAGACAAATCAGCATGCAAACTGTCAGGTGTCATAACCTTTTTGCTTGCTAACACACCCATGTTTGCCTCCACTTTTATCAGTGGGACACATGCACAGCACCCTATATAATACGTTTTTTTTATGTTGTTATGGATGTGTAATTTTTATGCATCCTCACGCACCCATCATCCACATCACCCGTAAATAAAATACGCCTTCATACATGAGTAAGCAGATTTTGCACAGTTTAACCATGAAAAAGAATATTTAGAACACCACAGAATCTAAAGGTGAATAGGCCAGAGTGCTTGTTTAGTGTTTCTGTCAGTGTTCGAACTTCAAAAGCTTAAAATCCTTTTGGATATTAATGATCACATACAAGTGGAAATTATGGTTTAGATGAATGTCTGGCCTTCTCAGTAACGACCGTTACTATCAGTCTGACCTTTGAGAAAGTGTCCTTGTTGAGAAATACAGCGCTGCAGGACACTGCAGCACTTCCTCCTGGTGGTGAAAAGTCAATAATTTAACAACACTTCAGAGCATTTATACTCACACAGAGATGTACAGTTGTAACCTCATAACGTCTGGATTGGAGCCTTAAATGCATTATGTCCAGATTTGTCTCTCAGCTTGCTTGCCAGAGGAGCATCTTCAACACGTTTTATAATAAAACACTGCTGCATACTGAGAGCAATTATTCAACAGAAGAATCATTTTGATATCCATACAAGGCTACGTATGATGGCTGTCAGTTACAGGAGCAGAGAGGGAGGAACAGCCATCGACGTGAGGACAGTAAAGAAGCGAAAGGAGAAGAAAAATCACCTGCTCAACTCTCTGTGCCATGGGGAAACAGAACAGCAAGCTGCGGCCCGAGGTCCTGAACGACCTTAGGGAGAACACGGAGTTCACCGACCACGAGCTGCAAGAGTGGTACCGCGGCTTCCTCAAGGACTGCCCCACCGGCCACCTGACCGTGGAGGAGTTCAAGAAGATCTACGCCAACTTCTTCCCCTACGGAGACGCCTCGAAGTTTGCCGAACACGTCTTCCGCACGTTTGACACCAACGGTGATGCCACCATCGACTTCAGGGAGTTCATCATCGCCCTGAGCGTGACGTCCCGAGGCGGGCTGGAGCAGAAGCTGCGCTGGGCATTCAGCATGTACGACCTGGACGGGAACGGCTACATCAGTCGGGCAGAGATGCTGGAGATAGTTCAGGTGAGGCGACGGCACGCATGCACCAGATACATGTGACCTGATGAGGTTCCAGCATCAGTTTTTATGCTTAAAATGTAGGTGATTTTTAGTGATGATTGTCGTGTCAGATTTTTATTTCCTCTGATAAGTCACAGATCTGAACAACGGGAAGGAAAATTGAAGGAAAATGCTTAAGATTCTCTTTGGATTAGCACATGTTTGGGCCAAAGTTTTTATAGAAAAAGACATAAAATACCAACCAAATTATTACTTGTTCATAAGATTTTAAAACCAAGTAGTGCTGCATGTACTGATTACTTATATTCAATCAACAATGTCCTCTTAAAATGTTTTGGTTTGTCTGACCAATAGTCCAAAACCCCCAAATATCCGGCTTACTATCACATACATAGAGCTGCAATGAACAATTACTTTAATCATCAATTAATCAAATGGTTATTTTCACAATTAATTGATTAATCATTTACTCTATAAATTGTCAACAAATAATGAAAAATGTAAATCACATTCTTTCAGAGCCCAACACAACATCGTCAAATTACTTTTTTAATCCAATCCAAGAGTTAAAAAGCCATCAAATTGTGACATTTTACAAGCTGCAACTGTTAACTATTCGATAGTGTTGCTCGAAAACTGAGATGATTATTCGAAGAACAAAATAGTTGATTAATTTTCTTTCGATTGACTCATTGATTAATCGGTTAATCATTGCAGCTCTGGACACTTGGATTTCTGAGAGGACATATGCCTGTAATTCATTGATCTGCTTTTAGTTTTAGCACTAAGTCCCTGTATTGGATATATTTCATTTCACTGACTAATGGTGTCTTTCAGGCTTAGCAATCAGGTCGTGTTCACCTCTCATCATGGAAGCGAGCTAACCTTTTGTTTTTTCTTATCGCTGCGGCTATATTTACTTTCCCAATATGGTGAGCTGGGCAGCCTGCAGGGCCATATCAATATTGGTTCAGTCTCCTGTGTGTGTGGATATAAATGAATGTTAAAAACAGAGAGAAAATCTGTTCAGAGCTTTTGTTACGGTGGCATATGTATTCATGCGGCAACGCATCTCGTAAAAGTCACAACCCTTTAAATGAACTGTGCATAGTTTTTGAAACAGATGCTTTATATCCTGTACAGATAGTCACAGTGAGCTTTTGTTGCCAGAGCACCATCGTTATCAGGTAGCAAAAGAAAAAGGATCATAGCATTCAGAGTTGTTCCTCATTTTCACTACCCCAAATTGTCACACATACAGCCAAAGGAATGAATGTGCACATCACAGCTGTCGTTCTCTCTGCGTTTGATAGGCAATTTACAAGATGGTGTCATCGGTGATGAAGATGCCCGAGGATGAATCCACACCCGAGAAAAGGACAGATAAGATCTTCAGACAGATGGACACTGACAATGATGGTAAGACTCATGTTTTATTTAATTACTTTGATATAGCCTTTTCAGCATGCATAAGCACTATGTAAACCCTTGATAAACGGGTAATAAATGTTTTAACTAGCCATAGAGTCTGCTTTATAAACACATACTGTTATGACAGTGTAATATGTCTTCATAGGGGTAATGCTCATTACTGATAAATTCTGTATCTAAATAAACAGCTATGGTCTTTATATCCAATATTTAACAAAGGCTTTTTATTGTATTTATTTAACAAACATGCCCATGCTTCACCTTCTTTTCATAAAGCAAAAATGAAATAACAGAGGACACAATACTAATTCTAGTACTACTGTACTAGAATTAGTATTGTGCTCTTCTACCACAAAAAAATCTGTATATGTTATGAAAGATTTTTTATGCTCTAGTCTTTGACATTATACCCTGATAACCACAGAGCTTTTTGGAGAGTAACAGGAAATAAGAGATCAGGGTGACTACTGGAGACAGAGAAGGAAAAGTGAAACATGTACGTAACATGAACATGACTCACACAATCATTAACAGGCTTTTGCATCTTGTCCTGCTGGGCCACCTCAGTGCCAGCGCTTTGACATTTAGTGTGAAAAGGTGATGCTCCACACACACGTGATACGCACTTCAACAGAGGACTGACTGTTCTGAAGGCTCTTGTCACGTCTCAGTAAGACATTTGGAGCTATTCGTCTGGCGAAAGGAAGCTCGGCTTGTTAAGAGGCAGAAGGTCAGATCGAACTGCGTGTCTCAGGGTATGTTTTAACTCTGCGTGCTACCGCAGACCCTGCCCGTGGATACAAACATTTAAAATGAAAAAGGAACATATACTTCCAGTGTTGTCAGGTTATTCTTTTTTTTAGAGATTTTAAAATAGCTTGTTTAGAATTCGTACTTGTACACTGGGTAAAAATCTCAAGTAGGATGAGCTGAAATTATACAGGGATGCATTCTTTTGTTGACTGCTACATCTCATCGCCCCCAAAATCCACATGCTTATTTAAATGCTTATTTTGGCACCCGTTTTTCTAAACCGTGGTATTTTTCAGTCCTAACTTTTATAAACAACATGCTAAATGCCAATTTCCTTCAGTACATAAAAGTAGCACAACAGCAACATCTGCTGGTTGAAATGATCTATGAGAACCGCAACATTGGAGGCTTTTCTGCAGATTTTAGTGGGGGCTGCTGGATATATGAGTCACCCCATCATCACTTGTCTGACTGCAAGTCTTTTTGTGGCCTCTGCTTCACAGGTAGACTGTCTTTGGAGGAGTTCATTAAAGGTGCCAAGAGCGACCCGTCCATTGTCAGACTGCTGCAGTCGGATCAGGGAGCCTCTCGTTTGGTCTGAGGACAGAGACTTTGATAGACACACACACACACTCACTCTAAAACAGTCAAACCCACATTCCTCCACCTTCATGCTGCTCAGCTGATCGTTCTATTTTACCAACACTGTGTCTGAATGTTTACATTGAATGGATTCTTCCCTTTAGTCATTGTTGCTCCTCTTCTGTGGACTGATGTGCTTACAGGTGATGTGTCCTGTGTAAATGCTTTCCTGAAGAATTCCTGCAGATCTCCTGCATTGAGCTAATTTTTTTTTTTTTTTCAAATCCCTTGTCCGTTTGTGACGTGCCATACCTATACTGACTGGATAATCTGCTCATAAGTATTAATAACTTCCATCATGTTACACTAAGAGGAAACTAATTACATCAATTCCTATAGTTAAATTGGACTTAACTGTGTTGAAAAGTGGCTCGTTGTTTAAGACATCAGCTGTATCTTAACAAGTTGCTGTTCCAAACAAGTTCTGTGTGCCTTTGGTATTGCATGCGCTCCACATATGCATTTTCTGATATCGTAACAGTTCATGTGAATAAGGATACCGTGATGGTGTTTATTTCTTTTTATTTTTGTAAGAAAAATGTCGTCATTTTGTTTTCACAGAATTGAAATAAAGATGTGTAAGAAAAATCTACACAAGACGCCCACAGTATCCCCTTGTCCTGGACAGACACGATGCAAAGCCAAATAATTTCGCACTTACTGATTTAAAAAGAAACAAAAAAAATTACAAGTCACATCAGGTTGGACATTGAAGCATTGTTTTGACAAGTCCACATCTTAAAATAGGTGCTCGGAGGGTGGCTGAAGAGGAGGGAGGGGAACAATGTTTGAAAAAGACTCATTCAGAACCTCCCCCTCCCCTTCCTAGCTGGCGGCAAGCTTATAAATATGCAGCTTCTAACGTTCAGCAGCTACGTGTGTTCACTCCAGGGACTCACACACATACACACACACACCCTGCTGTTTTCCTGTGTGGTTGACAAAGATGACGTTGGAAGCACCAGCTGCCTCACATGTGTCTTTTCTGGAGTATTTCAGTAACTTGACGATCGGGCCTCCCATTAGTCCACAGGAGAGGGGAGGCGGGTCACGCAGGACACATCTGGACCAGATCCAAACAAAACAGTCTGGATTAGATCCTGCCCGGTCTGGGCTCATAACTCGTCCTTGTCAAAGTCTTCGTCCAGATCTACGTCACTCAGGTCGTAGTCCTCCTCCTCAGGAAGCTGCAGTTGACAAACAATACTGGATTATTAGGAGCCGAGTAATAAACTACTTTTGCTGGAACTGTCATTTCAACTCTTTGCCACCTCTCATTCTAAAACCATCTTGAAATGAAACCTTCAGTCTTCTTCTCCACCCATGAGACCACAGTGATACGGCTCACTCACCTGTCCGTCTTTGCCGTCCCAGGCCTCAACACTGTGAATTTTGGGCATCGCTCCGCCTCCCAACGTGTTAGTTGAGCCTCGGCCCATGGAGACCTCGCTGGAAAGGAAGACGAGCCTCGTGAGCGCCGTCGCACTCACACTAAATTCTCCTCATGGTGACCAGACAACATCAATGCTTACCTGAGGAACTCGTGAATGCCTGTCTCGCTGAAGGAGCCCCTCAGCAGAGCAAACTTCATCTTGCGCGCGTTGATGGCGGCCATGGCGGGGTAGCCGAATCCACCGATGCCCAAAGAGGCCTCCAGCTCCATCTGAGTACCGGCCTCAGTCCAAAGCCAGCTGACGGAGGAAACACGGATTGTTAGTCACAGTCCTAGTTACTGATTTAAATCCATGCTGCTCTCTAATCCTTACCCCCACATCTTCTTCTTGTATTTCACAGCCATTTTCATCATCACCTCCAGGTATCCATTTCTACCTGCTGCACCTGTAACAAACCATGACAGCAAGTTTTTAAATCCATTTGCACATTAGCTTTCCACAGCGCTGCTACTCCGGTTAAGCTATTGAATGCCACAGAATGTGTTCCCATCATTTGAGCTTCCCAAAACAAAGAATCGTCTGTTCTGTTTTCTCAAATCATAAGGCATCATTTAACTAATTTGTTCTTTTTTTTTAAATTTTTTTTTTGTTCAGAGTCGGAGTGTCCAGCCTTACCTGTGTCCAGGATGTGAGGCAGGACAGCAATGACACACAACTGGCTGTCATCACAGGTCTTCTTCAAAATATCTTCATTCAGGATCTGAGGCACAAACATTCACAAGATATAGAAATCTAATGTTTACTATGAATTCACATAAAGCTCAATATGGGCTTAGCTGCGGAAATGTCTTATTTAGCTCTAATTTTGATAAGTGTGGGAAATTGTGCAACACTTCTAAGACACAGTGCTTCAGATTTGGTGTTATTCATTATGGGGAATTATTCTGTATTTCTCACGTGTCTGGTCAGACCATTGGCATAAATAAAGATGGACGACACCTCTCCACTTACTCCAACTGCCCAAAAATAAAGCCAAATTAATCGGGATATGAGCACCGCCATTGTAAACTGATGACATCATTTGGGGACAGAGTGGGCAGCCGAGGAAAGATTGTGATGTTTCGCCTCGTTTTTACATAATCAAAAAACTAATATTAACCAAAGTGGTCAGAAAAATGTGCATACTTTAGGTTGATTCTAACAACCGCGGCGATCTTTGGGAAAAGGTTATTTGGAGAGCACTTTGAGTTTGATAGGATATATCAAACGGATGGGGAGGGTTTTATGATGGAAACTGCAGACCACCAGCAGAAAAAAAAAAAAATGCTTTATGAGAGCTCTCGTCTTCCGTCTGTATATGCAGTCAATGGGTCAGACATCATAACAGCTGAGGCTCAAACAGCCAATGTTCAATTGGTCCCCGCCAGATTCATTTCACATTTAAAGGGTGACAGACAAGGGTGTCTGCTTTTATGGCATCTTTAGATGCTTCCAGCTGGCTTTTAGCTTGGTCATCACAGCGACATGACAAACTTTCACGCCCGAGTGCACTGACCTCCAGCAGTTCAGGAGGAGGGGCATTGTCAGAAAACAGATCCATGGCCTTCTCGATGATGTCATTACGGGTGCGTCCTCCTTGGTAGTCTTCAGGCTCCTCGCCTTTGCGGAAAATCTTGATGGTGGGAAATCCTCGAATCTACACGCCGACGGCACACACATTGCTTCAGTTCAGTGACAATCCGTGACACAACTGCTGCATGCCTACTTCACCCAAAATGTTACCAACCTAATTACATCAGGCATTAAAGGTGACATTTATTCTCATGTCTGAACCTTCATTTACAGTTACACATTAGGGGACTTATGACTGTGATATAGAGCCAGAGGACTAAAAGAAACATTTCTGCCTGATTTTGACACAAACGTTTTAAAGCTTTGTCAGAAAGATAACAGACAAATTTTTTTCTAAAAGACAACAGAAAGTTTAATTCAATGCCAAATTCCAGTAAGAGCATGCAAGGTTAACCACACACTTCGTTCGAGACCGAACATGCAGCAGGCATGTTAACTAGGTCAAAGCCTTCTACAGAGAGCTGACTTAACCTTCTGTAGATTACCATGTTCACCACCTAATATTACTATTCAAGGGAAACTGCTAAACACCAGGATGGACATGTTTGCACAGTGGTGTTCATGCTCCTGTGTCTACTTACTGTCCAATAGTCTGCACTAGAACTGCGCACCGGGGAGCTTTTCGACTCTTACTCACCCCGTAGCGGTTGGACACAACTTGCTGCACGGTAGCATCCACAGCTCCGAGGCGAACTTTGCCCTTGGTCTGCTGCTTGACAGCTGAGGCTGCAGCTGCCCACTCCGGCTCCAGGCTGCCCATGACAGGACAGAGCACAGTTACGATATGTTATATACGGAGGAATGGTCCTGGTGGAGTCTCTCCATTCAGGTCCGTTTGACACATTTGTGCCTTTAAGACTAATTTACTTAACACATGCAAAATTCCTTCGTCCTCTCTTGTATTGTGAATTTCCCCGTTTCATGCAGCTGAGTGGTACCACACTCACTTCTTGCAGTGTCCACACCAGGGAGCAAAGAACTCCACCAGCCACACGTCATCGCTCCCCAGCACCATCTGGTCAAAGTTGTCGTCAGTGAGCTCGACCACGTCCTTCTTGCCGTCACTGCTGCCCTGCTGCTGGAGAAGAATTGAGCGTTACTTAAAAGCGTTCGAGTTGCGAGGAAACGCAGCTGTGTGGGTTCACACCAATGGGTGTACCTGCTTGCTGTAGCCAGAGCCGCTAGACTTGCCGCTAAGCCTCTCTTTCACCAGAGCGCGCAGAGCGTTCATGGCTCCATCCACAATGGCCTGGCTGCTGCGTCCGCCTGAACGACGAGTGAAGACGTCATCAATAAACAAAACACTCGACCACAGAACATCAAGGTCTGAGTTGCAGTTAACTTCAGGTCTAAAATCTCCTAAAGATGTTCATAACAAGATTTAATGGGAATATGTACAGCCTCTTTGACACCCACAGTTTGTTATCGCTGAGCTATTCTGACAGAATTTGTTATATTTAACATCTTATCAAAAAGGTTCTCGCAGGAATCATTCTAGAGCAACATTTTACTTTAAACAAAATCACACAGCTGTGTATTTTGCAACAGAAGCCATTGCTTATCTGTACCTTGGTACTCCTCTGGCTTGTTCTTATTGGCTCCAAAGATCTTGATGGTGGGGAAACCTCTGACACCATACTGACCACCCAGTGACTTGTGCTGGTCTGCATCTACGGCGCCGACCTTCACGATGCCCTGATGAGTTTCAGAACAGACAGGTTGGACTGCGCAGCCTCAACTTTTATTAGAAAAAAAATATACAGCGGGCCTGTTAATCATTTACTTCTCGCAACATTTGCCTGCTTACTTTGGAAGCCACCATGCGCGACACTTATGTGCCAAGAACCACCACAGGCCTATTTGCTATCTGCACCACATTAATATTATTTGCATGCGGTCGCCTAACTGTCTACGTCTCACACCTGTTTTCAGTCATCACTGTTGGATCAAAAACATCTAAACATTTGTAGGTAGAACAAAGCTGTGATCTGTAGGCCGGTAATGGCAAAATAGCGTCAGCGTTGCCTTTGATATGGAACTATCAAAAGCAGACCAAAAGTAGAAGCTTAATTAATTAATTTTTCCATGAAAGAGTGATAAAAAATGTCAGATTAACTTTTTGACATTTTGTTTACCTTGAGTGCTGTGGCTGCGTTCTTCCAGTCTGGAGCCAAATTTCGGCAGTGGCCACACCTGAAGGAGGGGTGTTACACAGAACCATTTTACTGTCAGTCGTCCAATATCGCAGCAGGCCCACTGTCACTCAGAGTGTATGGCGCTGCTGAAGGTCTCACCCCACTGATCCCACAAGCAAACCCTCCCATCTCAACACATCATTTGCCACTTAGTCTTCAGAGTTTTGCCTTGGCTTCCGGTGCATAAAGCTCCTGAATATATATCAGTCATTTCCAGGCTTTAATCAAGACATGGCAACTTTGGAGGAAGTAATTTCCTGTGTGGCTGTAGATGTTGATCTGTTGTGCTGCCTATTTACATGTATGCATTTCCAACAGCGTTAAATCACTGTGAAAAGTGCTGTTCCACAGGGGAATCACTGACGAGTCTATGAGACTCAATCATTATAAGATGCTGGAACCATTGAAGTTAAGAACTCAATTCCTGCCACTTCTGACTAATGGAATAAAGGCCGACAGAGTCGGGAAGAGGACTCACCAGGGAGCGTAAAACTCGACCAGCCACAGACTGTCGCTCTGGATCACCTCCCTGTTGAAGTTGGACGCGGTGAGCTCGATAACGTCGTCGCCGGCCGAGTAGAGGGCTCGGACAGACAGGAGCAGGGAGCAGCCCAGCACTCCTGAAGGAGAGGACGCTAAAGGTTTACTCCCAGCAACGTCAAATGTTTCAAGTCACAGAGAGGGCAAAGGCCACAGGTTGCAGGCAGAATGGTTTACAATTATTTAATTACAAGTGAAAGTGAGAGAGTCGCAGTTCACTGGCTGTCCGTTGACGGCCACCATAACCCACTTAGCTGTTCAAGCTAACCGCACAGCGGCGACACGCAGTCAAAAACACGGAACATGAGCGAACAGAGGCAGAACCACTAGTTCTGGGGACTGTGGGGGAGATAAAAGGCCACGGTCGGTGTCACTCACCGAGTAAAAGAGGTCTCATGATTTTAGCAGCACTCCGCTCGCCTCCTGCGTTGGCAACACACACAACCGCCGCGGCGTCTCCCACAAAAAGTAGATGCGCAAATCTTAGCGTGGCCCGCGCTGATTGGTCAGCCGGCGGCCAGGCTGCGCCTCGGCCAATCAGCGTGCGACGTGTAGTTTTTGGAGGCGGCGCACAGTGATGACGCTAGTGGCCGACACAGCACAGCCCGCTACACCTGTGTTATTGTTTCCTGTGATCGTTTTCATGTTTCAGTTCCTATTCCTGCCATTCGGCAAATGATTGCAGCAGCTCCATTTGCAGCAATTAGCAGCAATTAGCATCCACAAGCATTTTTGTTAGGAAAACCAAATTTTCTAGTGTAATTTCTTCTTATTTTTTATTTTCCTTAATTTATTTAACACACTTCCTTTCCTTCCTTACTTTCATAGCCATAAGCAGTAATATAAATACACAATTAAAAATAATTAAGCATTTATATAGATAGATCAGCATTATTTAACTCTGAAATTATACATCTATATATTTTAATATTCTACTATGCAATAGAAATCATTTAAAGCAGGGTACAATTACCTCAAAAAAGTACAAATTCTTAGCTTATTCAAAAGCTGCCACTTTTATGCACTTTCATAGTAATGTATCTGCCTAGCAGAACTCTCTTGCTTTGTACATCGTTTTTAATCTCATCTCATGTCCTCAGCGCGTTTGCTTCATTGGTAAAAAGCAGAAAAACGAAGGCCCCCAGGCTGCTGCAATGTGAAAACGCTGCCACCAGGTAGAGACAAACATCAAGGCAAAGACTTGATCAGCTTTCGATCATATCAGTAATTCAGCATGAGCCACTGCAGACGTGATCGATACCAAATAACATCAAATAAACCTGGTATCACACAGGTTTCACAAAAGTCTGATTTTTTTGTTTGTTTGTTTTTTTTATCACAATAGCCTGATCATTTAGAACCTATATTATTCGTGGACGAACTGTGGTGATAAAGGTGTGATTCCAGTAGAGCCGCCTGTTAACTGATGACCTTTAACTAATTGTTGCTCTTCGAGCTGCCAACAGAACCAAGCGGGCTGAGTGGAGTGTCTCGCTTCCCTGCACGCCGCCGGGATGTATGATCTGCGCCTGGCTGCACTGCGCTTCGTCAAACCGCCACAGACACGGGAGGCACGACCGGAACACACGGAGGCAGCATCAAAATAAAAGCATAGAACTACACGAGTACTGCTTTAGGGAATTCACGAGCCTTATCATATGTTCCCTTTGTTTTCTTCTTTTACTCATTTTTTAAATGATTTCCCCTCTATTTCTTTCATTCCAATAGGAATCATCAATTCAATAAGCCGATAAACGTTTTCACCCTTCATTTATTGGGACTTTTAAATTGTCCAGTTTCAATGATACATGGGTCTGTTGGGATTATTTTGTCATACTTACCCCAAAACCTGCATATTTATTTTTTCTTGTTCTTTCTTCTTGCTCCAAAAACAAAGCGTGTAGATAAGTGTAAGCAATCAATATCAAAAGTGCGCTGTATCCTCAAATGATTCACATGTTGTTATAATTATTATTGTTAGAATGATATATTTTAATATTATTAATACAATTAGCTGTTGTTTTGTCCAAGAACACCCTTAACAATTGGTGATAAAATTGTTTTAAACCGTAACACCGGAAGTCTTCTGATGTCACCATGGTGCGCTTGACATTACGCGCACTTCATCGGCAACTTTGCCGAAGCGCACAGGCGCACTGTTCGCTGCCAAGCACGGTTGTGTTAAACAGAGGAGACTTCACGCTGCAGTCCCCTCTGAGCAAACATTTACTACTTTATTTTTGACCAAAGCACCGAGGTTAGAAGACTGTGGGGCTTTTACGCACAGCGTCGGAGCCTCTGGTGACAGGCTTTACCTTGACCGAGTGCCCACTTTGTGTGAAAACCTCGACGAGTTGGAGCGTTTTGCGGCGGGCTTGTTGTCAGCAGAATGTGGGGGATACAGAGGACGCGGTTTGCAGACTGCAGCGGCTCTGATGCCAGCGGGGGGACGGTGATTGTTGTGAACATCGGCGGGGTGAGACAGGTGCTGTACGGGGACGTGCTGACTCGCTACCCGGACACGCGGCTGGCGGAGCTGGCGGGCTGTTCACTGAAATCCTCCGAAGATATATCTTCACTGTGTGACGACTACGACCACGAAACGGGGGAGTTTTATTTTGACAGAGATCCCGAAGCGTTTAAATGTATAATTGAGCTGTATTATTATGGAGAGATTCATGTGAAAAGGGGCATTTGCCCGATTTGTTTCATGAAGGAAATGGAGTTCTGGAAGATCGGCTCCGATTTTCTGGACGATTGCTGTAAAAGCCACCTGAAGGAGGTGGAAGATGAACTCGCAGAAATTGCTGAGAAAGTGAAAACTATCCTGGTGGACCGAGAAGGGGATCCGTCTGCGCGAGGCTGGCAGCGCCTCCAGGTGAGCCTGTGGAGGCTGATGGAGAAGCCGGAGTCCTCGCTGCCGGCGCACGTGATCGCGATAGTTTCTTTCATCTTCATCCTCGTCTCCTCCGTGGTGATGTGCGTCGGGACCATCCCAGACCTGCAGGTGGAGGACTCGGAGGGTAACCTCTCGGAGCATCCCACCCTGGAGATCATCGAGACGGTGTGCATCGGCTGGTTCACTGTCGAGTACTTCCTGCGTCTGATCTCGTCCCCGAACAAAATCAAATTCTTCCTGGCTTTCATGAACATCATCGACTTCATGGCCATCATACCCTTCTTCGTGGTCCTAATTCTGACCTCCTTCGGCGCAGGAGTGATGGAGCTGGCGAACGTGCAGCAAGCGGTGCAGGCCTTACGCATAATGCGCATTGCACGCATTTTCAAGCTGGCACGCCATTCCTCCGGACTCCAGACCCTCACCTCTGCCCTGAAGAGCAGCTTCAAAGAGCTCGGACTGCTCCTCATGTACATGGGCGTGGGGGTCTTCCTTTTCTCGGCGCTGGGCTACACCATGGAGCAGAACCACCCGGACACCTTGTTCACCAGCATCCCGCAGTCGTTCTGGTGGGCTGTGATCACCATGACCACGGTGGGTTACGGAGACGTCTACCCCAAGACCACTTTAGGTCGGTGCAACGCGGCCATCAGCTTCCTGTGCGGGGTGATCGCCATCGCGCTGCCTATACACCCCATCATCAACAATTTTGTGCTGTTCTACAACAAGCAACAGGTGCTGGAGACCGCAGCCAAGCATGAGATTGAACTGATGGCTTTGCGCTCCGGCGCCGCCGAGCAGGAGGCGGAGCGCGGCGACCATAAACACGTCTGCGGCGCCGGGGTGCTGGACAGCGACACATACAGCGCCTTACTGAAGGATCCCGAGGGAGGGCCAGCCGTCCAGACCCCCAGCATGGACACAAGCTTTGAGAGCACAGTGGAGGCCACCGAGTATTTCATCTCACACTGAAGACCGGTTTCACAGGACTCAATAACGCCCCGAATTATCAGACGACAGCAACCCGATTCAGACGTGATTGTAAATAGCCTCAGAGAAATAATGGGGAGTAAACTCTCCAAGGACCTTTCACGCACAGAGAGGATTGTGCCTAATAAAGCGACACATTCGTGAGACATGTACTGATGAGCTGTTCCTTTGCGCAGTAACTCCCTGTAGGCTGAGGAGTTCTGTTTGAATACTCATCTCCCCATGTAGGCTTCTTGT
>KV751333.1:10776355-10803724 GCA_001698575.1 Mola mola
CTTTTTCCTCTAAAATTATTCTCATTATCTCTCTTCACAAAAACAGGCAGGATTGTGGTGAGAGCGGCTGTTGTGGCGACCAAAATCTTCATACATTTTTGCCAGATTCTCATAGTTCTGACACGACCTTGAGGGGTCCGAGTGAAGGTTTGTGGTTAACAGTTTGGAAGATGCAAAGCGATGACTCGTGTAACTATTAATATTAATTAGTCCGCATGCACAGATTTCTGTACCTCCTTTAAACAGACATAATCGCCGAGGCTCTTCACATTTAAGTACCTTTTTGCAGTGAGAGCAAAGAGAATTACTAATGACAATTTACAGGAAAGAATCTCCCAGATTTGAAGCGATATTTCATTTAATCTGGAATGAAATGCTGGATTGCTGCTTTGTACATGGATGTAAAACTGCTGTGTTTGTGTATTTGAGTTCAGGAAAGTCACGCGCAGCTTCCAGCTGACCTCCAGCTCTGATTGCTGTGTGCTGACGTATGCTGGCATCTTGGTATAGAGTTACTCCCAGACATTTTGATGGCAGCCTGGTCACATAGTTACAGTCCTCTGAGCTTTAGGGAGTGGATTTCCCTATTTTTAGGGAAATCCCTGTAGGTCATCTGTACATGTATGCGTTTTCTGTTTCCTGTCTTTGCTTTTTAAAGTTTAGACCAGCGCCGTGCCATAATCATGAATATATATCGGAATATTGTGAAATATGATAAAGTGGTGTCTTTTCCTGGTTTCCAAGGCTGAATTACAGTGAAATTGTCGGATTTTCTGAATTTTTCAGATTGTTCTACGCATTCTAATATTCGTCTTCAACCACTTCAGTCCTTAAATCCACATTAATAATGATTAGTTATCAAAAATCTTGCTATCGCCTTAACGTTTCATCAAAGCCATCCCCCCCCCAATACAGTTTCATTATCGATATCGATGTATACGGTCAGAAATATTGTAACATTTGATTGATGAAGCTTGAGATTACACGAGACTCAAGCTCAGTGGAAGTCTTCAAAAAAACAAATAAAAAAAAACTTATTCATTCAATTTGTCTTTCATCTGAGATCACTTCGGCTGTCTTCTATCTCGCTTTAAATATTGCTGCGCTCAGCGTTTTTCTTGTGATAATATTTTGATTGTACTTAACTGTGGTTTGACTTACTGTAAAGCACTTTGAGCTGCAATGTTTGAGAAGGGAAATAGGAATAAATGATCTTTTGAGGAGAAATATATAATATAGTATATACTGTGTCGTGATGTGGCCTAAAAACCGCCCAGGCCTTGTCAAGATTGAGATGGAAGCTGTTGCAGACAGAAAAAAGTCAAAGAAATCTTGCAGCAATGTGCAGCAATCACACAATAAGAATATGTGTGAATGATGCTGTGGCTTACAGCCCTCCAAGCGCTACATCTCTTTTTGAGAGATATTTCCAGTTGCAGCAGAGGGAAAAGGTTCATCTCCGCAAAGCCAGAGCTGGAAGGTGAGGAAAAAACATTATTATGATATTCCGAGCAGAATAAATTTCCTCTTTTCAACGCAGGGACGCTTAAAATGCCGCATAGGTGCATCCCGGAGCGCTCTGCGTGAAATTGCGCAACGATAATTGCACAGATCAAATATGACCTTCTGGAAAATAGCATAATAGGATGACTCACTTTACTCACTAAACACATTGGCAAAAATCACCTCCATATCCTCCCCCCGCCACTCCTTTTATCTGTTAACAGCAGGTTCTCCTCATAATTTCTGCCCGTGTCGGTTTATGAGAGTGCGGATACCAATTTTATGTAACCTGCAGCAAAATAAACACGTTCATGTCAGCGTCAGGGTGTTGTTTCGGATGCATTGCCTAATGGCCTCGCAGCTAACAATGTCCACCCAAGAAGTCACCATTAAGTGTTAAACGCTGAAATCAATACAGCCGTGCCTCAGGAACCTGCTACATCACCCTGGAAAGGAAATAACTGCTAATACACTGTGAGAAAATGGTGGTTTGCCTGGAAAATATCTATCACTGGTGAACCACTTCCTTTTATTTTTCATCGGGGGGACTAATATGGACGTGATCTCATGTGAAGCTTTGACCCCTGCGGAGAACCGAGTTGGCGTTTACAAACAGCAAGTTTCTGCTTGACGACAGCAGCTGGAGAAACCAGAGCGACTGATCACGTTTGTGCGAGAAGCCACCCTGTGTTGTTGATCAGAAAAGAGCGGATTCCAGTGGTTGTTCGTCCAGCTGAGGACCATGACCGCGGAAGAGAGCGCGCGTTCAAAAGTTCAAGCACTGCCTTTATGGCCTCTGTGGAAGCTCAGCATCGCAAGACTTGGCAGGCAAGTTATGGGCTCATTTCTCAAGTTGTTATCTGAGGAGAGTGTTATAGTGCCAATTATGGGAAATAGAGGCCTTAACACATCTGTGGTGGCTCCTACTGAATCCACCTATAAACATACATACCTGCCCTCCAACGGTCCACTGCTGCTCTCAAAACTTCCTCAAAGGGATATTCAGTGAACCAACCAGGGCAACAAATTGTTTATGGACCCAATAAATTTCCTTAATTTCATTTGACTTTATTGGATCAGTTAATGAATGATTCAGGAGCGTTAGGTGGAAGCATTAGTTATTGATTAGCCTGCAGCGCGGGCCTGAACACAAGAGCAACATAAAAGCTGTTTATCAAAGGTCTCCTGCTTCAGTTTCTTCCCTTCTCCTCGTAGCTTTTTGAAGCCTATTTAGTACATAGAAATAAAAGCTTTTTGTTTCTTTTGCTCTCTCGAATGAGAGGAGATTAAACATGACTTTATGATCATCGTAAAAACCATAAAAAAAAAAAGTTTTTATCTGCATGATGAGGGTTTTGCGAAAAAACGAAGCAAAACTTTACAGGTGTATTTCTACTCAGTTGTTACTTTATTCGCCCACCTTAAACAAATAATACCTGCAATAAGTGGTATACATCATCAGTCCTTCAACAAAAGTGACCAGTGGCCAGGCTGTGTGAGGGCGACGGGGTGACAAGAACTAAAATTAACAGCACACGTAAAGGCATATATTTACAGTGATCATATATCATCATCATATTTTATCTGTCTAAGTGCCACACAGGCACTTTCGCAGTGTTTATCGTATTTTATTTTTAACATCAGGGTGCCAGTCTTATAGATTTTCATTAGAATTTACCAATCTACTTTTTCTTATCAAGACTTGATCAAGATGGATTGACTCTCCCACTCTGATGTCTCTACGGTTAATATGAAAACCCAGCAGGGGGTTAGCGTAGCGTAGCATACCTGTGGTGGTGTGAACAGGCAGCCTGGAAGCTCCTCTAAAGCAGATCAATCAACACACATTTAGTGGCAGAATTGATTTGTGACGCCCTCCCCGATTAAGACGCCATAAAGCCAGACTCCTTTATCCCCCGTTCGCAGTCTTTATCATAACCTAGGTTACTCACCTGCAGCGCCGTATGCTACTTTATATAAATTCCTGCAAGTTATATTGATCCCTCCATTTAACTCTTTGAAAGTAAGATTTGAAAGTAAGATTCAAAACATGAATGTGAAAAGAAAAACCTGGATTCAGCTGTGGAGGTTATGAGAGCAATGGAGCGTTCCTTCCCTCCGGCTTTGTTGGTGTCGTGCTGACGGCAAGAGAATAAAGTGAAATCTCTTCTTTACATTCCAGTGTTTGTCTCTCGGGCTGCTTCCTCCAGTGTGCAGAGGAAAGACACTCTGCAAATATGCATATTTAAATTAAAAGTCAGGCTCCTGATTCATGTTGCTACCGTCTAATGTAGGGCATTGTTTGAGCTGTTCAGCCGTCTGGTGTTCACACACACAACTGTGTTGCTGGGCGCTTTGATCTGAAATAACACCCTTCACATTTCTGCCAAGCACTGTCTCCAGATGAACTGACAGCTTCAAATAAATTGTTGAGCGGCAACGCCTGTTAAAGCTGCCCGAGTTTATCTGAAAATCAATCGGGCCGTTGCACAGCTTTTTTAAGCAAATGAATTTGATAAGAGTGTCATGAAGAACAACGCATGGAAGAAAGAAACGGTTCTCCTGTGTTCCAGCGCCTGAATGATAAAGAGCCCCGGCCATGTCTGCTCAGTATTTGGAGTATCTTAAGTTTTCTTTCCTCTCAGACACTTCATGTCTCTTCAGCCGTCACTTTAAAAATGGCTTACAAAGGGCACGTTTCATGTTCTACTGGCCCTGAGTCACATGTGATAAATGAATGACCATCTAATTAAGGAAATTGGCCCTAAGAGACCAAAGCCTTTATATTGATAGATCTGACCTGCTCGCTTGCACAATCACCACGGCTGATTATCTCATCCACAGACAATGATGCTTTATGGAGTGGAATATCCTTGTCCCGTTGTGGCCTGCTACAATGATTACAATTAATTTGGCACTGTAGGTCACAAAGTGCTATTTCCTGAGGTTAGCTTTAGACGTATACTACCTCCGGGACATAAGATTTGTCTCCGTCACAGAATTACGCAAGCACACATCCTCCATACGCTAAAGCTTTGCATTATTTTAATGGCTCCTGGGTTTCTTTATTCTGTTAATGTGGCACTTGAGGTGATCTTTCATTCAAAAACGGTGACATCTATCGTATGAAAAACGCAACAACTCCAGCCAGAAGATTTATTTCTTTCATTAAAGCAAAACTCATTTTTGAGTCACGAGCTCTTTTGCTTTTAAAACACCAAGATATAAGAGATGACGTGATGGGATGTGGGGTGAGGTGTTGGAGCTATTTGGAGAAATTTAAATGCATGTCTTTGGCAATGACATGATTTCTTACCTCTTACCGATTTCTTCTACGGTCACTCACTGATTATCCAGGGTTGTCCGGTAAGATAAAATGTTCATGAACTCCTCCAGCAATATTGTTTGCTGAGCAAAACTTGACTCTAACTTGTTGTGCTATGGTGGAAAAAGTACATTCACTGCAATATAATGCACATAATGTTGTTGTTTTTGCAATCTTCTACCTGGAAGTTGTTTAGTTTTTTTTAAATGAAACTTGCTGTTTAGCAACAGGAAATGTCTCCTCAATCATCATGTCATCCAGAATTCAGAAGAATTCAGCCCGGTTACACTCTGCACTGGTAGAAGGGGATGAGTTCATGTTAAAATGATTGTTAACACAATGGTCTACATTAAGTAAATTAAGATTGACATTATTCACTGGGTCTGTCAACATTGACAGACCCAGTGAATAATTCAAAGTCCATTTTGGCAGAAAGTTGCAATCTGCATTTATGCTAAAGCCATCCAAAGGTTAAAAAAAATTGACCTCTGTTACACAGCTAACAATGTGTTTAATGGTTTTGTATGAATTAAACAATTTAAACATAAGTGTTAGTTTGTTTGCAGTGCTAAAAGACCTTTTTTCTTTTACTTTGCAGCGCAAGGCCATTGGTTTCTTTGCACTAAGCAAAAGCTAAGCTAACCAGCTGGACTATGTATCCTCTTATCTACTTTAAGTCTCCACCAGGAAATACACAAGCGCATTTTCAAAAATGTCAAAGTATTTATTTAAACACAGAGCTAGGTGCAGGAAGGAGATTAGCAGAAGAATTACCCAAGAAATCATTACAGCATAAAGGGTACATCATTTTTGAATCAACTAGCAGTCATTTTTCCATTCCTGCCTGTGTTCTGTAGAGCTGCTGTTGGCCGCATGTTTGAAACTTTGAAAGAGCCAGGCTAGCCGTTTCTCCCTTAATCCTTTTAAAGTTGATTTAATTGGCTCTTGGCTCCGGCTCCATAATCAATGCACAGACATCACTGAATAATTGATTGTAAAACAGATATCTATGCAGAAGCTTGTCAAATTAATGCCTCTGTGCAGTTTTTCTTACAGTCCCGCTCTTTCAAACTACTGGCCTGACTCCCTTTCTTCACTCATCGGCGGCACGCGAGCCCCCCCTCTGTAACCTTGACATCAATGTTTCATGCATTGATGTTGCTGTGTATGGCTCCACGTAGGTCACCCCAGTAACAGGTGAAAGGTCTGTCACAGGGAGTGCATGAAGCCCGTGTGGACAGTTGGAGCCAGGATATAATCCACATAGGCTCTGTGTGAAAGGTTGTAAGGGAGCCAAACTTATGACAAAGGATGACAGGAGCCACAAAAGGGGACGTCAAAGTGATGAAAGGCTCTGTCCTTGTCTTTCGTGCTCAGAGGTAATTAAATTCACTTGGCCCTGTTTGTCCTCGCGTGGGTCACTGTGGGTGATTACAGATGGATGGCAAAGAGGCGATCAATCTGCTTCCCCTGCAAAGAAAAATTAAGGAGGGGGACACGAAAAGGGGCTGCGGCGAATGTCTAATAGAGACGTGTCTTCTCACAGTTGCAGATGCGGTTGCACTGCAGTGATGCGCTGCACGCGGCGCATCACTGCAGTGAAATGTTCACATAGTGATTCAAAAGAGCGGATGTGAGAATGTTAGATGCAAACAGAGGAAGCTGGAGGAAGAAGACAGATTTTTTTTTTCTTCTTCTGGGGTTGAAAAGCATGTCATTGGGAGCTGTTGTGTTTTTTTGGAAGCAGACTTGTGAAATGACCATTGCTTCTATTGCAAAACCACAGAGAAAAATGGACAATTCAGAAAATCCAGCAGTGAATTTCTCTTTCGAAATACCCGGCGTGACCATTTGTAGGCATTTGGTAGTGCACCAAATATGGTCCGTTACTTTTGTAGGCAAAATTCCTTCAGTATAACACAGTTCTGTTGGATATGTGTTCTATGCAGTGGTGGACGAAGCAGTCAGATATTTCAGATTTTTTTTATAGACATAAACTTACTACTTTCTTACAGTGATGTCCCTAATGTGTATTTATGTTACTGTTGTAGATTTTTAAATATAAAGCCTTCATGGTAACACTTTACATACATAAGTGTACAGTAAATAACATTAGTTATTGTCATAAGCATTAACTAACGGTTAATTGATGCATTACCTAATCATTTACTAATGTCTTCATGTTAAATAAGATGGTAATTTATCCATTATTGAATAGTTTAAAACCATATTATTGAGTGTCATTAAAGGGATACATGTTTCTTACAACTTTACAATAAGGGTCACAAAGAACATTAATAAATGGTTAACTTAGGCTAATGAATGTTTTATGAGGATAAGGAATGTTTCTCATTTTATTATTTAAGTGTTAGTTAATGGCCATTACTATTTTAACTAATTGATTTAATTGATTTACGCTTCTCGCAAATTACTACCCCATTCATACTCTATAAGATCATCTTTGTCACGTTGCTCTCCTGTGAGAACTGTATATATCTAAAAAGTCAACTGGTCATGAGTTCAGAAAAACAGTCCTGATCTGTGACTGTGTGTTAAGTCAGGTCAAGCTGATCAAAGCAGGTAATTAAATAGGTTATTTAGCCAAAAAAAAAAAAGTAGGAATCTTTTCTGTCTTCTGGAGTCTTTTGTTTCTATCATAGACAGCAAGTCTATGATGGAAATATTAAAAGTGAATAGTAACTAAATCTGTCAGAGAGGTATTTAACTTCTGTTGACCGACTATTTAAAAAGAACCGTCAGGCTCATCAGTGTTCTTCATCGTGATTACTCATTCCTCTGGCAGTCTGTTCTGTTTGTATCCGTCTTAAATTAAAGCACAAGCTCTTGCTGAGTGAGAAAATAGGGCAACATCCACATACTGCTGTTTTATCTCCTCTCCTAAGAATGTGTCATGTTGCTGCTTTGTGTTCTCCGTCACTTTTGCTGTCATTGGGGTTTTAATGCTGTCATCTTGATGTCTCATCATGATAGATAAAAAGAAAAAAAACTCCCTCACATTTTCTCCCGCTTCTGTCTGCATTTCGCTTGTGTCTGTGCGTTGTATGTCTGGGAAAAACCTTGACTCCCGTAATAAAATAGCCTTGATTAGTGGCAGTGCGGTAAACATGGTGGCCGTCTAAGAAAAGCCTCCTAATAGCCCGTTTCCCTGGAGCACAAGAGGCCATTTACAACAACCAATAGCAGCTGGGGAAGCAGCCTCGCTTCTCTTGGCCAATAATAAGATAATGCAATCGGGCAACAACTCATGCCTTTCTACATGTTTATGTTGTCACGCCGAGCGATGATTTATGAGCTGGGGGAACAGTCGCTGCGCAGTCCCTAAAAAACACACGTATAGGATTATGATAAGTAATGCAGGTTAATGCAGGGAAACACGACATTTTCCCCACCTTCAAACACTTATGCTACGATTGATTAGAACCACTATGAGGGCTGAGCTGCAATGCATGCTGGTAATGAACATGCACAGGTCTGAAGCTCGGAGCATACTGTCTATCGTGTTTAAAACGTGTGATAAAGGGCTCAGAGGGAGAGTTTTGCCGGTGTGAGGTGCTTTCGTGGTATTGACCTCGAGCTCGTGGAGGCAGCCACAGCGTGACTCCTCTCACCCGCCCTCTGGCAAGCTTTTAATGAGTCCCGACAAACAGTTTTTGTCATTTCAAACTGAGCTCAAACGCACATGAAAGGCTGGACGTGACCTGCGGTCGAAGACCAAATGTACACGGCTGCTGTGAACGGAGGTGTCTGATAATGAATGCGCATCTTGTTGGAGGGGGAACCTTCCTCTTGGGGTTTTCTTTCTTTATAATTAATTGCACTTCAGTTAATGTTTGCGTTGACCTTCCATCAGTGACACTGCAGAGTGAAGACTAGTTTTGAGCCTCAAAAGAATTTTAATGTTACTAAACCAAAGTGATAAGGCAACTAAAAAAAACAAAAAAAGCAATTGCAAATTTATGAAAAGAATGCCCGTTTAAAACATAACCGCATTTACTTTAAAGGTGAGATATATATGTTACGTCAAAGCACAAGAAAGAAAAGAAGAATGACACTTCAACCCGTCCTCAATTGAACACTTCTCTGAGTTTGTTATGGAAATACACATTTATAGACAATCTGTCAAGTAATTAGCGTATTATTATGTGCTAATGAGCAGCCATTAAAGACTGTTTTGTCAACAAATGAAGTCAAATTGGTTATAGCGGATTTCAAGTGACTTTTAGCTTTTAGTGTTGATCAGTCTTCATTAGTCGACAGCAGAATCAGCGAGCCAGAGATCAGCCTCCGTCCCTCCATTCTGATCCTCTTCCTCATTTATCCAAACCACCATTACGCACTTGAGAAAGTCAGCGTCAGGGGGTAGGTTTGGAGGAGCAGACGGCTGTCAAATGTGTTGCCTGAGGAGCGAAAGCCTTCGTTAACTCCACACTGAACAGATGTTTCCACGCACGAGGAATTCTCAAAAGATGAAGTTTGCCAACCTTTAACCTCACAGATATAATTCGGAGAGGGACTGAGAAACAGAGAGTAAGAGAGAGTGAGACTTGAAGAAAGAGTGAGAGAGATATTGAAACACATCCAGAAGAGGTCACCTGCAAGCCTCAGCCGTTTCACAGCCCCCACACTCCCACACACACCACATCATTAAAATGATAAAGACGCCAGTGAAACAATGCTGCAATCTGTGACGCAAACAACAACGAGCGAGAAGAAGATCCGTTGGATGAAGCGCTGACTGTAAAAACTGTGAAAAAATTCAATCATGGAAAGAGGCAGGAGATCTTGCAATGTTTGTGTTACAGCTGCAGTCAGTTTCTTAAAGTGTTAATATAACGTATGTTCTTGTATAGCCACTCTTATGGCATTGTAAGACTTTTTCCTTTAAATAAGTGATATAAGCACAAAGCCCATGTTTAGGGCGATGAAACAGAAAAAGAAAAAAAAAGACAAACAAATGGTGGCTAGAAACAAACAAAAATCAAGCAGAGACAAATGGTAAATTAATAAATTGTGTGTGTGTGTGTGTGTGTGTGTGTGTGTGTGTGTGTGTATATGTGTGTGTACATGTACTGCTGTCACTCTGTTCTTTCAAATTTCAACTTGAAAACAGTCATGCAAAGTCAGGGCAAGAGGGTGAGGACGACGAGGACAAGCAAAACAACCCAGCAAAACACAACAAGCAATAAATAAAATGTAATGAAATGGGGGAAAAGAAAAGCGGACAAACAAGAAACCGTTCGGTAACAGTAACGTACAGTGTAAGTATCGAGTTGCACGTTGTGTTACATGATGTCGGGTTTAAGTTGCTCCTATGTTAATTTTATAATGCTGACATCTAATAATTTTATTATCATCTATCATTTAAGAAGGCACGGTCACATATGTAATAGTAGTGAATTACCTTTATAATACATACATCAAACAAAACTGCCTGTTGAGCTGATTTTAATTTAATCATTCATTTGAGCATGTTACAACATCCAGTGGCCTGGACAGCATGCACACAATGCCAAGCTCAATCGGAGATCAAATAAAAGCGATGCTGGATTGAAGAATGAATCATATTGCTTTATTTCAGCCTTTGATACACAAGATTTTAGAGATATATTGAAGATTTTATCAAAATATCCCACCCTACCACATCCTTATTGATAGCTTTGAAGTCCAAGCTCACTGCCAGACAAGGAGACCAATTTCCGTTCTTTAACAGCTTCAGGCAATGCACATGTCACCTCCTCCAAAAAGAAGACATTTTGATAATGGACAATGAGCCACCTCCACAAATACTCCAACCTTTCATCGCACACCCAAGGGTTTCCTGACAAGACAATCTGGAAGGAGGGTAACGTGTCATCCAGCAGGCCCGAGGGGAAACTCTGCAGCTGATTCTGGTTGATCAGCATTAGTTCAAGATGTCGGAGACCCTGAAGAAGGGATGCTGGCAGCTCTTGGAGTTGATTCCCATGAAGAAAAAGTTTGGACAGTTTCAGGTTGTGGCTGAAGATCATAGCTTCCAGGGACTTTAACATGTTTCCAGACAGATTGAGGGTCTCAAGGTGGGGCATCTTATTTAGGGCGTCGGGTTGTAGTTCTTGCAGTCGGTTGTCACTCAGGTCCAGAGCCACCAGATTGGGCAGCCTGTGAAGCAGAGCAGTGGGTACACCTGACAAACGGTTCCCAGACAGCTCCAGCGAAGTGAGGCTACTGTTGTAAGGAAACCACTCAGCATCGACTTTGTCAAACAGATTATTCCTCAGCAAGAGATCACGCAGGGAAGCTTGGCTGAAGATATCTGGAGGAAGGCGAACCAGCCGATTACCCGTCAGATCCAACGTGTGCAAGTTAGGGACACCCTTCAGCAGATCTGCGGACAGGCTTGTGAGGTTGTTGTGATACAGCTGGAGGTACTTCAAAAGGGGTACAGCACTCAAATGGTCGGCTGTAATACTGCTGAGATTGCTGAGTTGGATAGACAGACGAGTGGTGTTGGGGGATAAATTTTGTACAGGGAAATGCGTGCGGGAGTTGTTGCTGCACTCCACCTCTTCACCTGTAGCTGAAAATAAACAGAAACACAGATCTGGGCACAAGCTGGTGTCTTTGTGTTGGGACTCGCATGTAGCCAGTGCAGCCAAAATCAGGACTGTCCAAAAAGTCATCTTTACAGCACTTCAAAAAGGAAAAAAACATATGCCACATAAGATGCAAGTTCATATAGGATAATCAAGAAAATGTAATAAAATGTCACCGTCTGATCAGACATACATACCTGAAAGGGGTAGTCGTTTGATTATGGACTTGGATTTTTCCAAAGTTGAGTGTATTTGCTCCGAGCAGGACAAAATGTTGCAAGAGGCAAATAAAACCAAGCAAACAAACCTGCTGAGTGGTAACTCTCTTCTTTGTGTGCAATGCAACAGATGTTGCGCATACAAATCAGTCTTCCATTTTTCCCCTTATTCTTGCAAGGAGATTTTTTTATGCAGTAGTACAGCAGGTTGCTTCAAATTTCAATTGCAAAAAAAAAATTATGTGTTTTCAAAAGTTGAATAAATGAAGTATTTATATTTACATTATAATTCTTGAATATGTTGTCATTGTTTGGGTTACTCCTTTTTAAGCACTATCACACACTGTATGCTTAGTCAATTTGTCTTCTTACTGCTCATCACCTGTTTAGCATAAACACTTAAATCAGCCTGGCCTTGTCAATAACTACATTTTATCTCATTATTAAAATTCACTTAGAACAGTGATTAGTTTCATGGGCTCTTCAAAGGTGATTGTTTTTATTTTACTGCCTCTGGACAGAGCAACACAAGGTGTTTTCTTTTTGATTCCAGTTTTAATGCTAGGCTATGCAAACTACCTCTTGATTGTATTGCATCATGTGTAGCATACATGAGAAATGCATTGATCTTTGTGAAGTTTTTATTTGTAATCAGAGTGAAGACAGACAGAAACTCATGATACAGCCGTAAACATTATTGCGTCAGATGATAACCAGTATGAGGATGGAAAACGTTAAGCCTGAAGGTTTAGCTCCCTTTCCGTCAGTGACATCAGTGAGCGCCCCTCCAATGGCTGCGGTTCGGCACATTCAAGGTTCTGTGGCAGGAAGACCTTCTTCTTGTTCTCCTGAAGCCACCTCCAGAAGTACTCCATCTTCTCATCGCACAGCCAGGGGTTGCCAGTCAGGTCCAGCCCCATCTCGTCCAGAGACTTCAGAGGTTCCAGCAAGCCTGCAGGGATGTGAGTCAGCTGGTTCTCATCCAGACTCAGGACTCTGAGCTTAATCAGCCTCTGGAAAAGGTTCTTAGGGAGTTTGTTGAGCTTATTCCGAGACAGGAAGAGATAGTTCACGTTACTGATGTTCTGAAACACAGATGCATCCAGGGTGGTTAGCTTGTTGCCTTGCAGGTTTAGCCTCTCAAGTTTGGCAAGTGGGTTGGGGGAATTTGAGATCTTATCCAGGCTGTTGTCAGAAAGGTCCAGATTCTCCAGACGGGGCAACTTCTGAAGAAGAGCAGCTGGGATCCTGGTTAAACGGTTCCCAGATAAGTCCAACCATTTGAGACTGCTGTTGTCAGGAAACCAATTAGCATCAGCTTTTACAATATGATTATTCTTCAGTACCAGGTTGGAGAGTGGGGCGTGACTGAAGACACCTGCAGGCAGGTCAGACAGTTTGTTTTCTGTGAGATCCAAAGTGTGGACGTGAGGAACGCCCCTGAGGAGGTCAGAGGAAAGACTCCTCAGGTGGTTGCTGTACAGGTGAAGCTCTCGCAGCAGGGGCGTTGTGTTCAGATGCTGCCCGGAGATGGAGGTGATGTTTGTGAACTGGATGGTCACCATGGTGCTGTTCTTCGGGAGAGCCTCGGACGGGTACTCAGTCAGGGGGACATCACTACAGACCACCTCAGCTCTTCCCTGGTAGCAGTTGCAAAGTGCCGGGCAGGACAGAGTGCCATGGCAGAAATATGCAAACCAGAGGAGAGCAAGAGCACACCAGTTCTTCATTACTAGAACACAAGAAGAGGAGAATATAGAAGTGTTTCGCCATTGCAAAACATGTGATGAAATTACAAAACATTCCCAGTTCACGCACATGATGTTCAGTAACATGAGTGACAAAATAAAACTTACTGTTCCTTTGAGGTTCAGCCAGGCTGCTCCTGAAATCAGAAGCAGAAGTGCAATCTCACTGCTTTTGCAAATTACTAACTCATTTTGGGAACAGAATCTCCCAATCTTATCATTATTCACTGTGCAAACAAGGACCGTCACTGCGCGGTCAATCGTCAAGGACAGCCGGTTGCAATAGACTGTGACTCTAACCTGCAGGGAAAGTACACGATTAGCAAACAAATGTTGGTTCATTAAATATTACTTTGATAACATAGTCCTGAGAAAAATGGTTGATTGTGAAATATGATGTAAGCAGATGAATTCATTTATTTTACTTGTGGAAAACCATAGAAATCCATAAAAGATAGCAGTAAGTCCTTATTGCAAGTAATCTTGCATTTCAAACAATTTCACTCACACAGTAGCTTTGTTTTCTTTGTATTGGTGTAGATCTAAAGAGCAGCATAAAATGGAAGTATTCAAATTATACGTATATGTAAACCTCAAAACTATACTTCACCGCATTTCCAGCTGATATACTTTTGTACATTTCACTCATTTTAAGGGCAAGCAGTCTTTTAAAACTTAAAATGTGAGGTGCTCGATAAAAGCAATGAGAGCAGAATATGGTGGATAAAGTATCACTGGAATGTGTGAGTGTGTGTGCCTCTGGTTTTGCTACATGAGAAGGAAAATAATAATTCATTTACTTAAGCCCATAACTAACTGTGAGATGTGGGGTACTTAAGACACCTGTACATCCCAGGACAGAAAGAGACGGCCGACCATTCAGACTACAGGCATGGAGTCATAGATCAACCAGAATTTGATATCTTTGGACTATGGGAAGAAGCAGACACAGACTGACTCCCTGACTCCAACCCAAGACGTTTTCACTGTGAGATGACAGTGCCAACCGCTGCACCATCACTGCCCTGTCCACATAGATTACCAGTATTATTACTGATGCATTCAAGGAGCATTTCACAGTTGAAATCATTTAGACTATACTGATGGGTAGTTTAGTCTTTAACAATACATCAGATTCTATTTTACCACGGATCTTGTATTTGATTTGGGTCTAACGGTCTAAAAGAAAACAACAATAACAACATTTCCCTCTGAACTGTGGCACTGCAGAAGTAGTCCATAGAGTAGCCTGGAAAAAAAGTTTCGAAAAAGTGTACCGGCCTGTAAAATACTTGAGGAATGCACCACAACATTCTAGACAGACTAAAATTAAAATGAGTGGAGATAGAACGAATGTTTATCTGCAGTGAGGAGGAGGAACAGCAGGAGGACGATGGCGCTGTGCCACCTGGGGTCGTGGCGGTCCGTGCAGCAGGTTTCATGCTTGTTTAACTAGGACATTCAGTCACACAGCCGATAGCGAGAATGGATTATACCTGCAGCATGAAATAGGATTTTAGCAGATGGGCACCATGATGAACCATTGCATTATGTATGATGAGTGCCAGTGGGCTTTAGGCTGTCCTGAAAGATTTATTTCAGTCAAGCCCACTCACTCCACATGCACTTGAAAGATAGAGACATACATACTTATTCTGGTGTTTCAAAGTCTCCTAAAATACAGTCAGATGTAACACTTCCATAGGATCGCTGCGGGCTTCCTATAGCATGTCTGTGTTTATACAGTTAGTTATATGCAACAGGACTGTATTAAACTCTTTGTGCTATCTAGTGACGTTAAGCATCACTTCAGGGTAAAGTACATATAATTTGCAGGTATCCTTAATGTGTGTCTGAATATAATACATATAACTTGAAATTGTCAAACAAATACCATATAACGGTTAATTAGGAAAGCTTTAGTTTTCATATCCTTCCCTAATTCGTAGAACACATTCAGAGAAAATCACATTTGTGACCTCGTTAACATGTCCATATGGTGTTTATGTACCGCAACACGCATCACGATATAAGCAGTTAACATCATGGCTGAGGATTCCTGCTATCGTTCTGAAATCCACGGATGACAGTGGCCAAAAAACCTCCTTCTCACACCTCAGGTGTTCTACATAGAAAACTTGAAGAACTGATCCTGACGACCTGCGGGGGTGGGGCTTAACGTGGAACCAACTTAACATTGTGATGAACGAACTTGTAGGTGACCTTGTACAAATAGATTTTCTTCTCCTTTCTGGGAATCCATGTTTGATTCAAACATGTATGGCTGAATTATTCCAATGTTAGAACTTGCCACTGTGCAGCATATAGTAGAGTAGTTTAAAAGTCGGACGATGACAGAGCAGGTAAGCTCCAGATCGCTCCAGCTGCAGCTGAGGGGCAGCGGGGGAGGCAGAGATGGGCGAGACTAACGTAGCAGTCATGGATCCCCACGACCTCGATGAGGCAAAGGTGCAGAGTTACATCCCAGAGACTTTAGGGACATGAAGGGATTACATATCAAAATATGTAATTTTACAAAACAGGCGAGGAGAAAAATACAAAATATAACCTTAAAGACCAGTTACAGCTATTGTTTAAACCTTTTAAACCTTATTTCTCTCTTGCCTTGCTTCAGATTCACTTGCTGTCGAGTTTCCCTCTGTGTTTGATCACCTTCCCTGCCCTAATGTGGTGCACCTGTGTCTCACTGTTTCCACCTGAGTATTTAGCCTGTGTCCCCACTTCCTTTCGTTAGATCTTCAGTGATTATTCCCAGTGTTCCTTCTGTGATACACAGTAATTTGTCCAGCTTTCGGTCTGCTGATTCATGTGACCGTCTACCTGTGTACTGACCCGTTTCTGTATAGTCCTCTTTCACAGTAGCCAGTTTGGCAAGAAATAGCTGCTAAACACGTGTTCCAAATGATGCCAAGTAAGGCTCTGTTCCGTTCACGTCATATAGAGTCAAGGTGCTGCTCTTGAAAATGGCTCACTGGATTGGCTCAGCCACACTAAGTGGAACAGGACAGGACCATAGCTGTTATTAATTTCACCCAGGTTTATCTGTCATTTCATGTTACTAAGGCTGTCTTTATGCTAAGCTAACTAGTGTCTGCTTTATAGCATCGTATCTGACAGATGTAAGGGGTAATTTTCTCACCCAACTCAAGAAAAATGTAATGCTTCCCAATTTCATACTTTTTATTTGATGCTGCGAATCTTAACTCACAGATACCACACTAATAATTTATTGGCACTGCAATGGGTGGCTGGACACATAAAAATTCCATCCCCAGGGGTTCCCTAAAATGCCAAAAACCAAGAAAAACTCAACATTCATTATATCTGCATATTTAATTCACCACCTGGTTCTGCTTTCTGATGCAGCATCTACAAGATACTGGAGAGGAGGTTTTCGTGTGAAAATCAGGCTAAAACTGTTTACACAAAGTCATCAATTAGGGCCAGTCTGCTTTGTGATGTATAACCGGAAAATCCTTAAATCCACAAAAGATTTATACTGAGGCAAATTTAAGAGGTATGATTTGAAACAATTATTGTTTTCATTCCAAGGTAACAGAATTTATTTGAATTTGTCATGAACGGCATGAAAACAAATGGTTTCTGTTGAATTCACATTATAGTGTTATGATGGATCTACTTGACGAAAGCTTATCCAAGAGCTAAGACTCACGACGATCCAGTAAATCTGTTTTCAATTAAAGGACAAACATACGCTATATGATGTGCTGCTGACTTATATCGATAAAAATAGAACAGTCATATGCAATGAGCTAGACTTCCTGTGTTACAATACACAGACGGACCTCTTAAACCTATGTACAAATGTTCACAAACATGCCAACACCTCACAATCACCCCTCATGGCTCACGGACAGAATTGTTTGTGTCATGATGATTACAATACAAGGCAGCTTTCATTAATTCGGGTTGAGCTACGATTTTCAGATGAAATCTCACTCTAATATGAATACTGTTCATTTTACTCTTCTTGTTAAAACAACCAAGACAAGACCAGTTCTCATGACGACATCCCGTTCGGTCCATTATCGGTATTTCTTTTTTTTTGTTGTTGTTTTTTTTGTTTTCAGTCAATTCCTGGTAAAAAATAAAAGGCACTGTGTCCAGACTGTGAGCATCGATCCAGCAAGATGAAAACACACATCTTTGATCAGCCAGGGTTAACTGTGAAGAGAGAGAGAAGGAAAATGATGTGAGAACCTGGGATGTACCATCAGCATGGCTGGATTTCAAAATGAACGCCCACACAAGTTAGACACACAAACACACGAGGAGACGCTCCAGCAACCACACAATGTCTGAGCGAAGTGCATGAGAGGCAGACAGATATGGTGATAATCTTCGTCTGCATGTGTGCCAGAGGTAAAATATTGATGCACATTTTGGGAAACACGCTTGTGTGCTTTCTGGAATCGTGTCTTGTGTCTTTATGGTAAAAATGAAACATGGTTAGCATGCTTAGCTTAGCTTAACACTGAAAACAAGAGGAAACCTGCTCTGTCAGAAGGTAACAGACTTAGCAGCAGTGGAGCAATGTAACTACTGGAGGTACATTGACTCTAGGACTGTACTTTCATATATTTTATATTCATTACCTGTGAGTGAAACATTTCAGGCCTTTTTTGTAGTGATGCACCGATACATCGGCTCAATATTGGTATCTGTATCAGTTATCTGCAAATAAGGCGAGATTCACCGGATTCACTGATACCAGTCGCCAATAATAACCCGTTGAGCTTTAAAGATTTGTCATTTTATTTTATACGCAGAGAATGACAAAAAAAAGTTTATTGGTATTAGTATCCGCATCGGTATCAGTTATTGGCTAAATTCTTATTTTAAATATCGGTATCGGCGTAGAATTTCTATATTGGTGCATCCTTATTTTTTTTGTCTCCATTTTGATGATTATGGCTTTAATAGTTGCAGTGAAATATTCTAATATATTCAGATGTGTGTGTTTTTTTTAATTGAAATTGTTTAATTCTTCAAACATTTTAGTTTACATGCAATGAAGCTGGAAAATATGAAATATTTCTTAATGTAACTCTCCTAAATACCTGATGAAAAACAATGATATTCTAAATTTATGAGATGCACTAGTGGTGCATTTTAAAAATACATTTATTTTCATTAGCAGATTTTAACAGTCAGAAAAATGTTGAATATTAGATCTGAAATTTAACCAGCATAAGTATTCGACCTCTAGTCATACAGTATAGTGCATACAATCATTTTTGTCCAAAGATAACCTAACCATCAGTTTGCTTTAGCTTCAAATTTAGCATAGAGACATGAGAGCAGGATAAATTTTATCATGCAACCGTTGACAAGAAAATGATCTGTCTCATAAATTTTCCAAAAAGGCAAAATAAAGCCGTACCTTTTTGGAAGCGCGCAGAACCACGATTCCTACCAAATGGGTCTGTTTTTTTGTGCAAAAAGCACGTGGAGCAAAAATATTTCCAAAGGCATCACACGAAAACCATGCTCCTGGCCACACAAAGGCCCCCTACAAAGTGTAAACGTGCATGCACAGGTCCAGTTACCCTCCAGGCCCCCCCTCTTTCACTTCCTTCAGAAGAACATATCATCATCATCATCATCATCATCCTCATGATAATCATCGAGATCATCCATTGACCAACTCCAGTCTTTAAGGCCAAACTCAAGCAATCTGAAACAGTAAGGATGAGGTTCACAAAGGGGTCAAAAAGAGTCGAGTGCTTCGTAAAGCGCCGGGGCAATACATGCCAGGTTCACCTGGGGGCAGCACCGAGCGGTGAGCGACTGCTTGTTAGGATGGGAGGAAGCTTTAATGGTCACAACTGCCCAGCACGTTACGGAGGGCGCCCGGGTGCAACTCGCCCTGCTACTTACAGTCTCCCAGCAAAAGAGGCGTTAGAATGGTGGGGTCAGAGGTGCAGCGGTCAAAGGTCAGTGGAGGATGATACGGAGCATGGGGCCAGCGCTGAGGGGTAAGAGCTAGTTAGGCTGTGGCTGTGCAAACTTTGACAACTTAGTGTTGTAATCAGCCACAAGGACGATGTATAGTTAGTGACTCCCCGAATGGTTCGGGTGCCATTTTCTACTCAGTTAGGTGGCTACTGGTACTGCATTAATGCTGCATACAGCACTTTGCACATGCAGATGAATCCATACATCCTACGTCAGCCACAGCTTTAGGCCTCAGTCGACTGCACAAGACTGAGAATCATCAACAGATACAACAAGTTAATGTAGTTTTAATGGAAAATACAAGCAAAAATACCTTTTTTTTGTAAGATTTGCTCTGATTTAAGGACTTTTACCTGGGCAGTCACCTGAAGTTCAGTTTCCTACTAAGTTTCCTTTTAATGTTCTCATGTGACACTGAAAAAGCTCAGACTGTGTTGAAAAAAATGAATAAAAATAACAAAATGTGAAGCTAGTTGCATCACTTTAAAATTAATATTTGTGGTTTAAATTGTATTTTTAATTTTTTTTAACCACAAATTTCAACTCAAAATTGTTGAGACTATTGGACTAAAAAAATTGATAGATTAGATAAAAACATCAAGAAAAAGGGTACCTCAACGATACATACAAAACAATTAATGTTTTGTTTTGACATTAGGCGTTAAAATGTCATATACAATAATTGTTTTTCTTGAGAGCATCTCGTTGGTGTGCAGGCAGCTTTTTGCCTTTTTGCAAAAATACCAGGTACAATTGGGATATCAAATCACAATGTTAAAAAAAACCAACCTGAAAATAACAACTGCTACATATCAACCCGTAATGAAAAAATAGCTGAGAAACAAATTTAAAATGGATAAAAACTTTAAAGATTTTCAGTTAAACTTCTTCACGTCCTCACCTTGCCTTCCCTGACGTCTGCTGCTGTCTGCTGGCCTGGCTCTTGACGGCTCCGCGTTGATTTGACATGTGAGGGGAGCCCCTGGGCGAAGGTCGCGGGGAGACGCGCGGAGAGGAGCGCAACGTTGCCTCAGGGGGCGTGTTCTGCGTCGTGGCGGTAGGGCTCATCATCGGGTGCTTCCTCGGGATGCGTTTGAGGAGGTGACTGACCCAGCGCTGCTGCTCATTCTGAGAGCTGGTCAGCAGGAGCAGCTCTTTGGCCGTGGACATGTCATAGTTCACTGCAGAGGGAGATACGTAAAACTGATTAGAATCACAGTAAAGATCCCTTGATAGGAGCTGTTAAAATAGTTCTGAGGTCTAAATAAAAATTAGATTCCAACGTATCATTCAAGCTGATAACACTCATATTTTAATAAAAAAAACGACTTTATTTATTTGTATCTGGGCTTAATTCCATGGAGAAATTTCAGACAGTATGTTTTATTGTTGTATTGGACGGCAATATATAGAAAAAAAATAGATTAATGTTTTGTTATGAATTTAAGGAACTATGTCTTAAAATGACTCAACATCTCTCCGGCAGTGTCAAAAACAAAGAACATTTAAAAAATGAAAAAGTAATACAATTTCACATTTATTTCAAATGTAGAAATGACTACAAATAATCAATGAAAAATATTAATGATCATCCGTAGCTTTCTGTTGGATTAATCTCAACGATAAATATATATTTGACCTTGATGGAAAATCTATAATAATGTACTAGAATCTACTTATTTACAGTATATTCTAGTACATCTCAAAAAAAGGTTTGTGTAATGATTCTAGGGTATATTAAATGTTGACTTTCCTAAATAATTGAAAAAAAAACCAATCATGATAATTACATTTTTTTAGGACGCACTAGTAATATGTTTCTATGGATAGAAATCTTAATTTCATGACGGCTGCCAAAACAAGTCCAAAGATGATGGTCATCTTATTCTGGACATAACTGGACATAAGTCAAGTAATGTTGTATAGTCACTCTGGACGAGGGAGACTGACCCTTGCAGGGCGCGATAACTTCCTCCTTCTTGTCCAGGTGGTCTTTGTGGCACTTGGTGTGGCAGCGACGGCACTCGAGGGCTGGTGGGGGCTTGAAAACGTTCCACAGGGGCCGAGTGCAGACTTCGCAGCTGGAGGGGAAGTGGTAAAGCGTGGGAATGAACTCGTGGCCCTTGTGGCTGATGTAGGAGGGACGATCGCCGAACGGCGTGGATTCCATCACAACCCCCTGATCGCGTTTGCTCTCGCCTTCGTTGGCGTACAAGATCTGGGAAAAGGAAAGGAAGGAAATTCAATTTTACGGGAGATTCCTTGAAGAATTTTAAAGTGTTCTTGACACGGGCATCCTGAGAAAGGAGGGAGACGAGAGAGAAGAAAAGGTTCTTGCACATTACCTGGAATATTCTTGGAATTTCTTTGGGATCTGCACGGTACACGTCAGTATGAGTGACAGGTCGGACGTGAAACAGCTTACTGTAGGAAGGAGACAGTGAGGTTCAGTGTAATACTCCAGGATAGAGATTTAAATAGGCCTTGAAAGACAATAGCTATAAATAAAAAAATAGTAACGGGCTATTTCCATCTTCTGCTACTTTTAACTTTCACTGTCTTACATTTTGGAGACAAATATGCATTTACTACAATACGACAGCTCCTGGGATGACAACATTAGTGGATTGTATTGCGTCCAGCACAACAGTGACAATCACATTTTTGTTTCCCAGTAAATATCTCAACAACATTTGATTGTGTTGCCAAATCTGAACACTAGGAAAGTGGATCGACTCACTCGATGTCGAGGGTCATGAAAGGGTTGGCCTGCTCTCGGTCCAGCTCGCTGTTGTAGAACAGGATCTTCTTACTGCTGACGACGATATACTGCGCAGGAAAAGAAAAGAAGAGCCAAAGGCTTAGCGAGAGAAATGACTGAACAGTAACAGTGATTATCTGCAAAGAGGTGAAACAACACTGGACACGTTACTTTTTTGTCCCAGCCAAACCGCTTCGTGTTCTTGGTGGAAAGTGACACCCAGCCGGCCAGCCTGGAGTCTAGTTCATAGAGGAGGAAAAACATAAAACAGGAAGATGTTCACTCAGCTTTTAATCTCACCATCCACTTCAAAGAACACCTTGACATTTTGTAACTCTCTTGGAATTTTCCTGAAACACACTTCATCACTCAGAGGGGAAACGATCTCCTCAATTAAACTGAAGGACAAGTGGAAAGAAGCCTTGCTGCTGGATTTCAATAACAGAGTAGAAGGATTTTTAAAAAGTGTCTACGGAGGTAAAATTACTGATACCAGAAGTTTTTTATATTTAGCTCAGGAGAAAATTAAACTTCACACTTGGACAAAAAGTTTTCTTGCAGTTAAATTAAGCATGCCGGCGTCAAGCTGTGCGTATTCACGTGTCCAGCGAATACTTAAAGGATTACAGCGCTGCAGAGACATTCAGAAGATTAGAGGGATTAGCTGAAACTTTGCAGGGTTGAGGGTATTTGTGAGTTCAATTAATTTGGGAAAAGTAAACCTCAAATTTTCAAAGCGCTGAAAATACTTTTAAGGATAAAAGACACAGTGCAGTTCTCATTCTCATCCCACGACTGATCTGCCATGCAGGGTCACCTGCAGGTTCAGCCTCAGGGGGCTGTTCGTAGGGGAGGGCCCGGGGGCCCTGCTGCACCTCCCTGTCGAGCTCTTCCTCATCCTCGGACTCAGAGTCAGAGTCAAAGAGAGTGCGGGCCGAGCGAAGGTCGGGTCGGGTGTCGATGCGCACCGATTTGTGTGTGCGCTGGTAGGTGAAGGACATTGATTCAGAAGTGTGGGAGTGAGTAATGCGCACTGCACCGGACCCCCCGAGGAGAGGAGTGGAGGCGAGGTGAAATGGGGAAAAGGAAGAAGTGAAGACACAAGGTAAGAAACAACTGACCTGGAAGATAAAGAGACTCAAAGTGAAAACTAAGGAGACAGCAGGACCAAGGGAACAGGGGTGGAAGGAGGGATACAGGAAGCACATGCAGACATCTATCTGTGAGAGGATGACCTCTTCTTGTCTACCTGGGTACGGATCAGCCGCGTCCAGGTCGTTGCCGCTGCTGATGCTGGTGGAGTCCATGGAGTGAACGCTATGGGTTGAAAGCTGGCTGCGCAGCTGCTCGATGTCGCTGTCTTTGCTGTCCAACGCCATCTGAAGCTCCAGGCGTACCTGGTTCTCCTCCGCTATCATCTGAACACCAGACACGAGCAGGTTTTAAAATGAAGGCTTTTTCTATTAACATGTCCATTATGCAGCCGTTAAATTCCCCTTTGCATTCATATTCAATAAGCTGTCCAAAGCATAGCCATAGTAAATTTTCCAGCTGCAGAAGAAGGCAAAGGTGAGTCTCGTACTTGTTTACTGTGCTATTCAAGCTGAACTACGCGGATTTACTGCAATGCTGGTCCTCAGTTTTAATCCAAAACTTCAATCAGGATCAATTTAAGCCAATTTTATTCTGGACACAACGTCAATGGAAGAAAACAAGTGTTTGGGGTTCCAAATGAATGGAACAAATAACCTTTCATGACATTACACAAACTCTTTGTGAAAAACATAGTTAAAAAGAAACATTAAAAGTCTATTTTCCCCCATAGTGTGAGTAGGCCTACATTGCTGCAATCTAGGCGATGGGAATGTGTGAAGCTAGAGCTAGCCAGAACAATCTAAACACTGAATTACTGAAAGTTCGGTTTCTTGGGCCACTTGACTGCAGGGTTTTTGACTGGCAGTATTTGAATCAAATAATGCTTTGTCTACACTTAAATAGATATTTTGAGAAAAAATGAGCCTCTAGTCCACACACAAACAGCGTTTCAGGTCAGTACAAACAGACAGTTTTCAAAACAACCTATAAATAGCATTTTTAGATTAAAAAAACCATGCTTACTGTGTTAATTTGCTTACATGTAGCAGGGGGTTTTTGGGCCAATAATTACGCCTCATCACAATTTGCTCAAGCCCATGAGCATGTGCGAGAAATGAGAACAGTCTTCCTTTCAAATAAGAATAAATACTTTTGCTACTTCTACAGTTTGTTTTTTTGTCTAGTCACTTCTAAAGGGGAAACAGTTTATATATATTTATATATATATAGTGCCATGTGTCAGTATGTGTATGTGGGCACACTGACCGCCTGCATCTCTGTCATCTCTCTCTGGTATTTGATAATGGTGCTGTTGAGTTTCTCCTTCTCCGCCCTCAGCTCCAGCTCCAGCTTCCTGTTCTCATTCTTCCTCTTGTACACCTGGGTCTCGTTGCCGCGCTCCGGCAACTTCCGGTGCATCACTTCGGCCAGCTTGTTCACAGCCTGGGAGCAGAGCAGAGCAGAGCTATGGTGTTTGTGTGTGATGAATCGGAATTCGGTGAATAGCGCAGGGAAGCCTTTGCAAGCCCAGTGGTTTCGCCCCGGGTTCAACACAAGCCTCCAGCTGAACATTATTCTTAGCAACAAATGTTGTGATATAACAGTCATCTAAATACTTTCAAAGTCTAAAAAGTATTCCGGGCTTTCCAGACCTGTGTAGGTGCCCAGACACACCTGAATTTTTAGTGTTCTTTCATTCTGCATCAGCTTCTCAAAAGACGCCTTGAGTAAGTTCATCTCGTTCACCTCCTCCTTGGCTTTCTGCAACTCTGTAGAAATAGCAAAGAGGAATATAAATTCATAGTCTTAGTCTTCACAGAAATAAGTCTGAAGACTCTTAGCTTCTGCAGATAAAGTCTTGCTTTACGAGAAAATTTTACAGCCTTTTCCTACAAATCATCTGGACTTTTTAACACATTTCCCAGGATTGATGGAAACGGTGCTCATTATGTACAGGGAAAAAAAAAAATGACACTCACGTTGCTTTAGTTCTTTCAGCTGGTTGTTGAATTCCTCCTTCTCACTGGCCAGGTTTGCCACATCCACCGTCAGAGTGCGATTCGACTCCTCCAGCTGCAGACGAAGGCAGAAGTGAGTCTCGTACATGTTTTCTGCGCTATTCAATCTAAACTACGCTGATTTACTGCGATGCTGGTCCTCAGTTTTAATCCAACTCTTCAATCAGGATCAATTTAAGGCAATTGAGGCAGTTGTAAATGATAAACTAGGCATTTTCTGGCAACTAATGCAGCGTTGGAGCAAGATTTTTGTGAGTGTTTCCCCCAATATATTTGCATCCGTCTCCTTTCCTGCAGCCAGTTTAATGTTGTTTCACTGACTCAACATTAGTGTGCAGATTAAATGCAGAAAACACAATTTAACAAAAAAAAAAATTCAAATTCTTTAGAAATTGGACATATCTAAAGAGGAAGATAATGCATTCCACACATTTGCTTGACCTGGGGATCAATGGCACAAACTCGAGACACATTAATCCTCTCAATTTGATGTGCAGTGCTGAGTGTGACCAAGAAAACTCTAATGGGCTCCTTTGAGTAGCAGGATAGCAATCAGGATGTGATTCAAGTGTAGACGTAAGGGGTATTATCAGAGATTTGCACAAACCATTTGGGAATAATAGCTATTTTTACATAAAGTCCCCATTTTTAGAGGCTCAAAAAGACAGTTCTTAAGATTTTTTTTTTTAATTTAATCCACTATTGTGTTGTACAGAGACAAAATAACAAAAATTGTGCAACTGCCCAGATAACTGTATGAATAACACCATCAGTTACTGGTCTCACCGAGCTGATGGTGGCCTCCTTGTCTCTCAGCTCCTGCTTGTGTCTCGCCATCATGTCTTTGATCTCCAGCTCCTTCATGATCTTCTCCTTCTCCAGGTCAGAGTACTGCTCCTCAGCGATGGAGCGAGCCAGCTGCTCGGAGTCGGCCTTGGTCAAACTGGCTTCCAGCTGGGCGGTCAGCGAGTACCTTTGGAGGGAGGAGGGAGGGGAGGAACTGTTTTTAATGTGTCGTTACATTGCTGGAAGAATGTAAATCTCCTTCAGTCAACGTTCAGTCAAATCCTGATTTATCTGTTTATTAATTTTTCTGTGGCTGAGATGAGTTTGCAGAGGGCAAATGACAGGCGTGGATTAGTAGATACATTAAAATAAACAAACAATAAGTTAAGCATAAAACAACTATAAAAATAAATAAAGTAATAATAAAATGATAAAAATGCTGTAGTGTTGTGCTGTGGATGCTTTCCTCATTGACAAGTGTTAATTACATGCCTGTGTTACATGATCTGCCATCTGCCTCATTTAATTGGATACTTTTAGGTCTTTTCTGTTGGTTTCCTTCTTGCTCTTCTGTGCTTTATTTGCAAGTTGTTTATCATAGAATCCAATCAGAAATGTCAGGGCGTTTAGGGCTCTTGTCTAGGTTGGGAAGTGGAGAACGTTCTGGGACATGGTCAGAACAAACCAGTCACCTCTCTTCCTCGTAATCTGCCAGCCGCTGCTGCATGTCTTTGCACTGTTTGCTCGTCTCATTGTAGTCATCCTTCAGCTCACGGATCTGCGTCTTGTAAAGGGTCTTGCAAGACACACAGTTGTAGGCTTAATTTCATAGCACGTAAAATACATTTCCTCTGCTCATATCTTCATATCTAGACTTGTTTGTTTTGTATTTAGTTGCTAGTTTGGTTGAAAGTCTGACAGTATTATCATAGCTTTGCAGTGTTTCAAATGTTTTGATCATTATTGTAGAGAAGGTGCATAGAAGAAGATCAATTATTTGGTGAGGATTACCGTGAAATACTGCTCTGCCTCCAGTTGGTCCTTCAGTTCCTTCAGCTGGCCACCCGTCTCCTGCTTCTCCCTGGAATACCACCAACAATCTGTCAATCGCTGCTGCTGGCCAACTACTCTCAGAGTCAAAAGCACTTTCCTCAAATCCTCCAAATACAATTTACAAAATCAACAACAACAAACTGCATTCCGCCTTTACGCTCAACATGCACCGTGCTCGTCATTGTGTGTGTTTGACCTGCGTAGCTCCTGGTTCTGCTTCTCCAGGACCTGCTTCATGTCCAGCAGGTGATTGAGCTCCTGTTTGAGCT
>KV751333.1:10803942-10824698 GCA_001698575.1 Mola mola
CTCGCTTTGGCTCAGACTTCGCTTGTGGATCTCCTGCTCCAGACGCAAGCTCAGGTTCTTCACCTGCACAAACACATTATTTCACTGGCTGACAGTTCAAGCTGCAGAACAAATAATTAAAAGCCCAACACAGGATCCCAGAACCCAATTTGTCATCCTCCTGTTGCTTAAAAAAAAACGACTTGTGTTTATAGTGAATTTTCTGTCGATTGTTCCAGCCTCACCTCTTCAGAGAGCCTCTCCTTCTGTGCCTGCAGCTCATCCAGTTTGTGCTGCGCCTGCTTGTAGTCACAGTCCAGCATTGAGTGGTCCTTCTCAAGCTGCAGCAGCTTCCCCTCCGCTTGCAGCTTCAAGCTGCGCTCCTCCTGAAGGGTGATCTCCATCTCTGAAACAAACAAAACAAGCAGCAAGGCCGTAAGGAGGAACCTAAACAGTTTTTGCTGTTTTTGAACCTGCTTGGAGCGCCAAAAGGACGACCTGGTATAGCAAAATAAGAGAAAAAATAAAGTATTGGAAAGCTCAAGTTTTATTCCTCCTGAATAACTAACCAATTTCATGAGGCTACTTTTGTGTTTAACATCACATTACGTGTGTTAATTCAAATATGGTTTAAACTACAGACCGTAGGTGGATGCTGTCAAACATCCCTCTCACCTTTCAAGGCCTCAGACTTTGCCTCTTCAATGGATGGCTTAACCTGGTTTCTATCCATCAGCTTGGCTTTGGTGGCCTTGTGCTCCATCTCCTCCTGCTCCATACTCTGCTGCAGCAACCTCAGCTTGAACATCAAGTTGATCTCTTGGTTGCTCTTCTCCTGCATCATCGAAGAAGGTATTAGATCTTATTTAACGCGCTTTCATTTCACAGCAAGACCAGTCAAAGCTCAATCATGCAACAATGAGAAATGACAAGATGTCAGGCAACCTTCTCGAGGTCGTTGAGCTTTTCCTGCAGCTGCTTCTTTTCAGACCGGACTTTAGAGAGGGATGACTTCACTTCTTTCATCTCTCCATTCAGGCCGGAGATACGTCCTGAAGTGGAGTAACAGAAATGGGGAAATCTTACCTAAGATGTTATAGAAAGAATAAAGGATGAAGAGAAAATGTACCTGTACTAGATGAGATATTACACAACTATCCTGCACATGTTCGACCCCCAGTTCAAGAAAAACAACTCCCTGAATGTGTATTTTTCCTTTAGCTACCTCCACCCACATTTGGAGTTTTACTGAGGCATTGTGGTGAACAGGCAACACTGTTGTGTCGATGTGTCCCCTCTGATCTCAGCAACTGGCATGGACTGAGACCGTCGAAGTTTCCGAACAGCGTCTCACAAGAGGAGCTGGCTCTCGTAGGCTCTCGCTTCATTCTCGGCCTTTGAACAGATATTTCCACCTATGATCTGATGTTTCCCAAGGCGTGGTCCAAAACAGCTACAGCACCATCTGTGTCAGGCCTTTTCCTGCTGCTGTGGGGAGGTTTGCTCGGTAAACTTAACAATCAGCTCATGAGGATTACAGTCCGATCACCTGCTGTCACAGCAGTGAAGTAACCTTTATTGTCTGGCCGTTTTGCTAATTTTATTAACATTTCAATACGATAAAGCTTAGAGTATGAAAGGCCTGTAATGGGTGGTTTGGTGCCAAGGTGGTGATATTTACAGTAAAATTTAACAACTACATCTAAGCAGTATTTCCCATCTGCATGTTTTTTAATTTTCAAGAGCTAAGAGCTACTGTGTGGCTCCATTCTTAGCAGTTAGCGAAATGGTCAAGCAGTAGCAGTGCAAGGGCAGAAGTAGTATCAAAAAAAGAAAATTGTCTGCAATGTAAATGTAATCTATAAGATCAGTAGAGCAGCAGTGATAAAACCTGACTGTGTTTTCCATTTGAAAACATTTGAGAATGGCATATTTCACATTCTACTCATTTCATTCGTTTCAAGCTTCTTGAAAATACTTATCGGGGGCGTACAGTTGCACCTCACTATGTGTGGTTGGGGCAATAAAAAGAGAATCTTCTCAGAAGCTTGAACTGGACACCAATAGTAGTTGAACAAGGAAAATGCAACAAAATATTACTAAATATGCAAGTGCATCCCAAAAAGGTAGAATATTTTAATTCAATTAAAAAAGGTCAACTTTAACATATTCTAATTGATCAAAGTATCTTTGTAGTATTAGTAGGATTAAAACTTACCATGACTATGTGAAGATTATGAACAGAAAAGGTCAGAGGATGTTCTGTGTAAACCCAAATTGAGATTGAGCCTGTACCAACCAGAGCACTATTTCACCCTAAACCTGACCAGAGTGCAAAGGTAACTTTGAGGTGGTTCAGATGGGGTATTTTGCCTCAGGTAGTGGAAACTGGTTGCCTCCATTCAGTTCCATAATAAGTCTCACCATTGTGATCTAGGAGACGCTGACAATGAAATGCAGCCTTTAGTATTTGTTCACACAAAGCATTCCACTTAGCACAGTTCATATTAAATGCCTTCCAACAACATACAGTAGGAGGACGCTTGTTTGTTATGTTTGATGGGATTAAATCCTATAAGTACTTTTTCCATGTTCCATATATATATATGTGAAGTGTTATTTAGTTTAATATTGTTTGACATGTATGGAAATGTTCAGTCCCCTCCTGTTTGTTACATTTGCAGTGTCTTGTAAAGCAATGGCAGCTGGGCACCTTTTTGGTGTATGACCATGTGAAAAATAAACTACTACTGCTATTAGCACTGTTGTTCTATATTCATTACATGTAAAGTGAAATATGCTAATTATGAGATGCAGGACTCAGAACTCAACCACGAGATAATGGACTGAGGAATGTTTGATTTGGTTTTTAAACTGTCTATGTCTTTCATCTATTCTCTGTTAAAAGTAAACTAAAATTAGGCCGTCTTTTCTTTGAAGTTGAAACACTGCACTAGCGCACAAACACACTTTCACACAAACTCCTCTACAAACACTTTTACCAAGCAGAAAAGTGTTTGGGGGAGCGCCTAGCCACTGCTTTGCTTCTATAATGGAGAAAGTGTTTTTAATGCATATTATAGTATTGAAAATTATATGTTTGCAATGATATGGATAATGAGGGGGACAATTCTCTGTTTTTCAGGGATAAGGGGATCCAGACACCTCTGTCCCCCCCATGAATTTCAACCTACGTTTGACAGTAATTCACTTAGAAATAAATCGGGCAGTCCCGCCTCACCCTGCAGGTCCGCGATAGTTTCCGCCTTGTGCTGGTGGTCTCGTCTTTCCTCCTCCAGCTTGGCCTGCAGCTCCATGAGTTGCTTCTCCAGCTCCATCTTGCTCTTTTCCAGAAGGCTACACTTCTCCTTCACCTCCCTGACGCTGCCCTCCAGGTTCTGAGCGTGTTTTTGTGCCTCCGCCTGACTCTTCTTGAGCCGCGCCGCCGCCTCCTGTTCGGCCTGAAGCATGGCGCTGCTTTCGTCCAGCTACATGTGAAAGAAGATGAAAGGATGAAACTTTTTACTGCAGGCTAAACTGGGCCAGTGGAGCAGTGAAATCAAAGGGATTAAATGAGGAAAAATTAAATTTCAAAGACCGGGCAAAGTTTCTTGCATGAATATGATTATTGAAAAAGCATGTTTAACTTACAGGAAATGTATACTTAGGAAAGTTTAGCTGAGGTCAAAACTCACTTGTTTCTGCAGTTGGATGTTCTTCTCATTGGAGATCTGAGAATTATGGTTCTTCTTCCTAAGGTCCTCTAGCTGGTCCCTCAGGTTGTTCACTGGTAAGTAAAAACAGACAAATCAAAGAGTCAAAGCAGCAAACATAACATTTGATCATACAACTCCCAGGTTCCAAAGCCCCATGTTTGGATATGATGTTTCTCCAGTGCTCACATTCGTTCTCCAGGCTGCGTTTTCGGTCAGTTTCGATCTCCACCTTGCGCAGGTTTTCAGCGCTCTGGTGCGTCAGCAGCGCTCGCTCCCGCTCCAGCTGCCTGAGCGAGGCCTCGACTTTCTGCCTGCTGCTCATCTGAATCAGAGACCAAATTGCAAACGCTGTGAGCGAAACATTGTGTAAATTCACGACATCACGTCCGGCACGCTTACCTCCTTGTCCAGTTCTTTGACCAGCTTGTCTAAACGGTTGGAGGCATTTCTGGGGATTAAAAGAAGACCACTTTTATTGTAGCTTTATTTCTTTCCAAAAATTACAGAATTAAATTATAATCGCTAAACCAATTTACTTTGGTGCAAATTTCTAACACATTATACTTGTGATTTTAAAAATAAACCGAGATTTGTTGACCGCCAATATCAAAATATGTTGAAGTATATTATAAAAAATATTATGAAGCATATTTTAAATATTATCAGAAACCGTAGATGCGTCATCTAAAGGATGACCGAAAACATTCATAAAGGTAAAAATTAGAACCCTTTAACCCAAACTTTTGGTGATTTATCAGAATTGTACTCTACGGTTGTAATGTCAGAACCAGCAGTAAAGTCTCTCGTGCTGTTTGTCCAGTCGTACTTGCACTTGTGCTCCAGCTCATCTTTGGCCTGCATTTCATAGTCGAGCTGCTCCTCCAGCTGATGAAGTTTTTTATGTAGCTGCTCCGGTGAAAAGAAGAGGAAAAAAAAACAACTTTTATTTAATAGCATTTCAATCTTTGATTTCTGCTCTTTTCTCAACATAACATTGAGAGTGCACACACCTACCTCTTTTTTAGTATCTGAGCGAGAGTCCTTATCCTCAGAGTTTTCCTTACTGTCCTGTGATTCCTCCTCAGAGGAAGCGTTCTTTATCTTCAGCAACCTGAGAGAGAGAGGAGAGTAATGGATGTCAGATCAAGATATTTATTAATTCTTTTATTTCACTTTAAACAGACAGTAATCAATTAGTTATATTTGCAAATAAGCGATCCATTACATTTAAAGCTTTATTGTGTTTCCGCGTGTCCTCTGATGCCATTAACTGAGCGTTGCTTAAAAGTGTTTTTCTGGCAGCTATATGAGACTGTGTTTTATGACTTGTCAGATGGTTAGCAGCCAAGAGTTGCACAGGTGCCCGCTGCCAGGTAGGCTGCTACGCAATACTAAATATATCAGTGGCTGGCTCAGTAACTTGTCAATTTTCATGGGAATTCTTGCCCTTTAATTTTCTAATTTAATCATTTACTTTCGAGGAACAGGTGAGAGTCACTGTTCAGCGGGCTACAGAGGGAAATCAGGGAAAAAGAGAACATCAAACTCCAAATGGCCAAATGGTGATTGTGTGAACAATGAAAAGATTTGATATTGATACTATTTTGATATTCAAATAATGGTTCATGTCTTGTTTCGACCAAAATTATCAAACATTTGTTGGTTCTTAAATGAATGTGTTTGTTGCTTTTCTTTGTCATTTATGGCAGTAAATGAAGAGTCATTGGGTTTTTAAATATTTGGTGGAGTGAAAAAAGCTATTTGAGTTGTTTATTTTCGTGGTAATTTAAATCCAATGAGTTGCTCTTCCTATTAGGTAAGGCTGATGTGATGTAACAAGTAACGCTACTCATCACTGTCTCGACACAGTTTACCCGCAGTGGTCAATAACTACTTCCATCCACAGGTCCGAATCCCTTGCTTAACATTCATCCAGACATGAACAAAGAGCTCATGCATGGAGCACAAAACCTGAAGCCATTCTTTGGTTATCTTTGGAGAAACCAACGCTGCCTTCAACACTATCTATTGCCAACTGTTAACCATAAACGGTGGGCAGCCACCAGTCTCTTGGAAGCGTGAGTCTGCCAAGGAATCCAAAGCCATTTTACAATCATTTAGAAACCATAAACTGCTCTCTCACGGTGTTCAGAAGTTTCAAAAATGGAAATGCTTCCAGACATGCTGCCACATTTCAGGAGCGAGACGGAGCCTGAAAATCCCGGTCCACTAGCAAAACTCCCATTTTAATTCAATTTACTTATTCTAAAGGCATTGTTTGACCTCAGCTGTTTTGTTTAGATTGAAGTAATTAAGCCCTCTGCGTCATGAATGTGAGCTTTGAAATTCCGAATGATCCTTGAGGTTAAGGTGTCACTGATTGAAGCAGTATAAGATCACAAGTTCAACACACACAGCTGTTGTTTTTTTAACGAGGTCTACCGAATCCACAGTAGGCTTTCAAAAACTAGACTCTGGCCTGAGTCAAGACAGCATTTAAAGGGTTTGTCAGGACAAGGCCGCAGTGTGGAGCTCGAACAGGCATACAGTGTCTGGCTGAGGTAAGACTGGTTTAAAGGTACGGCTGTGAAGCTGCCTTTATCTACCTCTCGCATTTTAGGCACAGAGCTGTCCTTAAGTCTGCTTCCTGAGTCTAGAGGCCCTCGTAAACAACATTTTGTTCTGCACAAAATGCTGGTTTTTCGTTAACACACCACTAAAACAAAGTGTGACGATAAAACTTACTGGTCCTCCTTGAAGTAAGTGAAGCCGACAAACGGTAGCTGGTTGCCCACAAAGGCTTTAGGTGGAGGAAAAGTCTCAGCATCTTTATCTTTCTCTATGTCGTCAAAGTTGCTGGTGTCTACGTCGCTGCTCAGCTCTGGCACAACAGGAGCCACAGCTGGAGGACAGAAACAGAGACAGAGAGTCACAGAGTGAAAGGGAAGAGTAGAGGAGGTGAAAAACCCCAAGCTGCAGGTATTTAAAGTGCGTCTGCAACAGACTCCAAATTTTTTTCCAGGAGTAAACTCTACACCAACTTTGGTGAGCAAGCGTCCGGCAGGTTGGCGTAAGGCTGACACCGCTGCTTTTCTCACATAGAGCTCGCTTTGTGACCCACACACAGTGCCTTTCACCAGTAAAGACTGAACGCTTGCTCTCTCCTTGCAGGGGCAGCCATGCATTAAGAGTCTGCACAAAAAGCTGGTAAAAACATGCCAAAGGGCCAATCAGATATTAACGATTATTTAAGACGTAAATAGTTTCTAATTGGGGGGAAAAGGCAGCCATTATGGATTGAATTCCTCTGACTAGTGCAATGAGCTCATTACTGTTGGACCAAGACACAAGCCTCAGCAGGACGAAAGTGAATCAAAGATGGCGGAGGAAAGATCAAGCGCAGGAATTAAAACAAATTAAGGGATAAAAAGGAAAAAAAATGCCAAATTGTGGTGAGACGGAAAGAGACACAGGCTCACTCTGTGAAGGCCCTTGTGGCACCACTTCCCAGAATGCTCTCCGATAGCGGGCGGCTAATGACAGACATGCGTCACCACAGTGAAAGCGAGAGAGCGGGTGCAGGCCTCCGAACTGTAGGTGCCCCTCTCATTAGGCCAGTTCCATATAAGCCGCACAGCCTGCCCCGCCCCAATCACCGCTACGGGGTGCTGCCTCCCATCCAACCCATCCATTTACCCATCTGCCCATCCGCACACTTAATGGAGACAACAACGATTTTCATCAGTGGAGCCCAGCCCCTCAGCTCCACGGGATGCCACAATGGGAGCGAGGTCATATTTTCACTGTGTGTGTGAGACAGGGCAGGCATGTGCAAACACCGCGGTGGCACAGTGGTGGTTTTGTGTTCCAGGCCGCTAAGCAGTCTGAAGTTCAGTCAGAACTTTTGTCTGTTGTCTTAATCAGAGCCAGGTGAAGCAGCCTGCCTGTAATTCTTCACAGACACAGTGGTCCCGTTCATACCCCAGCATCCCTTTCCTTATTTCCTTCCTTCCTTCCTCAAAGATGCCTCATCTGATAGGTCTGTACACAGAGGGACTGCAACATGCAACTCTTTACAGATGTGGAATGATCAAATGCTGAATTTAACGAGGAGTGTAAAACGTTCAACAACCTGTGGATAACACTTTGAGACACATTCAAGCCCTTTATTTTAAAAACAGAGACACTGAATTTTTAATAAATGTTAAACTGTAACATAAAATGTTGGTGGACACTTTCATACTTCAAGTGTAGGGGTTGCAGGACTACCAGACAAAACTATGTCTGCTGCTAAATTGCACATTTCTAAGGTATTAAAAAATTCTTCAGCTACTTACTAGTGTAACAACACACAATGTTGCTCTACTTCATATAGAACCTCTAGTAACTGGTTATCCTGGAGGCTTTGTGCATCATGTGATGAATCCAGCCATATAATGTCAGAAATAAGCAGGGGGCATATGAAAAGCATGTGTGTCATATATATGCAGGCTTACTGGTTCATGAGATGGAAATAAACTATAAACTAAGACCGAAAGGAGCCGAAGAATGAGCTGGAGATGATAAGAAGTAAAAGGCAACAAAAAAGCAATGGTACAGAGATGTAGAAAAACATGCACACAATTACCTTCTCGTATGTTGTCAAAGGTCCACTGGTTGTTCTCGAAGAATGGATGGCACTTGATCTCATCCACTCCGGTGCGGCCCAGGCGAACCTTCCTGTGTACAGCAACAGGACCAAGACTGTGAGCAGAGCCTCCTCCGCCTCAACACAGAAGACACGCCCCCGCTCGTCTCCTCCACCCACTACCACCGTCATCCTCGGCATGTCATTCCAAACACAACAGGCCCGTGGAGTGACCACTAGGCACTGACCGTATCAACCAGCACGCAGAGCCACAAAACCAGCAGTGCACACCGGCACCTCCTCGAGCCGAGAGAGGCGATATGGATCCAGGAGGAGAGGACGAAGTGAGGACAACATCAACAACTGTGACTTAAAGCTGCTGCTTTCACTTTCTCTAAAACTACACCCGCACAATCTCTTTTTCATTCGCCTTAGAGGGGTGCGGCTCTTTGCCATGTGTGGGACATTCCAGAATCTAGCCAAGAGAAAGAGTAGGCAGGGGGGGGGAAGAGAGAAGAGAGAGTTTTTAAACCCCCTGAAAAAAAAAAAAAATCTGCCATGCGACTAAGCCAGGAGTACATCGTACCATGTGTCAATGCCCGGAAAAAAGTGCAGGACTGCAAAGCAGAAAGTTACAGCAGGACAGGGAGGATAGGGACATGGAAATTGGCTCCAAGAAAAGGTAGATGAAGAAAATTTTAAAAATGATGGAAAAAACACATGGAAAAAATATAAAAGACGTATGAGTGAATGATGTGCTAGTCATGCCTCATGCTGTGTGTGTGTACACAGATTCTGTCTGTGGTGAGAGAATGGAGAGTAAACGTAAATAAACTGTGTGAGGGGACATGAAAGGCTGCTCTGTACTCAAGCAGAAAGGGCCTGTGTTTAAGCCCTCTCAGAGGCGGGGCTACTAATGTAAACAGGAAGTGGAATGGGCCACTGACCAAGCTCCTGACTCACAGCTACATATTCATGGAACTTTTACTTCTAATGATTGCAAATATGGGGGGAAAAAAAAAAAAAAGAGACCGAAACCAGCGTTCATTGATCCTAATAACATGTGCTTGTTGTCATTCCGCTGTGCCAAAAGGCTTAACTGTTGTCCAAAAATATATTCAAAATGCATCAGTGAGCCATATTGCTGCAATGGCTGACATCTTCCTAAATTACAGTGAGCGCCGAGCACCGGAGTTTATTTTGAGACAATCCCACATGCTGTAAAAACATACCAACTGCATTTCAATGTGTTGTTGTTTGACAAAACACTTGCTAAAAATGACAGCGCCTGGCTCCATTTGGTATGTAAAAAAAAAAAAAAAAAGGGAGAGAGAAAAAGACTTGTATTGGAGCCCTACTGTGAAAGATTTACATCCTAAGTAGGAAGCAGTAAGATCGAGGCAGCTGGGGTGGTCATTCAGTATGTCATTCATTCTTGGTTTTGGTCTTTTCAGTGGGTTGCGTTGACAGGACAGAAAAAAAACAGTAGCAGGGCCAGACTTTTACTTCTCCAAGAGTATAATTTTGGCTAACCTGCCTTCATCAGTGTGGCACGATCACCAGAAGCATTCATCGCATAGCTCTTCCAGTGTGATGTGTACGATGTGTTTCATGTCTAATCATGTCTAACTATTCCTATGGATGCTCTTTTATAACCGGAGTCCCTAGTACAGTGTGAACTCAGAGGTAAATAATACGGTTAAAGGAGAACTCCTGTAATTTTTTAACCTTTGCTTCACTTCCAAGTCTTATACCAAAAAAAGATGTATTCTGTGAAATTTAAGAGACTAAAAGCCCAGGAAATGGGGCTTATACTGAAAAATACCCATTGTTCTCCTTCCTAACTGTTCCTGTCTTTGATCCAGAGTAGAAAAGGAAAAATGGCCTTTGCATGAGAGGCTATGTGACATTGTCAAAAACTTTGTAAAGCACAAAACTTGATTTTATCATTCCTACATACAAACCTGTCAGAAAGAAAGGCACAGATGAGGTCTTTGGCGGCCTGAGACATTTCCACATCATCTGGGAACACAAGGGAGTTCTTGTGGTTCATGATCTTCCCATAAGTTCCAACCAGGGACTCGGCATAGAAGGGAGTTTCACCTGTGATCAGTAATTGAATTTTAGGACTTAAATTGTATAATGTTAACTTCCAAATGGTAGAAAATTATGATGATGTATCAGTTGGGGTTATGTTGTTGATGACTGAACTAACAACTCAATATCGTGTTTACATGTTCATAAAGTTCATATATACAGTAGGCGACTTACCAACCAGTAACTCATAGATAAAGACTCCAACAGACCACCAGTCGCATTCCCGACCGTAGTAACCATCACCACCCTGAGACCTGAGCACCTCGGGGGAGATGTAGTCCGGTGTGCCTACAGCTGTGTCACAGTGTACCATGCCTGTCTGCAGACAGGAAAACACAAAAACACATTTGTGATGGCATCATGTAAAGCAGATGCTAAGGAACGACAACCTTGAAACTAATTTTTATTTTTCATTGTATGATATTACTCTAGAACTTTTATAATTTTTTTTTCAATTTTATAACAAATTTTATAACAAATCCTAGAATTTTTCAGGCACAAAAAGCCAATTTAGTGGTGAGCTGAATCTCTGCGAGACTGATTTTACCTTGTTTATATGACTCATTCCGTCTAGCAGCACATTTCAGAGAGCTCTGAGGTGTGGAGCTGCATAAGAATTAGTTATTTAGGAACTTCTCTGGTTAAAACAAAAGGGTGGAAGTGAAACATTTCCTGACCCGTAACAGGGGCTGGATCTCTACTGTATTTTAGTTTGGATGTTTAGCACAATAACTTCTGGGGGTTTTCAGAAGAGCCTGATGTAAGTCTGCTGCATGGACACTTGGTGGTGCACTAGAGCACAGAAAAGAGCTGTAAAAAGTCAATTTGATCTCTCTGACTGATCCAGGTGTATTATCTTCAAAGTGAAAGGGCTTCAATTCTCCCTAACGTGATCCTCCACCCGGGTCAACAACAACAACAGCTATAACATCCAAAAATACTATAAACCTACAGCATCCATCTTCATGCATGTGCCAAAATCTGCCAATTTGAGGTGTCCGTTCTTGTCGAGCAGCATGTTGTCGGGTTTAATGTCGCGGTGGATGAAGCCCATGGTGTGGATGGCGTCCAGCGCCAGCACCACTTCAGCCGTGTAGAATCGGGCCCACTTCTCAGGTATGTCGTAGTTCATGGTGAGCGTGACCAGGTCGCCCCCGGCCATGAACTCCATCACCATGTAGAGGTAGCGGTCATCTTGGAATGCGCAGTACAGCTAGGGGACGACAACCTCAGTCAAAACAACAGCTCTGAAACAGATTCCTGACTTCCTGGTATTGGTGTGTTAGTCTCCTGATTATCGGCGTTCAACAGAGATATAATAAAACCTGGCTATGTGCCCACCTGCACGACCCAGGGACTATTGGAAAAGGCCATGATGTGCCTCTCCTCCCAGAAGAAGGCCGAGTCTGAGCGCTTGATCATCTCAAATTTGTTGAGCTGCTTCATGGCATAAACTTTCTGAGAGGCCTTGTGGCGGACCTACAGCAGAGACAAACAAAGAAGGCATGTGAGCGTGTAAACATTGATAGCTGCGCAAGGACAACAAGAACAAGATAGTACGAATGTCACAATGCAAAGACAACATGAGAAGCTCAGTAAGGGAGAGAGAGGCGTGAGGGGGAAACCCATAATTATAGGCACACACCCTTAGAAAGACATGTTTACACAAGATTTGAAGCACACTGAGCACCCCCACCACCAACTCCACCCCAGAGTTCATGCTTGTCTCCCACAAATCGAGCCTGTCCAGACTTGTTTTCACCACCACTCAGCAGAGAGCGGATTCAAGTTTCCTCAGGCACCAGAGACAAACATCTGGGAAAAGAGGGAGCTAGAAAGGAATCACCCTGATCACCCTTCTGAAACTCAAAGAATGCGAAGTTGACCAGAGCATAGAGAAAGGTGGCAATTGTGTTTGAGACAAGAGTGCTTACACGCAGAACATGTGCATGCACCTTTTCTTTTTTTTTTTTTTACTGGATCCATAGATTTGTAACCCCCTTTAGTGGTTCATTCGTTTGGAATTTTTGGTCCAAATGTTTGAGTCCGGAAAGGTCGCCCCTGTTACCAAACTGTGCCTCTGCAGGATGCAAAAAACAATACCCATAAACCTCTCACCAGCTGCACTTCTCCGTAGGCCCCCTTGCCGATCAGCTTCACTTTGTTGAAGTCGTCGAGCTTCACCTGCAGCTCCCGCAGCTCATTCACTGTCATCTCATCTGAGGGACAGACACACACCATGCACATGGATGACGCTCCAAGCATTAAGGGTTCAACAGGAAATGGATCAGTGAGAGGCCAGTGATTTACTGTATTAAAGCCACGGTAGTTTACAGATGAGAAGCAGAGCGCTTATAAGCTCGGTGGGCGGTATAAATATTTAGAAGACATGCGGCTGTAGCGGTTTTCTCTAACCTAAGACCCATGCTGCTAAATTTATTCACTGCAAGTCTAATTAAAGATACAGTGCAAAATATTTCATAATAATGGATTACAAAAGGCAGAAACCCTGCACAGACGTAACACGTATTTTAATTTTAGTCATATTTTGACTGTAAAATATGTCAGAGCCAAATAAGAGTAGATTTTAATAATAACACAGGTGTGTTTATTCACATAATTCTTAACCCCATTGTGATTTTTTTACATAAATAACAACTCAAAAAGGTATCTACAAAAAGTGCTCTGGTTTGTACTTAACAACTTTATGGGTATTTTTCAAGCTAAGTACAAGCATCTTGACTTTGACAGAATGCAGTGTTGGCCCTTACATCGGTTCAGAAAGGCATCTATGTTTTTGTTTTTCCGCAGGGCGGGATAGTTTAAGTCATGAGCCAAGGCGCTGATGGAATCCTGCAAAGACAGAAAGAGACAAAGGAACTCAATCAGCCATTATAAACAAACAAAGTATGGACTCTCAATTAAAACACAGCGAACTTCTAGATTTACCCCTGGTGCAAAAAATACTCCCTCAACAGAAATTTGTCATTCTACCACCTACAAAGGAAAACAAATACTGTCCACCTTTGGAACTGTTATTATTACTATTTCCCCCCAAAAAATTAAAATTGAGAAACATGAAAAATAAAGTTTCCTTCCAAAGCTGGATTCAAGTTTCATTTTTGTTGGGAAGTAAGGAAGGATTCTCTTTTGCTCCCCTTGATCTGTCAGGACAAGTCTTATTTGCTGTGGAGCCCTGACATTCTGTTGGATGTTAATAAAATGAATATATGCAGGAACCAAGAAGGAAGGAAATAGGTGTTTGTGAGCCTTGTCCGCCTAAATGCAACATTTTGAGTCGACTGCCAATGTGCAACAAAAAACAGTGACAGAAGGACAATGGATGTTGGATGTAAAGACATAACTATTTGGAGGGGGGAAAAAAATACAAAAACTATCACATGATGCTGTTAAAGCCCCCTTGCCCACACACACAGACTATCACCAGCCGAACAAACACCAACCCCTCACTGAGGCTTAACGCACAGGCCAGTGGCAGCACCGGCCCAAAAGCCAGGGCCTCACAAGTGTCATCAGCGCTTAAATCAGCAGTGTTGAGTTTCACATGGAAACCTAAAAGCCTCTGTGATCCGAACCCACGAGGCTGGCAGGGCGGCTGGGCAACCAGGGGTGTTGCATGACCCTCCCTTCCCCAAAAACAAAGGTCAAGTGGAGTCGCCCAGTGTGTGTGTGTGTGTGTGTGTGTGTGTGTGTGTGTGTGTGTGTGTGTGTGTGTGTGTGTGAGTGAGTGAGGGAGGGGGGGGTCGAGTCATTAGTGCCTATCAGCCTGTTTGTTCGGGACATGTGAGTGGGTGGGCAGGGGCATGTGGAACAATTCTGCATCTTTAAATAGCAGCGGTGAGACGAGATCTCCCCCAACGCAGGCGGTGGAAATAGACCGGAGGGCTCACAAGCTATTGTGGGACAAACAGCTTATGGGTCTGGATTTTCATGTAGGGCTCCCAGCCAATGTGGTTTTAAAATAGGCCATATCATGATACATGCTATACATTATCATATTTCTCCTCGAAAGCTATTCATAAGTACTAGGAGTGGGCAACAGAATCAAAAATCCTAATATTGTTGATCATAAACCTTAGTATCGATGCTGCAATCCCCGTGTGTGTGTGTGTGTGTGTGTGTGTGTGTGTGTGTGTGTGTGTGTGTGTGTGTGTGTGTGAGTGAGTGAGTCAGCGGGGACCCGAGTCATTAGTGCCTATCAGCCTGTTTGTTCGGGACATGTGAGTGGGTGGGCAGGGGCATGTGGAACAATTCTGCATCTTTAAATAGCAGCGGTGAGACGAGATCTCCCCCAACGCAGGCGGTGGAAATAGACCGGAGGGCTCACAAGCTATTGTGGGACAAACAGCTTATGGGTCTGGATTTTCATGTAGGGCTCCCAGCCAATGTGGTTTTAAAATAGGCCATATCATGATACATGCTATACATTATCATATTTCTCCTCGAAAGCTATTCATAAGTACTAGGAGTGGGCAACAGAATCAAAAATCCTAATATTGTTGATCATAAACCTTAGTATCGATGCTGCAACAGTATTGTAGCAATGACTATTGGTTTGACAAAATAGTACATGTCATACAATGACATGTATGATTTTTGACTTAAGTGAGGGAAGGGAGATTATTATCACAATAATCATTAGAACAGGTAGAAGACTGATAGATTTCAGAAAATTACATACTTTTACTGTAATTCAGCCTTTTGAACCAGGAAAAGACAACAAGTTCCAGGTGTGCATTTACATCTAAAGGACAAGGGACGCTCATTTGAAGACAATAACACATTCTTGACAGAGAAGACAGACGGTTTGAGCGAGCAGTGTCAAAATGGAAAGACCCTCATTAAAAAGGGGGCGTGGTCTAAGACACAAAGTATCATCCAATAACAATGCAGTCCTGACATCCTGTCCCAGACGTTTTAAACTTCCTTCAAAACTTGCTTCATGTGACCCCTAACAACTCACAGGATGACAGAGCAGGGAAATTATGAGAAATGAGTCACACCTTGAATCTTGTGACCACAACAACACACATGAATGTGAGGGGGGTCATCAATGAGTCACATCTCAAAACGACTCATCAGCGCACTACTTACTTGTGACCCTGATGTGCATACAGAGAGAGGGTCAACAACTCAGGTGACCACCTCCAAGGTGTAACGACCCTACCAGAGGTTAAATACCGTGGATTCCACATCAATGTTTAGAACTGAAGAAGCCCTTCAGATGAGGGGTGAAATGTCTTCAAAAACCAAAAAAAGAAGTCCAGATGCCTTCAACTGAAGCACTTAAGACTACCTCAACTGAATGAATGAGAACCTACACAAACATATTAATAATGGCACTTTTGCACTCCCTAATGACAGTCTGAGAAATGGCCAAAAATTGCATACTGATTGGGCTCTAATTTCTGTGGACACTCTGACTTTGGAGTTGGAGTGTGAACCCTTCAGTGCAAGTGCATGGTTGTAATTATTGCTTTATGAAAATGAGTGAACGATTAAACGCGTATTCACAACTCCATTGATCTACAACTTGTGGCAACTGAACGCATTAATGTTTTCAAGAATCAAAAACTCAAGCGTGTCCAAAACGTTTTTGCATTATTAGCACTATAAAGCAGTCGTTAACGCTGTGCAGGTGCACAGCAATGTGGCGTTAACGACAGCGGGGAAGTCAGCAAGTAAACAATGCTCTGTTTTAAATATCTAATAAACAAACTGTAAATGGTGTGCGTAATACAAACAGGTTTGTGAGACTATTTTTACAATTTTAACAAGGGTTACACGACCATTTTGCTGGATCATTTAATGGCCATCTATAACATCTACGACGCCACAAACATCATGACCTACAAGAGCTTTACCTGTAATTACATGATTACACTCACACTGCTGACTGACTTTCTACACAGTGCTGATTATTGACAAAACTTCCCTTGTAAACTTTTCTTGGAAGAATTTAGGACACTTGTAGAGGGTTTTTTTTTTTTTGTTTGTTTTTTTTTTGAGGGTTGACTATTGCTGGTGTAGGTGAAAGCCAGAGATGTTACAGCAGAATTAAGTTATTATTCTTTACTATGGTATTATCATTAAGCCGGGCAGCTGTCATCTTGTTGCAGTCTGCAAGTTATCACTGGTTATCGCCCACAACTGTTTACAGTGCACACACGGTATGCGAAATCTTGTGTGAGAAGGGTTCAAAATCATATCTCTTGCCTCCTGAACGAAGCTCACAGGAGTCAGAGCCAAACATCATTTTTGATAAAAACTTGATTTTCACCCCTGGAATCGGGACACATTTGAACATGATCGTGTGGTTTCGACCGAACACCTACTCCACCAAAAGCCACGACGCAGAGTTTCTCAGTTTCCATCTAAATGTAAAATGAATCACCTCCCCGCCCTTAAACATGAAAGCCTGCAGCTCAAGGACGGATTTAAAAAAACAAACAAACCAAAAAACCCATCTCAAAATATTAGAATATTTCGCTGTAAGTGTATAAGCCCTAATTATCAAAATTAAAACAAGAAGGCCTTGATATATTTCATTTTGTTTGTAATGAATATAGAATATATGAAAGTTTAACATTTTGAATTCAATTTTTTTTTTTTTTAAAGAACTTTTCCAGGATATTCCACTTTTTTGAGATGCACTAGTATATTTTCAGGTTGGCTACCTAATGATTTTGGATACTAATAAAGGGAGATAAATAAACAAACAAATATTGCCCCTGGATTTGTAGATGGAACACACTCATGGTCACATTCAGTGAGTATTTGTGTAATCGTTGGGGAGGCTGGATATTTGCTTTCAATATCTGTAAGATTTCAACTTCAAAAGGGTAACCTTTCCAATCAAATGACACCTGACATTTGATTATTTTTGTATCCATACGAGTAACTGGTTCTCTACCACAACAGCCACTGATGGCTGGAGATGCTGGAACTTGCAAATGTTTGAGCCCCACAAACAATAAATCAGCTGTCAGACATATCATAAAGACTGTGTTTTCTGATGACTTTATCTTTATAGAGCCCAATATAAGAACAGAACAAATATGTCCAGTATTAATGCACTGGTGGATGATGACCGAAGCAGTAAATAAAAAAAGAAAAAAAAAATAGACTCAGAGTTCTGAAAAAAAAAAAACTTCAAAGAGATCCTTTGTGCACGCAAAATAAAAAAATGATGGTGGACAAACAGGAAATAGTGATGTAAGGTCACTACAGGGTAACTCTATCTGAATTCCAGGAAGTGATTTCAGCTTCCCATGTACATAACTTCCTGCATTAGGCATCGCGGTGACCAACATGTCCACCACAGAAGCGGACACAGGTAACCATGAAAATAGAACTGAGAATGTCTGGTGAGATTTGAATTAGATGAAATGAGAGCGAAACTGGATTCTTGTCCCTTTCACAGTCTGGTTAAATTACACAACACAGGCCGTGGTTGCTCCCATAAAGGTGAGCGCAGTGACTTCTCATGGGACTTTTATCTGTGACTCACCAGCACTGACAGAAACGATCTTACTTATTGAACCCCAATAACGATCCCTGACCATGACTGTCAGGATTCATCTTTAGCCCCAAATGTTACCAAAATAACCTGACTGACAGCCACAGCTGGTTATGTTCAACTCTAACACAGGAATTCTCTGGGCAAAGAGACTTTTCTGAAAATTATTACATCAGACCTTTACTACTTTTTGTTAAACTCTCGGGAATTCAGCGTCAGCGGCTGTGACGGCAAAACAAAGGTGTGATAGCCTGTCAGGACAAAAATGCCTGTTTGTTGTCAGGGGTTAGAGTCTGTTGGCTTAGCAGTTTTATCAAAAGTTGATGTGGATGCATTCTTAGGACAGGTCAGACGGCGGGCACGTCAAATTAAAGGCCACAGTGATGGACCTTCACGGCCTGCACGGCTCTTTGGACCATTACTTTGAATAGATTTCAGTTAAAAATGTTTCATGTTTGAATTCTATTGAGTCCATTTATTATAATCATTTTCTAATGTATAACTTTAACAAAAAATGTGTACAACCTAAGAAAGAGAGTTCGGATTGCGTCGAGATGAGGTTTCCTTAAGTTACTTTAATTATCAGCAAGTGTTCCTCACATTATCTTAGTTCTCGGTTCTTCATTAACAGGTCGACTGTTGACTGCGTGTCCGTGCCTGCGCTTCCTGAGTCACACACTATCTCTTAGACGACGCCTGCCTGGACCTGGACCCGACCCCGGAGGGTAAACTCACCAGAAGGGTTTCCAAGTTTAGTGCCGACTGCGGGTTCCTCATTAGGGTCTCCAGCTTCTTCAGCCGGCTCTCCAGCCTGCTCTCCGCTCCCGGCATGATCACGGCGCAATGTGTCCAGGTCAATTGTCATTAAAGACGCAGTGAGACACACAAACAGAAAAAACACCTGTGGGCTTGTTGTCCGCCCGTCTCAGCGCCTCATGCCAGCAGTTAATCATTTACCCGCCGCCGCAACACGCTGGCTCACACCTTTCCGGCCATGAACACCGGCACCGACTCGGCCCGACTCTTTTTACACCCGCGTGGAGACGCGCGTCCCTTTTTCAGGTGAATCCCGTCCGTTCCCAGTTAGTACGGCAGAATCTGATCCGACCACAACGTGTCCAATCCGTGGGACGGGTCGCTGTCGCGTCAAGGTACCCCGAGAGGAGCAACGCAACTTCCGGTTACAACTGTCGGGCTGGAATTTGTATTGCCCTCTTTAAAAAATAAATCACTTGTAACGCGCGTTGAAATAAATAGTAAAGCCTTTGCTGTTAACTAACAAAGGAAATAGCTACATCAACAAACGAGCAATTAAATTGAGGAATAAATAAGATATTAAAACCTATATTGACCCTCTTATAAGACTCAATCCCATAAATAAGCCATTTTTTTTATTAATTCACTATCTAATGAAGAAATTAAGTCAGACTATATTTATCTAGAATTAAGAAAAAATTTAAATATTCCTAATGTTAAATTGAAGATTTTGTAACTAAATTAAAAGAACCCTTTATTTAAAGAAAAATAACGTTGTCTGGTAAAAACTGGAGGAAAAAAAACCCTCTATAAGCCCATAATATATACATTAACTTAAGCTACATTAAAATGTTTTATTTCACTTAACATCTCCTGTTTGCCATAGTTTAAAGATTGATTGTTTGAATGTTTTTTGAGGTGAGTGTGTTAATATTGAAGCACACTGTAGGCATCTTCATCTTAAACATGACAGAAGTAGCTAAAATTGAACTGTAACGTGTAAAAAAAAAAGAAAAAAAGGCAAAGCTAAACAATATAACTAACATTGCCAATTAGCGCAGTTTGACGCTTTTATTTTGTGGGGAAACCCTACATCCGGTTTCATACAGCATAGCTGTAGCGAGACGACAAATAATAACCTCTTATCTGTTCTGACTTTGCCCGTGCAACGTGCTGAGGGGACTCTTATTCAGAGGTTTGGATCCCTTTCTGTCCACCTGGGACGTTTCAGCAGGCCGGAAAACCACTGCCCCGACCCCCATTCCAAGGTAGCCCCAGTCTCTGTTTCACCAAGCCGGAATTCCTGCCCTCTTATCTCATCAATCTGTTTTACCGTCACAGCTCTGGGCCTCGACCAACTCTCAGCATTTTAGGAATGCTGATGTGCTGGCTCTAAAAATAGAAGTTTACGGGCAGCGCATAATGAGTTATCTGTGTGAATTAGTGAGATATCCCGACAGTACATTCAGAAATAGAAAGCTGAAGCTCAACAAATGAAATCAGCGTGGGTGAAAATTAGAGGAAGAATATTTCAAGTCTCAGAGGAACACTTGTAAAAGCACAGCAGACGTTCTCTTGCTTTTAAGAATAACTTTTATTTTATTTTACTTTACAAAGAGGTCTCCACCAAAGCTCTTAGTTACTGAATCTATATTCAAATACAAACAATCTGTGAATATTTTTATTCAGACAGTGGGCTAAATGATTGATGAGGACTGACTGTATTTCAGCAACATTAACAAAAGTCTTTTTTTTTTTTTTTCTTTTTTTTTTGTCCAAACATCGCATTAACACACTTCCTGCATCAGGTCAGAAATGGCAATGATCAAAATGTGCAATAAAAACCAACAGCTCTTTTCTCTTTTCTACTTTTTGGCCTTTGGCGCCTGAGTGCAGGAGCCCCTGTTGACGCAGCGGCTAAATGTACGCCATTATGTCGCCACTGACTTACTCATGCTGTTGACAATGTCCCCTGGCCAGCCGAGGATGACACTAACATTATGGCATGACCTGTGGTGAAGATGTAGACTGGAATGAGTGG
>KV751333.1:10824735-10835194 GCA_001698575.1 Mola mola
ATGCGCAGCTGCACGCACACACACAATCACACTCACAAATTCACATCAATAGGCATGTCGTTTTGGAATGATGGCAGGGGTGGGTCGATTTGGAGTTATTCTAGGAGTAGGTCATGATGGCTACTTATCTCAAGGGAGTGGTGAACTCTTTATTGAGAGGAGGCTCACAGAGGCACAGCAGGCCCTCTTGGTATGACACGGCTGTAGCTGTTGGCAATATTAGGACGTAACAAGAAAATAATTGCAGCATGATGTGTAGGAAAAGCTATCTACTTGGCATTGGACATCTGTCAGCTGGCACTGGATTCAGTGTTCCCTGTAATGGTGCGGTTTTCAGCAGACTGCCTATGGGCCTCTTGGTGCTTTCTTGTCAGAACGGGGCAGGTGCAAATTTACAAAAGGCAAACACTGCCCTCTAGTGGGGATACAGAATATGTACATAAAGACATTTAAGAGCTTTTAGCACTAAAAACACAATCATTTAAGGAAAAAAAAACAAAAAAAAAAACAAGTGAAGAAATAGAACACCTTTTGTGAAAATCTACAAATGCAACATCCATAAGTTAAAATAACATCAAATAGTATCTGTGTAGAATTCAAATAGAAAGGCAGATATCTTACAGATAGGGCAAAAGTGTTGACAAAGCCTCTATAAATGATCCGGCTGGATCAAATGTCATCTTGTATTCCCAGCAGCGGGAACGGTAATACTGATGGATGCTTACTACAGTATCGGACAGTTGAGCGTAACACTAAATTTGGTACTATTACCACAAGCCTGTTTTTTAGAATGAGAAAATGAAGATTTTTAAAATGAGAACTTGGGTCAGTTCAGCAGTCGCGTTACTTGTATGCTCAGAATTGTGAAGTGACTTGTGTTATTCAAATTCCGATATGCTATCAAAACTTTGGGCAGATCAGATGAAAGGTCGAGAAGAGTCTGTAAATTACATATTTGTGGACCAGAGTCAACAGGATGCCATATTATGTGTATTAGCTGGCCTCCCCCATCAATTCTATGTAGTTTTAGAGGAGACAGAGGGATCATCCTTTTCCCTTAGAGACCATGTTGCACTATTCAGTCGTCTGTCTCGACAACCCAGGCAGGCTCCCTCCACACAGAGTATGAACTGCCAGATGATTGGTCTTAATCTCAGCAGAATTTCTCTCCTACATTGAAGGAACTGAGCAGTGGAGGGAATCACAGTCAATCAGTTGTGAGGACTTAGACCTCAGAACCAGAATGTTACTGTGTACCGTATTTAGATTGGGCACGAGGTGAAGGGGAGTTAGGTGTACTATATTCCTGGCTGTCGATCAAAAACTAAGAAAAAGAGCCCCTGAAGTCTGAGCCCTCGTCAGCCAGGTAACCCAAAACCTGGAGTGGGGAGTCAGCGTGGGATATGGGGAGAGGAACAATGTGGCTCTTTGTGCGAGCGGGGTAGGGAAAACAAACCGTTTTCCCCTGGAAAGAGATCATGTTCAGGCTCCATCTGAGAAGACCACACAAGGCTGATCAGAGCCCTGTCTGCTGTACGGCAAGAGGAGGAGGAGGAGGAGGAGGAGGAGGAGAAGCGCATCTGGACAGCCACACTAACTTTGAGCACATGCGCACACGCACTGACACACTTTAGGGCATTTGTCACACAGAAAGAAGATGTTTCATCTAAAGCGCTGACTGAACGCATTATAACACAGTCGCCGGCAATACTCTTTGGTCCAAAACAAAATGTATGACTGTGCCGCGTTCTCCCTTTTGACGTGATGACATGGCCATCTTGTCTGCTTCCTGGGTTTGTGCTCTGCTGGTCCTCAGGCAGAGCAACACTGTGGTAGGCTGAGGGACTGGCTGAAGGGTGTTGTCCACAAGAGGGCGTGGCACTAAATCTGGCACCACCATACAGTGTTAAACAGGGAGTCTGTTCATTAGGTGAAGAGGAGAAGGAGAGCAAAAAAAAAAAACAGAAAGTGGGAGAAAGACTCATGAGATGTTATGGATTCTGGGCTGAATCTGTGTAATTTCTATGTCTATCGTATCATATATCAAACTTTCCTGCCTGGACACTCATTCCTTAATCCGCCCATTCTCCATAAACACAGAGAATGAGGCTTTTAGTCATGTCAACACTCAGATAACTGTCGTAGAGGGTACAATCAAACCAAGAACATCTGGCCGCTTTCTGTCTCACACAGGCTTTCATTGAAACACCCATATTAAGCATAAACAGACGAACATATACGCTCACATGTAACGGGCCTAGGGTTCTGCACTCCCTCTGTCCCATTGCATTTTAGTTTCAAACACTTCAAACGCAAATACCCATGTGGTGGGATCAGATTACACGGGACTATAAAATATCCCAAATAAAGGCAAGGAAAACTGAGATGATATAACTGGCTGCTTCCTGAGTTGAAATCCACCAGTCGGCTGCTGATTCGGTCAGAGATTTTAAAAGACTTTTAGTAGAGGAGACAATAGAAAAGGACAGCAATGTTCAGCTCACAGCACATAGGTGGCAAGCTAAAGTCATTCACATCCAGCAGCCAGCTCCCATTACACATGACACAGGGCCATAAATTCATCTGCACAACACAAGCAGCATGCTGTGATGTGATACGTGCTGGTTACTAAGGGGATGCATGAAACCACAACAAAAGTGAAGCAGTAAACGAGGAACTCATTTAGTGAATGGGCATCGTTTAATGCTACAAACCATCCAGGATATAATATAAAGATTTGTGATGTGCTTTCCCTTTCAAAAGACAGAATTTTTAAACAACATCGGCCCATGGCCTTTAGAGCGGAAAGTGGGGAGAAAACCAGACCAGTTGAAATCCAAACCCATCTCTGGAATATCAGTGGATTACTCTGAGGGCATACAGTAAAATGGTAACATGAGCTCATTATGGCGAGATACCAGCTGGTGAGGATGATGGGTGCTGTTACAGCCATTTGGACTACCAATAAGCCAAGTGAAATCAATAGGCCTTTTGATTGGCCCAAAGTAAGGAGGGATTTTCTGCTCTACTCCTATGGCAACATCTGGTTGGCGGCAGACAGTGGTGATACGTGAAGGAAACAGATATAAAGGGGAGGGTGATCAACATACACAGGTTAGACGAGCTGAAGCCAGAGAAGGGTGTCATTATGACATGCGTGGTCAGAGCCGATGGTTCGGCCACTGTGTCTTCTAGTGGAATGCCAGAGCTCTATCACATCTGAGCGCTGACTGTCACTTGCGATATCCAGTCTCCCTGACAATCACCCCTGTCATCAGAAAAAGGTATGCACTGCTGTGTAGTTCACAGTGCGAGAGTTTGACTTTGTCATCCTCACTTGATTTGTCTGTCAGACTCAGGTTGGACAGACCATCCCATAACCTCAAGGTCACAGTTTTGCCTCAGCAGCATCCATCTGTCTCTTCCAAGACAGTAGGCCTTCGACACTTTCATACACTGCAAACTACTCAAGGTGAAAGTTTTGTCTAATTGGTTCAAATGTAAAAATATCTCCCTCCTATTGTATCTAAGCATAGCCAAGTCTAGAAAACAGGCTGCCACGTAAACAAAGCATTGTGACTGTCAGGTTGTGGTGAAGTGATCGCCTTTCAAAGTGACTCTCACTGCATGTGCCCTCAGACTCCATCCTCTCCTCTGTTGTAACCTTAAACCCCCGGAAGGGTGCCTGGTAACCGGGATTCTCTCCCTTTGGCGCCATGCTGTTTAGTGACCATGTGCATACTGTAAGACTTGTGATTAAACTGTGTATGTGTGAATGAATGTATGCGCACATTTGTAAATCCCTACTGGCATTTACAGAACAATGTGAGAGGTTTAAGGGTGGTTATGCAAATCACAGGCAGACAAAACTTAATATACTTGTAAATTAACCAGACCCCTCTCATGAATTCTCTGATATATTTCCAACCTATGAACTTTCCTTGTGGCATCTTTTGGATGCACGAGTAAGATAATAAGGTACAGTCATCCCGCCCTGCCTTATTTCAACACGGATCTCAGCATTATCAGAGAGAACAATTAGCAAAAGCAATGCTATCATACTGTTCCTGACCTTTAATGTCTCACCTCCATCCTCTATTTATTCTGATCACGGATTCGAAGGCATCGCCTCTTCAGAGCTGGTTCCATGTCTCCAGCACTAGGAATATTAGCAGGGCTCCTCAGGCTACCCTTGTCCCTGAGCTTGGGCAAGAGCAGCGGGGTGGTGGTCCCACCTGTTTTTGGTGCTGTGGGCAGAGCATAGGCATGGTCCTCATCTGGAACATGGGGGTCCTGTCCTACCTCTGCGACTACTGCTAAAGGTTCCTCAGACTGACTGACTGGGCCTTCAACCCGCACTGGGCCAACAACAGAGCACTTGTTCTCTTTGATAGCCTCCAGCTCACTTAGCACAGGATCAGGGGGTGGTGCTGGTACTCTCTGGGGAAGAGAGGAATCTGGACTGGCGGGTGCAGATGAGGATGACATACTATTTGGACTCAGGTCCTGAGATGGCAGGGCAGATGATGTGATAATATATGGATGGCTGTTTCTTGTAGGGCTAGGTGGGGTGTGTGTAGGTGGAGTGCACGAGTCCTGGTGCTGGTGGACAGTGTCATGGAAAGGGGACTGTGGTAAAGGAGGGGTGGGTCTGATGACATCATTGAGCCCAGATCTTATACACTGCCCTGTTCCTGATTCCCCAAGCCCTAGCAGGTCCACAACTCCATTGGCAGAAGACCCTTGCTTCACTTGGGTCCTCTGAAGAACCCTTTGGATGACTTGTCGTTCTGACTGCTGCTGCTGCTTATAGTCTGTGAGCCCCTCTGACTCTGAGCAGAGGGATTCATTGTAGTGTGCTCTGGGGGAGGATGATCCACTGTGGGATGTGGATGTCGGGGCAGGGAATGACCTCTCGGATTTAAACCAATCATTGTCCTTTACGTTTGGGTCACTTGGTGATGGGAGACCTTGAGTCAAAGTTCCATCCAATTTGTTGGCGACCAATTTGTTTTCCCCTTCATGGATGCCTGGAGATGGTGGCCTTGTAGCCCTGGATCTACACCTGTCTGGCCCATCTGGCACAGGCTGGATAACACCACTGTGACTTTGAGTTTCTGGAGTTGCCTTAGGAGGGACTGGAATGGGGACAGGAATGGGTATGGGGACAGGCAGTGGAACAATGATAGGATAAGGCACGAGGACCGTGGGTTGGGGCAGTAGAGGGCTAAAGGAAGGAATTCCAAAGTTCATTATGGGAGGCATTGGGACAGGACCTCTAGGCATCATGTTGAGAGGAGGGGAGTGCAAGCCAGGGAAGTAGGCTCCTGGGAAAGGATGGATTAATCCAGAGTGATTAATTGAAGAGGAGGCTGGTGGCTGCAGGTGAGGAGAGTGAGGAGGTCTGTGAATAGGGCTTGAAGGCGGCCCTGGGTGTCTTTGTGGGTTTGCAAGGGGGCTTTTAAGGCCCTGAGCATGGAGAGGAGGTCTGATGAAGGACATGGGGATTTGAGGTACTGGCTGATGTTCCAGGGTAGGACGAGGATGTGGTGGAGGATGAAGAGGAGGTGGGTGGGGTGACACCGCCACAGTGGGGGGATGTGGATGCGACTGGATGGGTCTCTCCACTGTCCTCAGCCCGGATACGTGGGCCTTTGAATTAGAAAAGGATGCCTCTGAGGGGGAGATGGAGGTGGATTCTGCTGGTCCATGGATTGTGGTGGGACCTTTAGGGGAAAGATCTTTGTGAAGAGCTTCTCCGGCACTGCCGCCGCTGCTCCAAGACTCAGGAGTTAGTAGCTTTTGTCCCATATGTATTCCGTCCACCCTCCCCTCCTGGCTGGGTCTGTTTGGGCTGGAGCTGGTGAGAGCTGCACGAGCTTCTCGGTAGAAAACATCCATCTTGTACTGATTCAGACACTTGGTGCTGCAGAACTGTAGACGTTCCTCACCAGACCCAAAGTCCAAGTATTCTTTAGTGTGACGGACATGCTTGCACCAATCACATACCTGTGGCACAGGGGAGAGAGACTGTGGGGAGTTATTGAACTGTTGGCTTCTAGATGAAAACTTTCAAAACCATAAAGTAATGGGATTAGACTAACTTTATCCCAGTGACTTAGTGTTAAAAAAAAAAATGCACAATACAAAATACTGTGTGAAATACAGTGTGTTCTTACTCTGATATTGCTGTTTATCTTCAACACCAATCTCGGTGAGTCCTCTGTATGAGGGTGCTGAGGCGATCTCTCCCCATGGAGGTCTTCATCTCTGGCCTGACGGGGGAAACACATATGACACACGTATTTACACTCCAATGTGTGATCGTGTTGCTGCATTTGCTTTAAATCAAATTGGTATACTCTAATCATGATCTGTCATCCTTAAACCAAATTTGAGCTTCTTAGATTACGAATGCAAAAAATAGCTTCAAATGAACTGCCATGTCATCAAGGATAGAAGCAGTTGGCGCTTCACGGAAGACACGATCCATAAAAGGTCAGTATAACAATGGAAAATCATGCTGTTGTGAAAAAGACACAATTCTACAGCCTACACACATCATAAAGGTGATTTACTGTCATATTATTAATCTCCTTGCCAAAGTTGATAAAGGAAATTCTTGATTTGTGCAAGTTGATCTGTTGTGGCTCTGAGTGCTCCCCCATCTATGTGACCCACTGAGTCGTGTTGAGTTACGAAACATGAGGCAGCTGAAGGTAAGGTATGCACTGAAAGTGGACACCTCGCCCCAGGCCTCCTGGCTTTCCTCTCAGACAAGCAGCAACAAGCCAACGGCAAACCTTCCCTCCCTGCCTCCGAAAAACTAGAGGGCATGTTGCACACAGTCTGTTCAGCCCTCCTGTTTGTCCCTGTCGTCCTGTGAATAAACCTACCACAGTATGAACAACAGTGAGGGTGAAATGGGATATAGCTGCTAGTCACACTGCACCTCTGAAGAAGATATATCCGTGTCATAATGGAAAGTAAAAAATCATGGCAAAGTGCGTCAGAGCAATTCACCATAGTTGCAACTTTCCTGTCCTCCAGACCAAAGCCATTTAATAGCTGGCCCCTGCTCCATTAACGAAAAACTGATACTAAGTGTCCTCTAGAAACTTTGACCTCCCTCCTACCATTCCTATACTGGCTCGTCTACAATAACTATAAAAGTGTGTTCTCAGAATTCCCCCTTTCTATATTCTTAAAAATTAGATTCATCATTTACGACCTTGCATGTTCAGGAGTATTTGTTTCTGAAGGTCTGTTTACCCGTCGGACACTATTTTATTTTTTAGCCTCCTTTACACAGGGGGAACAAAGAGTCTGATATATGGTACAGGAGTGTTTCCAATCAACTAAACTTGCTCAATTTATATCTATAGACGAGTCATCAATGGAGAAGTATCAGGAATTCAAACATCTCATCCACAAAGACTGCTCACAGTGAGGTGGATAATTATTTTATGCATATTTCATTAACCACCAACCTTATTGCGTTTGAAATAGGCCCGTCTGCAGGCAGCAAAACACTTTTCGCTGCAGAAGCTCTTGAGCTCTGAACCCATACATAGAGAGTAGCGTTTCACTCCTTCCTTCTGGCACCAAACACACACTATCTGCACGTTCTGTATGTCGTCCACTGCAGGGAAAAGCAGAGAAAGATTATTTGAGTGTCATTAATGAGTGCAATATGAAAAGGTTCTACTACCTCGCTTTGCTGAAACGACTCAGTCTCACAAGAGGAGTGAGTGGCTGACAGGGTTAGACTGATCTTTTTATGGTGAGACTGGTATTCATTTTAAACTCTCAATACAGCTAAAGCTAAATTCTTTTTAGTGGCTAACTGTTTAATGTCACTAAAAACTCATAGAGATGTAATGCAGCTTTGCTCTTTTTTTGACCGAGAACTGATCATTTTGTAAATTAGGGAATCATGGGCGCACAGCTGGAGGGACTTTAAAAACATCCAGTGGAATATACCTCGCTAAGAATTACTCTTTTTAGTCCACTGTCTTCGGCCACACTTGTCCCACTTCTTCTTAATATCTCCATGTATTTACAGTGCAGCCTGTATTTATGGGGACACATTTGAATTGTTTAGATTCTGTAATCTAGAGTGGACTTTCATCATAAGTTTGAAAGTTTTTCCTTCCGTAATGTGTATATAGTATAAAAAAAGGCTGCAGGTATTACACTGTATATTTAGAGTATACATTTTTAAATAGAGGAGGATTCTTAAAATACTGGACTATTGAGTGAATAGTCGTGGGCTGCACAGTGCATCGAAATAATATTAGAGCGCATCAATATCATCTAGATGAACTGAGTCTAACAAATACAAAAATACCAACAACAAAACATAAGAAAAACATTCCCCTTATGTGGCTTCTGACACCCATATTTGCTCCATCCACATTGCTGACCGACTGACTGACTTTTCAATTCTAAGCATCAGACAAGTGCAATATGCATTTGTTAATCTGGCTGCAGCAATGCTGTGAACTAAAATCACATCTAATATGCCTTCCATAGTCGAATACCTGCTGATGGTTTAATAAGGGGAACAATGACAGGGGCGCTCTTGTGCTCTTTGGGAGTGGGCAGGCATGGATTTGACGAGGAAGAGGAAGGTGAAGAGGAGGGAACGCTGGAAGACTCCCGCTCTCCGCTCTTCATGGCAAGGACTGAGTGACTGACTTTGGTGTCCAGGATCTTGGGTTTTGGTGATGAGTTTTCTGAAAGACACAAACGCAGTGCAATGAGTTGTCGTGCAAATCCATAATATGGCTTACACGATGAACTGTAACAGCTTAGCCCCAACACTGATTTTAGTGCAAATGCGCTGAGAAAATAAATGAATCGATGATACGTGAGGTGCCGTTACAGGAGAGTGTGTCTAATGAATGCGTAGAGTGATTCAATGTCTGTGGAACCTGTCAGTGTAACATTCATTGAGTGTTCTGACACCGAACTTCAGACATCTGCCCCTCACCTTTTAGCACTGACACATGTTGACGCCTTTCTCTGATGTTTCTGATATCGCCGGCATCTGAGTCTCGGAAGTCCACTTTGTCATAGCCATACCATCCCAGCAGCTCGTTCATGGTGCTTTCTGCAAACGTCTGCAGGAGCAGAAATCACAGATTAGGCTTCCATGTAAAGGGATACAGTAAGTGAGCCACGACCTGCCTGCAAATGGGAAATTGTGACCCTAGATGTTATGGTTGTTAGTGGAACTTTTTATCCTATGTTAAACATAATCAAACCTTCCCTGAATCAATGCGAGGGATTCTTTCTCAGCCCGGCCCAGTTGGAAACATGAATACAGGCACAGTGGAGTACACTATGACGCTTTTTCCATGATGTATTCAAGTTGTTTACTCTTGCTAAATCTGAGACGGAAAGATTTAAAACCTAACACCAGTGTGAAATCTATGAATCACTCTTTGTTTATCTCTTTTAATTGGGGAAAAAAAAAAAAAAAAGAGAGGGCGAAAAGGAAACTGTTCTCTGCAGATGGGACGTGTGGTCCCCACTTTTTTTTTTTTTATTACGTCCAGATGAAAAAAAAAAAAAAAAAGGTCTCTCTCTTTATCCACCCACCTCTCGCTCTGCTTTGGGAGAACCGGATTGGGAGAGAAACCTGATCCGGAGTGGGCAGAAATCAGAGCGGGACACCCTACACCACTGTGAGGTCCCACGGTTCTCGGAAATGCCCCCTCTCCTCTCCCTTCTCCTCTCTCCAGTGTCCAGCACTCACTCTCTCTTTCCCCAGCTTTCCCTCTCCTCTTCCTCTCCCCCTCAACCTCTCATCTTCACCATCCTCCCCTCCACCCCAGCACCTTCCAGCCCTGACACCCGACACAGTGCTGCCTCTCAGGTTTCACCCTTTTCCAGCACGGCTAGCCTGCTGTGGTGGTGTTGTAGTGCTATCGTACTGACTGCACATTCTTTCCCCTGCTTTCCTCGCTCCGACCTCTGCTCTGCACTACAGGGCCTCAAAGAAATGGATCCCTCCCTTGCTTGCTCACTTTCTGCTGTGTGTGTGTCTGGGCGAGTGTGTGGGTGAGTGCAAGCAGTGGTATCATATCCAGCTAAATATGCCTAACGATGATTAAAGTTAAGTATCCGGTGTCTGGTGCTGCGTTCAGGGCTGACGTGGAGGGAGTGTGTCCGAATGTGGTGTTGAAACAGATGTATTACAGAGACAGGCTGGACCTCAGCTGTGCTCCAAATCACTTGGCCCGCCTGCCTTCCTTCCCTTTGTCATTTCACCGTTGGGCTCATTTTGAAGCTGCACATCTCAAGATAGAGTCGTGTCTTTATCACATCCTGTAACTTTGGCAGGATTTCAGCTCTTCTATTTGCAAACGGCCTCATTTGGTCATTCTGCTTTTCTGTTAACGAAAAGGTGATTTTTTTTTTTTTTTTTTTTTTTTAATCCCCCCCCCCCCCC
>KV751334.1:0-33660 GCA_001698575.1 Mola mola
CCCTGTTGTGACACTGGAAAGGAAATGGTTACCCAACTAAATAAAGAAAAGGATAACTACCGTAAATGTTAACCTGTGCTATAGAACTAACTGGAGCTCTAACCTGCTCTCCTGTTGCCACTCCAATCCCGAGTGGAGCCAAAGCCTGCCAAAACATATTATTTATCAGTCTTCACTCATTATTAGTATACTAAATGGGCCCACTGGGCACTGGTTGTTCACAAATTGTTCACAAAGAGATGTAAAATAATTAACAAGATGAAAGGTAAATTTAAAGGGATGCATAATTACCACAGAGATGAAAATGATCCCACTGATGCAAAACATAAAGAAAGACACACAAAAGAACTAGAGATGTACAAACGCCACAAGGAGTCTAAAAGGACTAGAAAGAGATTCAAAATGACTTCAGAGGGTCATACCACCAGAAAACAACAAGATGCAAACAAGATACAACATCAGAACAGGTGTTCTGATCTGAAACCACCGAGAGACATAAACAACCACAAAGAGATGTACAATAACTACAAAGAAACACAAAACAACTACAGAGAGACAAAAAAACAACTAAAATGAGATACAAAATGGACATAGCAACACACAAAGCAACCACAAAGGTATACAGCATCTTGATCCAATTTTGAAGAGGATGTTTATCTTCTGGAGTCCTTTATCTCATAATTTGTCCACATCAACACACAAAAACATGAACAAGCTGGAAAACCAAAGGTCTCTCACCTTGGAAATTGCAGCGTGACCCAAGATGTCATCTGGACATGTGGGCTCCTCGATCCACAGAGGTTTGAACTCAGCCAACTTTCTCACCCAACTGATGGCCTCATTCACATCCCACCTCTGATTGGCATCGATCATCTGACACAAAAACATTTTTATATTCTGTTATTCACTAATGCAAATGCAATAGTGGGGGCAAGAATAGCCTTACCAAAGTGTTACTGGGTCCAATCATTTGCCTTATGAGGCGGCACCTGCGTATATCGTCCTCCAGATCGGCACCGACTTTCACCTTGAACTTCGTCCATCTGTTCTTAAGTGCATCTGTGCAGAGCTGCAGAAACACACACTTAGTTAAATACAACATTTACTTGAATACCTAAGAAATGACACGTTTCACAGCACAGAAACCTGTCTGAGCAGCTCATCTGAGTATCCGAGCCATGCACAGGAGGTGGTGTAGGCAGGATAACCCTCCTTCAGCATCTGATCCTCTAGCAGGCAAAAGAGGCAGTTCACACAGGTAATAAATACTCGAGAAAGAGAGAGGGTCTTTTAACACAGCAATCATGGAGTGCAGCAACCTATTACGCAGGCTAAAAGCTCTCCTGTTAGTTTCTTAAGAGGCAATTTCATTCTACAAGAACCCATTTAGCCATGTAATTAATGGCTCTTTTTAGGGTGCTCACCTCTCTGCTGCTTGCCCTCCCGTGCTTTCACAAGTATGTCTGAATGAGACAAGAGAAGCAGAAAATCCTCTTAAAAAGAAGGGATTTCATTCCCCAAACTGTACAGTGCATCATTGACCGGCCTCACCGAGAGCCTCCTCCTCTGTAAGCGCATCAGTGATGTATCTGAAGTCAATGCACCTCACAATCTGCTTGGGATCCTAAAACGACACACAAAAGATGCGCCATTTCCCTCACGATGGCACAATCCTGGATGTAAATAAAACATTTGCCGTGCCTCACCATGTCAGCAAGCAGCTTCCACAGCGGCTACAGGAAAAATGATGACAACACGCTGTGAGTCATGTCAGTGTGGAAGGGAATGGAGTTTTTCTGATAATGACAGTCCCACCTTGCCCTCAGCTCTCGCCCACAGGTCCCACACACCATTCAGGACTGCAGCTGTGGCTAGGTGGATCACTCCCTTCTCTGGGCCTAACTGCTCCACACAAGAGTGTCAAAAGTACACAGGTAGCACCGAAAAAATGTATTAGTAGAGTTTGCATTACAAAGACAGCAAAATCAGGATCTAAAGTAAATAAAATGTACAGTTAAAGCCATTAAGTGAAATAAAATAGCATTTTTGGGCAGAGTAAATAATTATTATCCTGGACTTCAAGACCTTCAAAAACTATTTTCTTCCTACATACCTGTACCTTGTATTCAGCACATGCCTTGGCCCATGCTCATCAGGGTTAACAAGATTTCACATATTTGAGCAGTGAGTCTGGGGTTTTAATAAAATGATGGAAGCCTGACAGAGCGGTTTTTAAATTTGTTTTTCAACTTGCCCTTACCCATCTCATCTGGCCATCACTGGTCAGGAGGCGGTAAAACCCACGGAAGTCGCTGACAATCTCCTCCAAGGATTTCCCAATAACCAGTCCTGCCAGTGCCTCCACGGCACACACCACTGCAGAAATGTTATCAACAAACATCAGTCGCTACAAGCATAAAAGTATCAGGACAGCATGCAATTTTTGAGCCACTTCATTCCATATATACTGGCCATCATTGGTGCTAGTGGGATGCCTTTCCAGCAGATGAAACATGAAAAAGTGCCCATTACGGTGCATTACAGTGGGAATAGGTGATAAACTGCTCTTTAGGGTGCCTTTCCATTGGATATAATGCAAAAACGTGCCCTCTATGGTACCCTTTCAGTGGGTAGAATGACAAAAAAAAAAAAAAGGGTCCTTCTGGGGAGCCTTTCAAGCGGACAGAATCCGATAAAGTCCCTTCTAAGGTGCTTTTCCAGTGGATTTAACAGGATAAAGTGTCCCCTAGGGTGCCCTTCCAGCATATAAAACAGACCATAGTGCCCTCCAGGCTCCCTTTCATGGGGACAAAATGTATTAACATCCCCTGTCCCTCACGCATAATGAGTCCACTGTTGAGCCCTATTTTCGTTGTAGTCACATGATGACACGTTGTAATGATTACCTGGATTCACTGGCTCGGCCTCCCATATTCTCCTCTACCCTACAGCTCAGGAAGAAGGTGCTGTCAAGTGACGCAGCTGTTGGACTGACTTTATCTTACCGATCTCGGTGCCTTTTCCCAGCGTGAACGTGATGCCGAAGCCTCTCAACCCGCAGTCCGTGTCGATCACCACGTAGGCGACCGAATAGTCGGGATCGGTGTGCTGCAGGGTGGGAAGTCACACGAGGTCAGAGGTGCCACAGGCAGGTTACAGCCCGTGTGTCCAGAGGAGCCAGCTTCCCTACCATCGCGTCTGAGCCGTGCTGCTCCAAAGAAGTTGGGAATCTCACATCCCTCACGGTCAAATTGGTGATTTTGTGCAACATCTTGACGCTGAGCTCGCCGCAGTTTTGCACTACGAGTGGCTGTTTGCAGCAGTTTCCTCTGATGTTACCTGCGGTCGACCCAACCCCCCTCTCACCATTGGTTTAATCACTTAAAGAGACAAATCAGAAAGTGGAAATAAAGGAATGGACTGCAAAATCACGTCTTTATTGTCTCCACCCGCTGCCTCCGCCATCATTTATATTTGCAACCTTGTCCATTTTATTAATAATCTTACAAAATGAGGGTTTTATCATTTAAAAAGCCCATCTTCACAAGCTCAGGCATCAATTAGTGTTATTCCCATGATAGTACTGTCTAATACATGAGCAAAATGCAAACTGAAAAAAACCCCAAAACCTGCCATACAAAGTCTTTGCAGAGCCACTCTAGATGTTTCACATTTTAATAGACAAAAGGGTTGTTTCCAACATTTTTGCTATCTTTGTCCATGATTTCCCCATCCAGAGAGCCATTAAAATCTTCTCTATTCTTGTTTGGCAGATATGAAGCGTCATTCTGGTTGGAAAGAAGTCGAACGTCCAAAGAGTTTCATCACTGTTTGACTCACTGACCCATTACAGACGCTGTCTTCGTGTAAGTGTGCTGTGATCACCGTTTGATTGTACAAACGGGCCAGTGAGGGACAGACAGACTGAGATTTCTGCATGACAACGGACAGTCAGGAGAGAGACGCTATAAAACAATGTCCAGGTGACATAAACTGTGATAACAAATTCTAATAATAATAATAATAATAATAATACTAAAAGGACATAGAAGAACATATATATTAAAAATGTACAGTGAAATATTAAAACATTAGAATAGGCATTAGACCATGTCACTTTGTCACTCTGGTCATCCATTTGTTAAAAAAACAAAAACAAAAACAAAAAGCACTGTAGCTGATGAAATACATCTTCAGTCAAGCTGCGTGGGACTTTGAATAATAAACTGACTGTGATAATGACCATCGGTCCTCTTAGAGGGGGTTTACTATATTATCTATGTTAATAATTAATCATTTGGATGCACAATTTATCAACTCACTGCTAAAGATTACAATTTGGAGGCAAACGGAGCGTGAGATCTTCACATTGCACCACATAAAAGCCCAACAGCTGGACCGCCAATCTCAAGGATATATTTTTAGATTTTATCACAGCTTCCGTTGCAGCGCAACACTAGAGTGTGTTTGAAATAGTAATGAAATGCGGGTTCCTTCCTAATTGTATTTTTAATTTAAATTTTATCTAAGATGTCACACAGTTAAGACTGGTATAGTACCGTGGATGGAAACAAAAAATGTCAGGAAAAAAATGAACAAGAGGCGATCGCTGAACACAAAAATCAAGAATGGTTAGAGCAAGTAGTGGTTTTTGTTACTGGTCAGCGTGGCTTCCAGTCGCCTTTCAGTCAAACATTAAGAGCTCACATCTTCTTCCTGTCAGTAAGCCAGCGTGCTCCCGAGCACAGGGATAGGCAGCAGGCTATAGGTTTTCTCCAGGTTGGTACTGTGGCTCTGTGGCCGTGAAGTAGTCCTCCAGGAAGGATTGGAGGTACTCGAACGTGGGCCTCTCGTCTGGGTCCTTTTTCCAGCAGAGCTTCATCATCTCGTGCAGGGACTCGGGGCACCCCTGGGGGCAGGGCATGCGGTAGCCTCGCTCCACCTGCTCCAAGACCTCCCGGTTCACCATGCCTGCGGGCGAGACAGGAGGGAGTGTCAGCGCTTTAATCACCATCACTAATTATCTCGCTAGTATTTGTCAAACAACTGAATATTTTGGAAATGGCCATTAAAAATTCTTTATTCAGAATGGATTGCTTAACAAATTAAATGAACAGTTGATAGAATAGATGGACATTTGTGAAAATACACATTTGTATTATTTGAAACTACAGCCAGGAGATAGTTACCTTAGCATTGCATAAAGATAGGGAAAAGCTGGAAATAGTTTGCCTGGCTCATCGAAATGAAGGCAACAAGCATCAACCATATGAACAGCTCAATAATAATTATCATGTAATATCTTATTATTTCATCTATACCACAATCTAAGTTTCACAACTCTGGAAAATCATCACAACCTTCCAAGAAATACTCCCACACATAGCTGAAAAACCACTGAAAACCACTACTTTTCATTTTGAATGGTGAGTTAAGCAGCTTCAGAAATCCTTGTGCACAGATTATGTTACCTTTGGACAGAGGCTCGTTTTCTTTTTATGCTTCGTTAATGCCTAACTGTATTCAATTCAAAGTACACTCATGGGAGTGGACTGGCTCTCTCATCTAACGCTCAGCAAGAAAGTGAACATGCGTATGGCCCAAAGTGTAGTTCCTTGAATTAATTATCAAAATGGGCCTTTGATTTAAAAATTACATTCTCTGAAAGGACCAATCCTTTAGTTGTAGTTTTAGTGCTGTAGCTTAACGAGGAGCTGTGTGTGTGTGAAAGTGGTGCAAAAATGCCATGGGGCAGTATCAATCTAGCAGATGGTTATAAACAAGAGTGGTGTTCAATCTCCTGATTATCCTCCACCAGATGGTCTCATCTAATCTCAAACGTGCGTGTGTGTGTGTGTGTGTGTGTCAGTGCTCCCCCTGCAGAGGCTTAAACAACCAGCACAGACAATGTCAGACAGCACCAATTTATCCTCAGACATTAACAAGCGCGTCAGCTTGACGTCTGCTGAGAGACTGAAAGCTGATAACTCTGGCTGTGAATCACTGCCCTCTTACACCACCTTGAACATTTTTTTTTTTTTTTACCACGCCTCCTTGTGTGTGTGTGTGTGTGTGTAAATCTCCTCTGTCACCATCACTTACCTGGGTAGGGCACTCTGCCTTTGGTGACGAGCTCGGTGAGCAATATCCCAAAAGACCAGACGTCTGACTTGATGGTGAAGCGGCCATACAGAGCTGCCTCCGGGGCCGTCCACTTAATAGGGAATTTGGCTCCTGTGCATGATGGAGAGGACAGAGGTGAGGTGATTCCACTAGAGGGCGCATACCTTCAGTTCAGCCACCTTTCCAGGAAATCACAATGGCAATAGTGACCCACAATGACATCATGAAGATCACATCATTTTTGGTATTCAGGTTCAAACAGGCTCGTAAATGCACCCCAGACAAGGGTCTTAGGGCAATCAAAAGAAAGATTAAAGGAATAAACTGAGTATAACGGCGTTATTGTGGATTTTTGGATTTAAAGGGCTGTTTTACCCACATTCCCTGTCGTTACATGTTCTTTGGAAATGTTTCTTTATCAACATATAAAAGCAATGGATTAGCAAAGTAAAATACAAGCACACAACTACTGCATCTAAAAATATATAATCAGGAGTCACAGCATCTGCTTGAGAAATTAAGGCTTCTATAATCACACTTTGATCCATTTCAGATTATATTCTGTGAATATATTTTTGCATGTTTAATATAAATAATTAATAACCAGAAAACAATGTTTAATAGTAAGTAATCCACAAATAGCTCCATTAAAACTAGTTTTGATCTGTCCTGAGCCTAAAATCTCTGGATAAATAAAAGTAAAATTGAGTCCCAATGTGGAAAAAACCAAAGTGACAAACTATTTACAAACATTCTTATCAAGACTTGGAGAAATATATCTAGTAATTTTTTAAAGCAGTTTTTTTGATTCAGCCTCCATCTAACAGCAATAAGGGCTCATTTATTTCTGATGTGTCTGTGTTTAGTAATTTGTTTAGATGTCTACCTGCACACGTAATGATTGCAGTCTTTGAATTAGGTTGGAGGCAGAAATCCTAAAATGTGGTTGAAAAAAACAAAATCATCCACATTGACAGATGGGACTCTAGGTAGGGACCAGGCTTTTAAAGGAGATTCTAGCATTTTTCAACCTAAGGCCTATTTCACATTCTGTTTGAGGGTGTAAAATAAACAACTAATACTGCAGTGAAAAATTACAGCCAGAGTTCAGTCGCTCATGACCCTTTAGCTCAACAAGTCTACATGATGCAATGACACACAGCAAGTCAAAACTCTGGAAATAAATCCGTTTTTCCTGCCACTAACTACGCTCAAAATGTTATTGTAAGTGTCTGGTAACAGACAGCAAATACCAACAGTGAAACACCTGTATGTTTTGGACTAGATGACTGTAAAAATGTTGTATGAAACAAATGTTTATATAGATTTTGTATTTCCTCAGACAGGGACATTGTGCAGACATTTGAAAAAGATGAATTCTCCCAGAATGTGACAGCGCAACAAATCAGAGGGAACAGAAGCATCTGTTTTCTACTATTGTCCTAATTCAGCATGAGAGAAAACAGGTAGCCATCATAGCTGTGTGAAGTCACTGCTCATCTATTTCTTTCCTCATTTATTCGTGACTCACACAGTGTATGCATGTGTGTGTGTGTACCCACCTTGCCTCGCCGTGTACTCATTGTCCTCGATCAGCCTGGCCAGACCAAAATCGGCGATCTTGCACACGAGGTTGTCTCCCACAAGGATGTTCGCGGCACGCAGGTCCCTGTGGATATAGTTCATCCTCTCGATGAAAGCCATGCCATCAGCGATCTGCAGGCAAACAAACAAGAAAAAAAAAAACAAAAAAACCCAAACATTTGACAGCATTTCTTGACGCCTGCTTTGATGAATCATTTTTAGCCTCTCACGATCTCAATGTTGAGCCCACCGTCAGGTCTGTAGAGGAGGCTTACGGGAAAAGAACAAAAGTGTGCCAAAACTGGGAGAGAAAGACAACTGAGGCTGCTGGTCTTTTTATAAAACCAGAGGCTTTAAATAGAACTTAAAAGTGTGATTCACTGACACAGAATATGCTGTCGGGAGACAAAATATGCAGAAAATTGCCTCACCTGTGCAGCCATGTCCACCAACAAGGGAAGCTTCAGGAATTTGCCATCACCCTCTTTGAGGAAGTCAAGTAAGCTTCCTGTTAAAAAAAATAAAAAAATCATAGTAATAGGAGCAATAAAATGATAAAATGACTGTGATACTGTATTCAAATTTTGCCCTGAATCCTCACCATACTGGGCTGTAAAATCAGTTGAATACCAAATTAAGCCTAGTACACAATTCATAGCTGCATCTAATCACTGCTGTTAAATTAACACCTATGAGGAGAACGCTGCAGGGATTGTGGGAAATGCGCACTCTGTGGCTCAATGACATCCAGACACATCCAAACACATTCCAGCTGAAGCTATGTAAACCTCCCGCAATAGAACTGCAGCTTTCAATTAAACATCTCAGTTTCACCATGTGGAGCCATGTGGAGCTTTAAAGACTTTCAATATGTACAGCATATTAATTAAAACATCCATAACATTTTTACATTTTGACTTTGAGAAAACGACCATGTGTATATCTGATGTCAGTGTCATGAAAAACCACAACCGCATGATCAACTCTGTTCCTGAAAAGTGGCGTTTAGCTTCTATCTAAAAATAGACCTCATCTGTGTTGTGTAACAGGAAAACGCCTGAGAAAATCAGTTGAATTATAATCAATGATGCCCGCCTGAGAGTTTTTCAGGTATCTGCACGTACCTTTGGCCATGTACTCCGTGACGATATAAATGGGCTCCTCAGACACCACTGCATAGAGAGGCACCAGCTTGTCGTGTCTGAGCTTCTTCATGATCTGAGCCTCCTGGAGGAAGGCCTCAGGCGACATGGTGCCCGGCTTCAGGGTCTTTATGGCCACCTTCGTGGTGCCATTCCACGTGCCTGGGGAGACAAGGAAAGCGGGGCAGCGAGGGTTATCAGTGTTGTTAATGGGGCTGGGAGCAGCACAATATCATTAATTCTCTCTTGTAATTGTTCGGACATGTGCTGTCATGCTAGGATGAGCAAATACATGTTTGGGGTTCACAGATAAATTTGTCTGTGGCTGTCCACCTGAGTGAGACAATCCCCGGAGACAGAGGGAATACAAGAAACAGCGGAAGCAACTGTAGAAAGTGGATAATTTCCCAGTTTGGACACAAGTAAACACAATAAATATGGTGTTTGTGTTCGTATTTTCAACATACTGTAAATCTGAGCTGATCTTTTCTTTCCACATCTACATGACAACAACTGAGCACTAAACAAATGTGGGATACCAGAAAAGAGTTTTGTCTTGCTCATACCCATCCAGACCTCTCCAAAGCAGCCCTGGCCCAGTTTGAGCTCTAGGCGCAGGGACTCCCGGGGAATCTCCCAGGCATCCTTAGCGAGCCCCTGGGTCTGAGGCTTGACTGTGGGGCACACCGTGGTCAGCCTGTGGCAAAGCCCATCGGCGTGCTCTGTGTTTAAGCAAGATGTGGAGATCACAACACGGCAGAACATAGCAGCCAGCAGTGTCACACGCGCGCGCACACACACACACACACACACACACACACACACTAAAGTCTTTGAAATGAGCAGGATGCATCGTTTTAACGCCGCTCTTTCATGCATCGATTCATTTCATTTGAAGAGGATGGATTTATACTCTCACTGTGTTGAAATATAAATAGGATGAAGTGGCTTGTACCACACCCAAACCCTCTCCAGAGGGAGACTGAAGTGAAGTGGGATCACAGATTTTTAACCTCAACCTCCTTCAGCATGAACACGAGAGCGGAGGCTCAAAGTCATAACTGTTATTAAAATTGCCGGCTATTCATCTCCCTGGGTGACACTCAGGGTGGGGGGGTGCTATTGCTCACGAAACTGCAAGGAGGCACTGAGCAGCAGGTGTGACTGAGTAATTTTCAGGTGTGATAAAAGGATTGCGATGCATAATAAATGACTGAAGACTCAAAGAGCAGAGAACAATGCACACTTGCATACCTGTGTAGTGTTTGACAAGTTTCTGTAATGTGTCAAACTGCGCTCGTGTGGTGATGTAGTAGCCCCCGCTGTCGAGCTTGCGGATCTTGTAGTGTTTCACGTTGTCTCCTTTGGCTTCGTCCCAGTCTCGTATGGAGAGAGAATAAGCACCTGGGGAAGTGAACATATCGTTTCAATACAGGACTGTGGGGTTCCTGTAAAACTTTAAAATTAACACCATTGGTGTGGTGAATGGCTTCCAACTGTCTGCAGAACATGCAAGTCCAAAACAAATTTACAGACATTGGATCAAACAAAACACCAGCACACTGCGCTGATAGCTTCCAAAACATTTAACTTTGTCAGGCGCAGAATATTAATCTGAGTGAGACGTTGCTTAAATTATTTATTGGCAGGCATATTTTTTTTTCAAAGCAATGTAAAACCCCTTGGTTTTATTTAACATTCTCTTTATTTTATAATAAAGTTGCTACAACGATTAAAGAGAAAGAAAATTTCTCAACAACTATTTTGATAATTGGTAATTGTTTAAGTATTGTTTTGAGCAAAAATGTCGAACATTTGTTGGTTGCAGCTTCTTAAATTTCAGAATTTGTTGCTTTTCTTTGGCATTTCTGGCAGTAAATGAAAAGTCTTTGGGTTTTAACTGTTTGTTGGAGTGAACATGCAATTTGAAGACATCACTTTGGGCTCTGAAAATATGTGATGAGCATTTTTCAGTATTTTTTTTGACAATTTTATAGAGTAAATGATCAATCAATAAATTACAAAAATAATCAGACAATTAATCAATCATTAAAATAATCGTTAGTTGTAGCTCTATTTAATGTTTTGCATTTTACGGATTGTAAACTTAATTCTGTTGATAGCCACACCTCCAGTTATGGCAATGTTGGCCCTTTGGTTCTGCTGCATCCAGCCAATAGCTCAGGAACCAAGACTGTTGTTCACTAATAAATTAGTTCCTGTACTTGTGTCTCGTGGGTTTCTTCACTGCAGGTCTGAGTCCAGTCACTGAATAAGCATCATCAGGTCAAAATGAAAATGTGTCGAAACATTAGTTTATGATCAGCTACAACTCATAAAAGCACCACCTTTTAAACCCTGAAATATGAGGATGCTGACAGTAGCGTTTAGCTTAAAGTTTAAGTACAGCCTCCCAGAGCTGTGAGCATGGCCGCAGACTCTTACTCTTGTGGGGCTGGCCTCCACTAGCTGACTTTCAAATCTTCATTGATTCTAAAAATGCGGGAGACCACACACATATGGACAATTTCAACCAATTTTCAGCATCACAACCCTTCGAATGCCCGAATGACACTAGACGATTCGTCCATACCACAAGACCACACCTGCCATTTTTAGTAACAATTTCACAGTGGCGATTCCACGGACACTTCCTGGCCAGATTGCTCTAATTGGCTATCGTATTCCGTATGGGAATTATGGTATTATGGGTATTCGATTGGAGGCAGCTTGACCAAACACATTTGATATTTATGATTTGAGATCAGTGATCCTCTGACTCAATTTGGAGCAGTAAAATAATCATACTGTGACCACACACTTGTTATAAAGATGACGAAGACAAATACTCAGTTACAACAAGCTGCAGATCGGGTCACGCCCCTGCAATCATTGGGGGGGGGGAATCAATCCCAAAATCAGTGGTGAAATCTTCTCACGTGAAGCCAGCGATACACACATCTTTTGAACTTCCTATATTTCTACTTCTGTGTTAAATTTGCTTATTTGTGCATGAAATATTAGAATACCCACGATCCTCATCTGAAAATAATAATGAAAAAAAGCATCACCAAGGAGTTGGAAGTTAATTTACCAAATGGTGCATGTATTATCAGGTTTCAAGCACTAATCTGTGCCCGTAGTTCACCATTAGCTCCGTAATCAACACACATGTGAGCTCTTCAATTTGAATTTTTATACTAAAATGGTCTCTGGAAGTTTTAGTAAACGCATTTCCTTACGTTTGTTCATTGTTTTTAGATTTTGTACAGTTCTATCTCACACTATTCAATCGAAAAAACCATACATTTACTGATGCAGCTGCCATCCTACGCAGTGATTATTAAACCGTAAAGTTTTACGTCCATCCACAAAGCCCTGAAGTGCTCAAATTGCTAGTAGTCAAGCGATGTGCACACAGGACTTTTACTGAGAGATGCCTGAGTTAGAGGTCTGATTTTAAAAGTTACAGTCACCTTTAGTAGTTTCACTTTCTCGCACCAGGAAAGTTCCTCGATGGTTACCTGGATTCAGCAGCAACCTCTCGGCATCTTTGCGTCCCATTTTGCCAAAGTACCATCTATCAAGAGAGTACAAACATAAAAAGGTGCCAACCTCAAATCAGATCGGATCCTGACAGCGTTGTTAGTCTCCTGGTGCGCTCACTGTAGATGGAGTAATGAGGTTATAATTAGTGGAAACGATGCCTTACTCTTCAGCCTGGATGGAGTCAGCAGGGGCCACGTAATTGCTCGGGATGTAGCCTTTCTTCCCCGTGTTGATGGAGCTAGCCTCCCACCAGTCTCCTTCTCTGCAAGGACAACACGGGACACATGAAACAAATGCTTTGTTCATTCAAACAAGCCCTGCTACTTTTAAATCCTGTTGTGACTGATGATGGTTAATACTTAATATTTGAATTTAAACTCACTTTAAAGTAAATTGGTCTGCACTCATTTAAACCTCCAGATTAAAAAAAAAATGCATCAACTGTTTTGAAAAAAATTAGCTACCATTTGAAAAAAGTGTGTCAGAATGGTGAAGGAATGAGACTAAATCAACATTTTAATGGTGTAATTGGGAATGCGAAGAGGGGCTTAGTTTTATAAAAATACTGGAGTGCTCCTTTAAATGAAAGCTTCACTGTGCAGAAAGTCAACAGTAACCAAAAACAAGAACAGGTGCATTTTGGGATTACAGCAGAGTAACTTACGTGTTGTTGATGATCTGGAAGCGGTCTCCTTTTTTAAATGAAAGATCATCTGACGTTCGAGCTTCGTAGTCATACAAGGCCACAAAGAAGGTAACCCCACCTGAAAACACACACAAATAATTTCTGAGCTTGACAAAGTTGGCATTGTAAAAACAAGCAGACAACCATGTAAGTAGAGAACACTGATGCTGTAGAGGGACCTTATCAGTGTGTGTATCCGTGTGTGTGTGTGAGACGTTTTAATACCCAAAAGTAAAACACATAAACACGCCTCGCCAAGGTCTGAGCGCTTATATTGTATTGATTATGTCTGGATTTAATTCTAAAGTATGACTGTGTGGAAATATGACTAGACAAAAGAAAGATAATGACCCACAGACAGAAGCCGAGGAAAGTCAATATATCCAAACAGCTTTTAATAGAATCATTGTCCTGATCGCCCTAGAATCATCTGATCCAAGTGTAAAAATATGTTATTGGCCAAAAGCGCTGACACAAGTTCAAATCAAACACTACAAGACAAAGCTCAGTAAACTGCAGAATAAGTTGACTCATCGTTCCCTCCTACGGCAACAACTGCCTGTAAAACATCCCGCCGACTGAGCAGCCACGCTCCAAGAGCGATGACATTCATATACCAACCACTGACAACAATGCTGTCAACAGTAATCCCATTATCTCCTGTAGAAAGCAAAGACCATGGCAGCGCCACCTTTAACCCCCCCTCCAACACCCCCAACTCTGAGAGCAGATCACCCAACATGGAGGAGGATTACAACCCAAATCCCATCAAAACAGGAGGGTTCAGTTTCATCGCTGTGTACTCCGGACGGCTGTAAGCTGCTCAGACACATTTAGTCTGATCAGAGCTGATGGAAAGACAAGGCAGAGCTATAACTAACAATGAGTAGCACATTAGTGGTGCGACAGACGGTCACCACTAACGTTCTACTCATCTCGGTTAGATGCGTCGGATTGGATGTGACACAATTATGGTTATTTTGCCACTGTACACCACAACAATGGTTCTGAACAACAGATTTGACTTTAAGCTGTAATTTGAGGACTATCTTAAAAGTTTCGCATTCACTATTTAGGAATTTTAGGAATTCAGGAGAATTACTTATAAATACAATGATTATTTTAAATTTCTTGCATTCGATGACTGCCTGAAGTCTATACCACCAAAGAGTTTCCTTCATTGAGACACAAGGACTTTACTGCAGCTGCCTTCAGTAAAGCTGCTCTAGTGGGTAAAAATGTGGTGGTTGACTCGGCCACAAAAGAATATACCAATTTTGTGCATTGAAAAGGACTTGGGTTGCTTTTATCACATGTTTTTAGGTCATTGTCCATCTGCACTGTAAAGGAATGTCCCATCAGTTTTGCAGGATTCAGCAGAAAGTATAGCCCTATACACTTCAGAATTCATCCTGATATTTCCATCAATAAACACCTGCGTTCAGTTCCTCTGTATGGTTGACAGCCATAAATTATCATGCCAAAACACTGCCTCAACCATATTTGACTAATCGTGCGGTAAACTTTAGATCATGAGTTGCTCCTTTGCTTTTCCACGCTTTCCTCCTCCCACCACTCCGATAGAAGTTTTTCTTGCTATCATCTGTCCAAATTCTATGCTGGCCTTTCTTGGGAGGACTCCCAGTTTCTGAGTGTTACTAGTGGTTGTCTCCTTGTTTTAAATCGTATGCATTTACATTAAAGAAGGTGTCTTGTTCTCCAGAAATGAGAAAACAAGTTTGTTTGGTACAAACCCAAGCAAATATCCTGTTAGTTAATCTAAATAGTTTTTCAGTGAGAATGAAAATTGCAATGCAAAAATGCTGATTTTAACTAAACGTGAAACACCTGTCGAAATAATCACAACCTGCTGTATTGACCATATCGAACCACCTTAGTTAACAAGCTAGCATCTGTTCAATAGCACTAAAACATATAACAGAGCTGTTACTGAGAGGGATATAACTTCTGCAGCTGTTTTGACATTATCAACAGCTTTGGTACTAGAAAAATGTAAGTAAACCAAAATTATTACATCATGAGGGAAACATGAAAAGACAATTTCATCATGTCACATGAGACTTTTGACAAAAGATGTCCTCCTCATGATGGTGCTGGAGGAAAAGTAAGGGGGTTAGCAAATTCATTTATGAGCCACACATTTATCAACAATTTTGTGTCAGTATAAGAGTACGGTTTGGCTTGCTAGTGGAGGTATCTCTGCATCTCTCCCACATGGATATATGTAGCAAAATTTCCATTTGTTACATAGTTGTCAAGACATATTTACTAAAAAACAAAACTTTATGATGATGGCATTACCAAAAATATTTGAAATCACCAAACCACTTTGGATTCATTTCCTGGAGAGGCCAAGCTGCGAGTATGACTTTAGAATAAAGAAGAAAATACTTAAATCTCTACCACTGGATGGTAATGCATATAAAATCAGTATTAAAAGGTTCAATACCACATTGCATTCTGGAACTGCAACTGTGCAAAGCAGATTAAAGAACAAAAAGATTGTGATAGTCTGCCTGGAAGATAAGAAAGATCAATCAAGATTTAAGAACCAGATGGTATACTTTAAATATGTGGTCAACAGCAACACAAATTGTTTGAATATTAAGAGGTTAATGCTCATCTACAGGACAATCATCAGACTTTCAAAGATATCAGTACTTACCTGACACTACACCAGAGAAGGAGTTGGACACAGGACCAGTGAAGGACGATGATGCCCCTCCAAAGGGAGTTATTGTAGTTGAGGACCCGCCAAAAGGCGTGAAGGTTTGGTTGAAATTTATAGCCCCAGAGCCCGATGAGGAGGACGGTGCTAGATTCTGCTGCAGCTGGGTGGGGTCCGGTCCGTAGTGGCCCACGTGAGGTGTGGTGACTGTGGCGCTTGGGTCTGGTATTGTAGAATTCTCTGGCTGATACTTCATCGTAGGGCCTTTTTCCTCTTTGCTCTTTATGCACCCCATTGTTTCACCCCACCTGGACAGACACAACACAAAACTGTCAAATTAATGCCAGGACACGGACGAACAGGTCATTCAAACCATGACTCACCTTGATGATACATAAAGTGAAGGACCAAGGGAGGTCAACTGCTGTCAACTGGTTATCAACTGCAACATAAAGCCTGTAGTAATACACACTATGAAATGACCTCACTTGAATGACCTGACATTAACATGTGAATCATTTTGTTGTTGTCATTGCAATTGCTAAGACTATAAGCCACACAGTAATGGGGACACATGGGTAAAGGTTAAATCCGCTATGATTCACGATCGGCTTGAGCTTGAAGACTAAATGGTACATGCATGTTAGGCGATTATCATTTTATGATCTTTTACATGTGACTGTTGTTCAAATATGAGTATTAATGGTTCCAGCACAATGACTGACTGAAGCCCATCTGAAAGAAATCCATTTCCTTAAAATGGTGAAAAAGAGGACCATTTGTAGCACAGGTACAATTTTCTACATTTTTGCTGTTTCATGATTCATAGCGCGTTTTTGTGCCCCTCAGTCTATGAAAGAAGTACTAAACCGGCCTGAGAGGGTCAGCTGGTCCAGGCACGGAATAATTTTGACTACAAAACCCAAACAAATGAGATATAAAATGACCACAGAGCCTCAAAACAATTACAAAGAGACTTGAAACAACCAAAATGTTATAAAGCTTCTGTGAACATATTACTAATGGTCTAGTCAGACAGAAAATGGGTCACATCACATTGCCTTTTTGTTGTAGAAAAAAGAGCAAAGATTTCTCATGTGTCTTTAGCTGGACTTTGTTTTTTTGTTGTAAGAAACAGATATCCAAGTGGGTACAAGAGTACACATCAGGTGGACAGCAAGAAAAAACACAAATGATGTCAGGAGCTTTTCCGCACTGAGTTTGTCTGAATTGCAAGGTACCACAATGCCCATAGAAAACAAGTTCAAAAAGAAGTCTCTGACCCACAAAACTTAAAAACGTGCAAAACTACCAGAGGAACAAAATCAGAGAGACAGAAAATGCGAGCAAACAACCTCTCTGAACTGCTTGTGTTTCTCTGGTTCACATTGATTGTGTCTCCATTATTCTGGTTTCCATTATAACTCCTAATTGGACTGGAGTTACAGTCTGGAATTCTTTAGTGAGGTAAACACCTGAAAAATGTGGAGACAATCAGACACGCTCGTATAGTACGAGCTCGTTGAGATCAGATCCTTTTCTTCCCCCAAATACAACAGCTGCTGCTTGAGGAGTTGCACTTGCCTAACTGGTAATGACACATGAGCAGGCAGTGAAACGTCAGAAGGCTTTAGTGGAAGTAGGGGCTTTTAATATCAATGCAGACGTGATGTGGAGTGTGAATGCTACCGAGCTGCATTGTGGCACAGCTGGTGTGAGAAGAGCAGCAGTTCATTGAATCGGTGCTGGTGCGCTAATATACCTTTCACTGATCTTTGAACAGTGGCCTTGGTGTTTTTGAAGTGGGTGGTATTTTTCTGCGTCAGAGGAGGAGGTGCATAATTGAGAGTTCATTGAGTTCACCAGCTGAACAGCCAAGGAAATCAACAAAATGGGGACAAACCACCAAACTGTGCAAACGTCAGAATACTTTGCTTTAATAAATACCAGTTAAATTGCAGGTTACAGCTCATCTCCCACACTGGTTTGTCTCTACAAAGCCATTTTATGAGCGGTCATTCACTGGAGCCATGTCAAAATGAAACACATTTCTTCCACAATGTTTAAAAGGAATATGCCAATATATTTAATCTCAGATGCCAGACACGGAGCAAATATGGTGAGAATATTTGCGTTATAAAAAGACATTTTTCCAAACCAAACCTTCCTTCCATTAACCTCAAGACCAAACCAGTGCCATGGAAAGCCGAGGTCTGCACTCAGTGCCTTAGTCAACTTCGGTGGGCCTGTGTGTCATCATCAGACGGATGAGTGCGGCTTGTTGGCTCGGCATAAAGCGCTGGACTGTGTCCCAGGCAAATTTGGACCTTAAAGTGAGGATGTTTTTCCCTTTCCAAAAACGAAGCATCAGCCATTTGTTAAAAGTGACATCACTCTTCCACAATTATCAGAACTGCAAAAATACTGAGCTGACACAACAGAGCCATTCCAGGGGAGTCCAACACTTGGATAGACAAGGACCTATATACTTAACACAAGATGTTGCTGATTTAATTAATTCATTGATAGGTGGAAATCAATAGCAGACACATGTAAAGCAATGTTTCCAGCTCATATTCAAACTCTGTTGCATTACTGCATTTACTGACAACATAAAAATTCCATATATATAATGTCCAAAGTTTGCAACAAGGAATAGTCTGTTTTCAGTCATGCTAGCTAGTTTTATGGTGTTGTCAGGAATCGTCTAAGGCACAACTTCTGGCCAAATCGACCTCTAAGGTGCAAGGAGAAGAGGAAAAGAGCAACACTTGAAGAATACAGAAAAACTTGCAGATTTCTGGATGTGGCTTGAAACACACTACAAGCAATGTTTTTTTTTTTTTAACCATTTTTTTTACCATTTTTTGAAAATTTATAGAATAATTGATTGTTGATTAATCCTGAAAATAACTGTCAGTTTAATCAATGATCAAAATAATTGTTATTTGCAGCTCTACTGCAGCTATTACAGGTAAAATATGTAATATAGTTTATTGTTAAGTTCCCAGGATGTGAAATACCAATGCTGTGGGTTGCCTGTGTCAACGCTTTGTTGTGGTAAAAGGCCAAAGGTTATTTGTATTAACAGCATGTATAACCTCCTTATCTGAACGAACACAACACACAGAAAATGTCTAGAATACGGTGATTCTTTGCTTTTTATGCACATACAAATAGAATATCCAAATATGGGGTAACTCATAATGGTAGACTGCTCTGAAGCAACAGAATAATCATTTCTGTGGGTGTGTGGGGATGACTGAAATGGGTCTGATTGTAGCCTGAGTGAGGAAAAAAAGGGAAACAGCAGGTTGGTCAAATGAGGGAGGCGGGCACTCAGTGCCAACTATACCAGCCTGAGCTACTAGGAGGATTATGGGGAGGGGGAGGACTACCCTAAGAGGATAATAAAAACAAATGAAAAAAAAAAAAAAAAAAGAGAGAAGGAAGCCACCAGGACCTGGACCTGAAACAGACCTCAGACTCCACCAGTGCAAGGTCACTTTTGCCTTCATCACATTCAGTGAGATGCGTTTCACTCTGCTAGCACCTCATCTTATACTAGTCAAGCCTTTTTCATGAAACCACAAGAATAATACACTTTGCTGCCCTATTATGGTAACCTATTCGTATTGCAGCCCACCGCCCCCGGGACGATAACATGGCCTACAACAGCAAATTGCATGCAGAGCTTGGGAGGACTCCCAGTGGCACCAGTCAGAGCGCCACAGAGACAAAGAGAGGAAGGTGAAGAGTTTTACATGAGTAAGTTTAAATGTCATTCCAAAATACAGATCTGCACATAATGAGCCTCGATGCTCTATCTGATCGCAGGGGCGTGGCGCTATTGTCTTCTGCTCTGACAGACAGAAAGAGAAAATGAGGACACCTTGAGCTTCATTCAGCTTCGATCCAAGTGCTGTGATTGGAAAAAGGCTGAAGTGATGTGCTGCAGGCGAGCATTTTTTCTTTCTTCAGCCAGCATGACCCAACAGATGTCTATTCTTCTGTTCAGCGCTGGCAGAAGGGTTTTCCTTGGTGTTCATATGTTTATTCCTGTAGTTTTACTTTAATGGCATATTTGTTTAAAATTCCTCCTACATCAGTGGCTGCAGAGAGCCTTGCTCAAGGACACCAAACCCAGCTGGTAGTTGGAGGGCAAACACTGACACAGAAGCTCAGGGACACTCTGGCAACAGATGCTCTTTCATGGGAGCAACTGAAAGCCTCTGCCATTAAATCTGAGAGTACCGCCTGTTATAATTAACCCATCAAGGCATCTTCAAAATGCCTTACTTTTCTGTGAGTCAGTCATTTATGACAAAAAGGGATCCAGTTCTCAGATGTGTGAAGCTAAAAGTAACTGGCACTTCGGCAAAGAAGAGAAGAATGACTGCAGATGAATTTTCTGCCAGTCTACCACTAAAGTGAAAGCTTTTTGCAAAGCACACTTATTGTTATGCATTATCATGGCCAATATAGCCAAGACCCAGGCTATACTGAGAGGCGCAGCACTAACTACACAGTATTACAGGAAATACATAATAAACAAAAAGCTAAACTTATTCATTGACGTCAGTGAAGGCTCCAGATGTTCCCTCAAGGGACTGTACATCTAAGGTTCCTTGTGACCCTTGACCTCACTCGTCTCTACTTTTTTTATCCCAAAATGTACATAGTTCTGGAGCCTTACTGTGCATGCTCATGCAGCGCAGTTTTTCTCTGCGCACTAAACCTAAAACAGACCGTTCCAATCACAAACATTTATCTGAGCTCACCAAACCAGCTGCCTCTTCTAAGGCTATGAAGTCAGAACCTTACATATTGTCCTGTGATAACTCCACTCTTTTAATCAGGGACCTGCCTACGCTTTCCTTCAGCCTTACTCCAACCACAGTGTGAGAACTCCACACAGGCTTCACAAAACGATGATAAGCAGATGGAATGTTTTTGTCTCGCTCACGTTTGCTGATAGCTACAGTGATGAACAAGTATGATAGCTCGGAGTTCCTTAGAACTGTAAAGAAAGTTGCAGACGCAAAGTTTAGTCAGTACAGGGTTATCTGAGGGCCGAGTCATGTGAGCCCTTTTGATTAAATATACTTTAGAAATTGTTTATTTTGGGATAATTTCACAGAAACTTCGGGATTGCTTTTCATCGTTCTGGCCTTCAAAACGCTAGCTGGGCAAAACAAACCATTTTTTTTTTATTTTGGTGTAAATTACAGACAATAAAGAAAAAAAACACGAAAAGCAGGCCTCACGTGGTCATCATCTTATTTGTGCCACGAGGCTAGCATGCTAACATTTTTTAATTGGCCAAGGCTGGCATATACTGTATATGAAAGTTGGATGACATGAATAAAGCCAAAATTTCGCCCCCTGGTGGCTGGCTCCAATATAGGCCCAAAACCCCTCTTCATCCATTATTACAGGTAGGACTTGAGCCACACTAAAAAGCCCTAATACTCCCCAAATACATTTTTTTCCTCAAAGATCTGGCCATCTGTCATTTTAATTAGTTATTTGATACTATATGAAGGTTGGAAAGTCATTATTGACAGCTGAATTCTGACGCGATTAGGCTGGCAGGTGTTTGGGAACTCGATAATGTGGCTTTTCTTCAGGGTCGTGCAGACACGGTGCCAAATGGTGCAACCAGCACAAGCTGGTGGCACTCATATCCTAGATAATTACCTTAATTTTTGTACAGTGGGAGGAAGTGACACGATACATCTTTGTTTATGTGAATGGATGCCGCAAGCATGTCTTGGATTGGAAACATTGCATGGACTAAAACAGTAAGATGATGGTCCAGGAGACCTTCCAGTGTCATCCTCACACATCATGCATGTGTGTTATAAATTAACTGCCAATCTATGTAGTTTTATTCAATTTGTTTACTAGTGCAGCTAAAATGCAGGAACATAACTAGAACTCTTCAAAAGTGAGGATTTGATGTATTTTTCACTTTTAAATTAAGTTTTGGTTGTTTTGTTTTTACTGATACATGGAAAAAACCGTCATATTAAATATTAATTTGCTATAATTATGAGGTAAAACAACCACATTGCACATTTTATGGTAATGAAGACTCATGGAAATGTATATGTATATATGAATGTATGAGACATGAGAAAAGAGGCTAAACTTTAGCTTTATGCTCATAATCGAATAAGTTAGCTGGAAAAAAGTAAACGAAAAATGCAAATATGCATTTCACATCATAAACGTCTGAACAGATGCATTATAAATCTCTTCCGCATATCGTGCATTATGAATAAACAAAACACAGATTTTCAAGTATATTTCGGTGAATTTAGCATTTCTCAGGTTAAACATGGTCCACACCTCCAAGGGTTTAGATCATCTAGGCCTTCATGAAGCTGACATTTGGGCAGATACCAGTCATGCAGCTGAGCTAAAGGGTACGCCGTTCGAGTTCCTCCATCCATCAGCCATCAGGTCTGAGTGAAACCCTGCCCAGTGTCTCGCCGGACAGCTGTCAGTGGCTGACGCTGCAGCTGCGAAGACGGGGAGGATCTCTGGAGCTTTACTAGGCTTCAAATCTGCAACAGATGCTGCCCGCTACATCTACTACATTCCTCTGATGCCAAGGGGTTAAAACTGGGTCTGAAGGAATGTCCTGTGATGTTTCGGAAGTGAGGCCTCAAAGCGCATACTGAAAGATCCAACAAATGGTTCATGATGAGAGTAACGCTGTAATGAGCTAAACTTTAAAAATATCAAATGTAACAAAGCCTTGAGAGTGCTTCTCCCTTTTGGAATTTTCTTGAGAAAACTTGAGCTTTCTGTTCACCTGAGTTTCTGCGCTGCCAGAGAGCAGACAGCACACATTTCAACAAGAACATATCTCACGGCCAAACCCGACAGCTGGCACCAGAGTGTTGGTTGAACGGGAGCTATTGGGAGACTCTGAGTTGTCTATGATCATCCATTTTATGGCACATAACACGGCCACATGTTTTTGCTGTCAACACCTAACGGGAAAGGTGTGATGGACTGAATTAGCCTCTCATTTTTTGTTTTTCTGGTAAAAAAGGTCCAAAACTCCCCTCTTACACAAGAGGCTCATCTTTAGATCTCAAGATGTTTGCTCACGAAACAGCATTTTCAATCAGTTTTTGCTTGTGTGAAATCCTGATTTAAAAAAATAAAATAAATACAAAAAAAATGGAAGGAGAGAAGTCATGAGAACAATCCTATAGCAGCGAAACAGATTTCATGCACAAAAACAAAGTAGATGCCATTATCCTTGGTTCATAGCTCTTGCTCTTTATATGCCGATGTAACAATTCTAAGGGAAATCTTGCAAAAACTGATAAATGATTTGGTCTCAGAGCCTAGAGTAGATCATACAGCTGTTCAATGTCCACTCACAGCTGGAATCTTCCCAGTGTTTAAGAGCAGGTAGGTCCTTTTGTTGCCTTGTTTTCACTTGCGCTGAAAGTGCTTGAACTATTTTTTCAGCCCAAAATTTTAATCTGTGATGAAAAATCAGATGTCGTATACAGATTAGACAGTGACTTGCACTGATCCCACACAACAACAGATGGATGTCAGCTTGACGCTGACCCCATCAATCAGTTTGGGGGTCTGCAATTTTGAGTTTTTTTGTTTTTGTCTGTTGTTGCATTTCTAATCTCTTTCTCACGGAAGATTAAATAAAAATGGTTTTTATTTGTTCTGCTCTTACAGATACCATGTATCAGTGACAGAACGTGGATGTTTGAGGGAAAATTGTAAAAACCAATGAGTCTTCTACTGCCCTTAATCAAGTCTTAAAGAAGTGAAAAAATGGATTACAGCAATTAAACAAACTGTGTAACTTTACGCTTGAGTGCGTGATCGGCATGACAAAGAATTTAAATATTTATTTTCAAATATGTAACCATAACGTACGTGATGAGGACCTTCACAACATTTGTAGTTGCGCGAGAACTTGAGCTATGGGTCACATTCAGGTTTAGCTCACTAACACAAATCTCTGGCTTCTGTCACTCCCAGCTGCTCGGGATGCACATGGGAAGGATCAGTCGCTGTCCTCCTCAAAGTGGAACTAAAGAAGCCAAAGCACAATGTGGGAGGATGGGAGTCGATCAGTGAGTTCACACTGACAGCATCACCGTAAAGGGCCTGAACCTCCTCTTCCTCCCCCTCCTCCAACTCTCTGACAATCCGAATCAGCATGAGTCAAAGATTGGGTTTGATACTGAGAATGATGAGGTGGCACTTTTGCTCCTTACAGTCAACATGACTTACCAAAGAAAGGAAACTGCTGTAAAAACAGAAAACTCTAAAATGCTAAAATGAAAAAAAAAAAAAAAAAAAAAAAAAAAAAAAAGAACATCAATTGAGCCTTTTTTTTAATATAATTAACCTTTTTTCCTTCTTTACTTCTCACATGACAAGTTTGGAAAATGAATCATATTGTTGTTGATATGATACTTTCAAAAATCTTTGATTCCGTGGGTCTTGCCCTACTTTTAAATATTGATACTGCTATCTGGTATCTCCTGCCTGGTGTTCATTGATTTTTCCACTGAAAATGCTAATGAGGACTATTGAGGAGCTCTTTGTTTGACGACAAAACCTACAGACAGGTGAACAGATTTTCCCGATCCTGAGACACCTTCTTTCCTTTGTTGATGACAGCTGAGACAGGCGAGCAGCCGCGCTTCGGCCCATCCGCATCTAAATCCTGCTGCTCTGAAAGACATTTCATTTGTGTGTACATTTAAAAAAATGTTTTTTTTACCTTCACAAATCCGCGTCCTTGTTCGCTCTTTTCTCTCTTCGTTTCCTCCCCACCTTGAATCAGATCCGGGAGAGAGGGGAAAGAAACATCGGAGTTATTCCAGCCGAGAGCGAAACGCCCTCATCCCCGTCCCTTCATCCAGCGAAGTAAGTGTGCAGAAATGTGCAGAAGTTAAAGCCGGGCGCAGCTGCGGCCCGTGCGGACGGCTGAGGTCGTCATCATCGTCGCTGAGGATGACTCCCGCAGCAGCGGCATGGCCAGGGACTCCGAAACAAAGTGAGATCCTGGAGTGTCCCGGCTTCTTTGTCGCTTCCACTTCCTAATACCAAACATGCATCAACCCCCACACAACAACATGGCCGACCCCGCCTGCGGGACTTGGAGCCACGCAGCTGGAGACACGCACGGATCCGTCCGGGTACGGCGAGTCTGAGAGCGGCAGGGGGACGGGAGGAGAGCCAACGGCATGGATTAAATAAAACAATGAGTAGGTGCTAAATGTTAGGGAGGAAGAGGAGCGGGCCAGAGGATGGTTTCATGTGGGTAATAGAGGAGGACTTTTGACGTCCTCAATTTGTACAATTTTCAGGCGCGAGTACAGATCTCTGACTCCCTCTCCTGGCCGAGTGCTGGTACTGCTCATCTCACTTCCAGTGGAACATTTTTAAGATAAAGTCCTCGTGCAGTTATTTAAGAATAGGTGTTTAGTGTGTCTCCTGGAATGAGGTACAGGAGAGTGTTCAGAGGAAGAGGTTGGTGAGCGGTAGAGAGCCGTCTTGGACAGTGAGAAGGTGCCTGAGGAATGGCGGTGCTGATTTTTAGGAACAAGGGTGATGTGCAGAGTTGTAGCAAATACAGAGGAATAAAGCTGTGAGGAAGTAATGATTTGTGAGCAGCAGTATGGTTTCATACCAGGAGAGCACGACAGATGCCATGTTTCCTTTGAGAACGAGATGGAGAAGTATAGAGAAGGTCAGAAAGAGTTGCATTGTGTCTTTTTGGATCTAGAGAAAGGCTACGGACGGATGGCTTCAAGGTGGAGGTGGAACGGCATCAAGGATCGGCCCTGAGCCATTTTCTTGTTTGGTTTGGTGATGGACAGACTTACAGATGAGGTCAGGCAGGAATCTCTGTGGACCATGATGTTTATAGATGGTATTGTGATCTGTAGTGAGAGCAGGGAGCAGCTGGAAGTAAACCTGGAGAGGTGGAGGTATGCGCTGGAAAGAAGAGGAGTAAAAATCAGTTACAGCGAGACGGAATACATGTGTGTGAATGAAAGGGAACCAAGTGGAATCAGGAAGTGAAAAAGGTCCATGATTTTAGGTACTTAGGGTCAACTGTTCAGAGCAACGGGGAGTGTGGTAAAGAGGTGAATAAGTGAGTGCGGGCAGGATGGAGTTGGTGGAGAAAAGTGTCAGGAGTGATCTGTGACAAAAGAGTTGCAGCAAAAGTGAGAGGAAAGGTTTACAAGAAGGTAGTGAAACCTGCAGTGTTGTGTGACTCAAGATGAGATCTGGAAGACCAAGAAAACCTGTTAAAATTTAACATCAAAAGTATGCATGTAGTAAATACAGAAGCCTGACGTGTTTTGGAAACAAGTGTTGTGGACTGATAAAATTAAAATAGAGTTCTTTGGCCACAGTCAGCAAAGGTATGTTTGGAGGAAATAAAGAAGCAGCATTTCATGAAAAGAACACCTTGCATACTGTTAAGTGTGGGGGTGGATCTACCATGCTTCGGGTTTGTGTAGCAACCAGTGGCACAGGAAACATGGCACAGGTAGAGGGAAGAAAGGATTCTACGAAACACCAGCAAATTCTGAAAGAAAACATCACACCATCTGTAAAAAAGTTGAAGCTTAAAATGGGATGAATTCTACAACAGCATAATGATTCGAAACATACTTCAAAATCCACCGTTGACACCTCAAGTGACTCAAGCCGAAACTCTTGGAATGGCCCCCACAGTCCCCAGATTCAAACACGATCAGAAATCTGTGGGTAGATCTTAAAAGAGCTGTGCATGCAAGACGGACCAAGAATATTGCAGAACTAGAGTTTTTTTTTTGCAAGGAAGAATGGGAGAAAATCCCAAATACAAGAATTGAAAGACATTTTAGATGGTTACAAAAAGCATTTGCAAGCTGTGTTATCTCTCAAGGGGGTTCTTACTAGGTACTGAGTGTGGGTACCCAGACACATGCCACAACTGTCTTTTATATTTTTTGGGTTCAATTTATGAAATAAAAAATAACTATGAATTAATGTTTACTGGTAATAGCATCCTTTAATTAATATCCTACTCAGAATGTGTTTGCATCTTTTCAATTAAAAAATAAACATGAAAATATGCTTTTTGTGGCCAAGGGGTGGCCAAAATTTGGCATACAACTCTAAGGGACTTACTACAGATAGATCTATCTACGGTCTATATGTACTATATATAGACTATATGGCTGACATATAGACATACAGACATTTAAAAACAGAACACACAAAAAAAACCTTATAAAAAGACTTTGATGCAAAGAAACCCCTTTAGCCTGATGTGAAACTTCTCATTTTCCACATGAAATTTTGTTGTGTTAGATGTGATCAAAATTAAGAGAGGAAAACAGTGGCCTCTGCACTATATTTTACAATATTAAAGAAACATCACTGGATTATTTAACAAATTATGCATCTCAAAGGGTTTTAATTATTTTTCTTATAACAAGTAAATCACAAAAATATATCGTAGTGTGCTGTGTGTGTGTGTGTGTGTGTGTGTGTGTGTGTGTGTGCGTGTGTGGGGTGGTCTGTGTTCAGTGCTCCACGTTTGGTGTTCAGTGCAGGGTTGCAGGGTTTATGGTGTTTGTGTGAGTGTATATGCATGACTGAGGTGGGCGCATTACACTCTAGGTTCATGTTGTGCATGTTGGCAATGGCACCGGGACTGTAGCGAGTGGGACGAAGGTTGTGCTCACTGCTGTGTTTGCCTGTTAGGGAGGAGATAGGTGGATGACTTAAATAAATAAAAACAAAGTCACCATGTATTAAAGTGTAATCAACCTGCTGTCATTGGCATTCTTGACAATACTACAATTTTAAGCTTATTGAAGATGAAATTGTTAATTTCATTTATTCATACCTTATGATGTTATGGAGATGATTATTGAAGTTTTGTTCTGTCAGGAGGTCTTTGTTCTCAATGAAAATAGATCAATACAGTAGATAGATGACATACACTTCCATTTGTCTTTCATCAATATTGGAAAACTTTGGAAAACAGTGCATGGTAATGAAAGCCACTGTCTGTGGAAACATTTGTTTTACATTTTATCTTGACAGTTAGTCAGACAAAAACAGACAGGTGTTTCACTGCAAGTATCAACTCAATGTTACCAGACATTTGCAATGACATTTTGGACATGGTTAGAAAAAAAAGCAATTTATTGCCTTGTACCATTGCATTTTGTTACCTTGTCAAGCTAAATGGTAGAGGCAACAAAACTCCATACTGGAATAATTTTCAAAAATGTTTTTATTTTGTGAAATTTTAGAGACTATGACACCAGTAAATAGATCAGAGTTCTTTATAGTACGTCTTAACCTTTGGTGTTGTGAGACCAAAGTTTCTTCACTTTCCAATAGATTTAAAACTTTTGGTCCCCACTAGCACAGGTACACGCGCGCGCGCACACACACACACACACACACACACACACACACACACACACACACACACACACACACACACACACACACACACATCTTTAAAATTAGTCTCAAAACATTTCTGTGCCAACAATGTTGATTGTAAAAGCTGAGTTTCATAATACTTGAGTTGAAGGCTGAACTCTCAATAAAACTCTTGTGAACACGATTTGGTGGGTCCTGCATAAAATAAACAGCACTAAAATAAGAGTGAGTCATATATTTTTCACCTTGGTTGTTTGGTATGATAAAGCTCAGTCACATGCTGTATCAACTAGTATGATTACTCACAGCTTGTCTTTCCAAATAAAAGATATGAAACTGTATGAATTTATCACAGCAGCTGTTTGCAGACATCTGATCAAACAAGCACATTTTCAGTCCCAGTGTTGGTGACAATAGTGACAACATACATTGTGTAGGTTTTACGAAGCATAATGATAATTAGTTTAATTAAAAATAGATGTTATCAAAATGAAAAAAGTGTGACCAGGGAAGCATATAATAATTCGATTAACTTGGACAGGAGATTTAATTGCTTCTACAATTGGCTGTTAGTGCCAAAGGTTTATTAATATTCCACCATTTTTATAACAGGAAGACACTTACATGGCGTGGTGAGTCAAGCCCCAGCTGATTATTGGATAAATAATCTTATCTATGCAGCTCTGCACACCTAAATACATAATTAAAAACGTGATTTCCTGGTGGCATCAGCTCAAATATTATTTTAAACATCATTAAGACTGGTTGAGTAATCAACATTTGCCTGTGATTGCTGATCCATGTCAACATAAGAATGAGATGATTATATTATGATCCTCTCATGTTGATGTTAATTAATTTCCACTAGCAGAAGTACTCACAGATTTCACTTTCTTAAAAGTATTAATGTTTAACTGTTAAAATAAAAAAAGTCCACTTTTCAAGAGTAAAATTTTTATCTTAAAAATGTATTTTAAGTATGAATGGTAAAAGCGATGTAATATTACAGCTGCAGGTTTAATTGCTTACTACACTGTTAGATAACTTAATCAACAGCAACGTATGAAATTCTTTAAGATCACTATACGTTCGTAGTGTCCTGTATTCTGTAAGAAATATATCTCTAACAAAAATGAATCTGGGTGTTGTGATATATGGTTTGCACAGGACAGGAAGGGCTTGAAAAACTGCAATCATAACAGTGACTAGTAATTAAAGCTGTCACGTGAAGGTGGGGAGTAAAAATTATGTTTTTACAACGTGATTTACAGACATCTTTTCATCATGGCTAACAGACTGGATAATGGAGAACAGCTTTTTACAGACTATTGACAGATACACAGATATGTATCTAAATGAGTCAGTGTTTTACAGACACAATCTGAACACCTCCCTGACAACACATGTTTACTGGGCAAACACTATAATTCCTCAAATTTGTACTTATGTCCTGCTTAAGTAAATGTACTTAGTTTCCACTCCTGTCCAAAAGACAAAGACGAGACATGCAGGCCTTCATTACAAACCAGGAAATGTTCTTTATCCTAATATACACCATTTGCCATTGTAAGAACACATGGAAGTTATTAACCCAATAAAAGATTATATTTGGATCCTCTACTCTTTACTTTTCTTTCTTTTTTCTTTTCTTTTTTTTTTTTACTTTTGAGTTATCACTAGTTGATGCTGTCACACAAGCTATATTATGTTTTTTATGTCATTGTTTGAGGAAAGGTGAGGCTCAGAAATTTGATGAAAACCAAATAATAGTGAAAAAACCCCTCTGAGGTAGGTAGCTCTGGACATGATTTCAGCCTACTCAAACAGCTTTAGTCCTTTTTTGGTGCACACTACTGTGCAATTCCTTCTCGTTACCTCTTGGGTGCAGTGCTCTCTCAAGAGTAAGCACTGCCCCATTTTGTCTTGTACATTTTAAGAATTCAGAGAAAAGCGTTTTATCGCTACGAAACAAACTATCACACGACGTCAGAGCCGGATGAGGACCGATTGGTGTCAATCACCCATTAAAGATTCAACACATGACGCTGATTCCTCTGTGGAAAGACGCAGCTGACTGTTAATGAACAGTGTCCAGGTGTAGAGATGTCCCTGAGAGAAGCATCTGAGCAGAAAACTCAACTTTTTTCAACTCCAGTAACCAAATACTGTCTCTAAGTACCATTTTGATGCTTTTTTGTGCTTTTTGTAATTCTATGTAGCCACATGGGAGTATTTGACAACTGAAAGTTATATGTTACACATTAATATTCTCATAAAATAATGTAATGATACATTATGTTGTTAAAGCTGATGTTGATAAAATGATCAAATCTGGTAAAATCCCACCAATTTAGGGCACAATAACACCTGGCCCAGGTGTTTTGTACCATGCTGAAGCACGATTGCCCCACCCACAACTTCCCTGCACTTACACTGCTAGAAATGCACCAACTGCCTGAGCACGATTACAGCTTGTAATTACGGCATCATGTTGGGAGAGCACGACTGCAACCATACTGACTTTGTGGCTTATTTTACCTGGACAACGGCCTCTTTCATCTTTTTTAGTTTAATGAATACCCTACATGAATTAACAAATCAGCTATTTTTCAACATAAACTCTGTTTCTTGATGTTTTCAGCTCTAAAACACTATACATACCCCTTTTTGTCACCAGTAACAACATTCAAAATGTTGCTGAACGTGTCTGGTAACATGGAGTACGTACCTATAGTGAAGCGCCTGTGTGTTTTTGACTCAATAACTGTAAAAATACTGTATAAAACAAATGTTTCTGCTTCCTGTCAGTGCCCGAGCTCCTTAGATGTGATAAGTCATTTGCTGAAGGGGAATTGCTGTTCGCAGCTTTCTGATGTTGATTAAAATTGGAATAAATCTGTTTCATCACATCATTTGTCGCATACTAGTTTTGTCTGTAGGGATTCTCAGCTTTTTGTAATTCAGGGCCAAGTACTGATTGTTAAAAATACCTTCCCAATTAAATGACAAAAAAAAAAAAACAAAACTAAAAAAACCACACCGCTTTAAGCGATTGTGTTTTTGCCTCGCATCACTACTACTACTGTACTGAAAATCATATTTCCACACTTCAAACGTTTGTAGAGACCATTTTATCTTAAAAAGATATTTTTGCAACTGCATCCAACTGAGCTTGTTATCGATGCAAAATTAAAAAAAACAGCATCTGTGATGTTATATTGGGGTGCATTTGTGCTCATGGCTTCATGGGTAACTTACACATTTGTGAATGCGTCATCAATAGTGACTGATATATACAGGTTTTGGAGCAACATATGGTGCCAAGTAGATGTCTTTTTCAAGACAATGATCAGCAAATGTCTGCACATATAACAACAGCATGGCTCTGAGTCCAGGTGCTAAACCGGCCTGGCTGCAGTCCTGATACATCACCCATTATACATTTGTGGGATCCTGAACTGTCAGCTCAGCTCAAATTCTACATCAAACAAGAATGTTTCAACATTTGATATGGTATCTTTGTGCTATTTTCAGTTAAAAATGATTCTCAAGTCATCACCTTCTTTACAAACTTTGGGGAAATCAGGGCTGTAGCAATGGTAGCAATTGTTTTGTCTTGTGATTGAAACTCTGCTCTTTCATTTTTTCCTTTTTAATTGAAGGGGGAATTCTTAAGCACATTTCAGCATTAAATATAAAACATACCTAGCTTCGAAAATGAATCTTACCATTTGCAATTTGGATGACACATTTAACACTTGCATTTATGTATTCCTTAGCATATAGGACACATTGACCTGTCTTTGTGTTCATGAAGTTGAAAAAAAAAAAGAGCAAAACAGCACCCAGTGTCACACTTTTTTTTTTCCTTTAAATGCACAGATCTCACAGATTTGACAAAAGAGACAAAACAAAACAAAACAAAAAAACCCCCCTCCCAATCTGTCTAAATAAAGGCAGGGGAGAATGACTTGGTAATTTTTCTGCTCTTTTTGTGCAACTTCTTTACTTGTAGCCAGCAGATTAATAATGTATTCCCTAAACCTGGATACATTGATGCTGCGCAGCCTTGCAGTTTTATCCATTTGCCACTTTCTGAATTGATGAAAAAAATTCCCAACACTGGCCAAAAGCGCATTTTGCCCATTAAACAACATTATCAAAGAGATGTGTTTGACTCAGACACCCTGTCTTTAACAGGATATCCGAGCTGCACACAAGGGGAGTTATGACTCTATTATGAATTTTTGGAACTTTTGATTGGAGTCAGCAGCAAAAGAATCACCGCTGCATACAGGTGCTGGTGGGCTGCATACTCAGGACGTAAACCTCAAAGTTATAAGTATGCACAAGGAAAACAATTCTGACTTGACTGAACCTGTGCCCTTTTTTTGGTCTGCTACCAAGTTCTGTTATACATGTGCTCTGGCCATCGATTTTAGCTTTTTTGTCAAAGGTGCACTGATGTTTTCATTATTTAGGCAATCTTTCACAGCGTAACTAAAATTGCACTAAAGTCCATAAAATGTTTGTAAATTTGTGGGAAATCTTCACTTCTATCCTTCCACATCCACATCGTCTCATGATTTATTTTGTAGGTCCTTAACCCTAAATAAAATAGCACCTCGTCAGCAGTGAAGTCCTTCTTCATCAACACATCAGTCTAAACACTTTCAGCATGTTCTAATATATCACTGACAGCAGCCATTTTCCTGTAGAACACGTACTTTTACCGTTACTGAATTGTAATGTACATGTTTGGCTTACTTTTACAAGTCTACCTCTGGGTTCAGGCTGCTCATTGTTTTATCAAATTGTATGCGTTGTTCATCATTTAATGTCTGAAAGAGGGATGTCAAAACAGCCAAGTGGTAGAAGTCAAGTTTGAGCTCAGGTTCCAACTACTAAGTATGTGGTTGTGTAAGTGAGACTGATCTCTGACCATAACAGACCTACATCAGGTGCTTCACAGACATCTCCCCAGGGTCTCAAATAAGTCCCTTTTGCCTTATAAGAGAGCAGTGACTGTTCCATACATAAATATGCTATTACGTCACTTGTTAATCACAGCCCACTGGAAATCATGCATTACCATATTTGGAGATTTTTTTTTTTTCCGGATACGCTGTGTTACCAGATTAAAAGGTGTGGCCTCTCATAGAAGATGGCAAGATGAAACACAGTAAAAGAAATGACTAAAAATATGCTGCTAAATGAAGTGAGCCTCCTCAGAGACAGCCCTTTGATGCCATAGTTGGAGAAACTTTTTTTGCTCCATCCTTCAGCACTGGACAGCTCCCACCGGCCTCCACAGACCACGTGATCCTTTTCGTGGCGTGACGTCAAGTGTTGACATTAATTCATTGTTTAATTAATGATCATGTTTGAATTCGAGAGCCATTCTTTTTTTTATGGCTTTGCTG